>MU226881.1:531739-550794 GCA_018584345.1 Thuja plicata | reverse complement strand
ATAGTAGATTGAACCTCTTTAGCTAAGAGTCAAGGACTAAGCGGTATCTATTTCACCAAATTCACCTAGGGCATGTTTGAGCCTTACACTGAGCAAGACTTGATCTTTGGTAAGCTTATTAAGAACCTTTTAACTTCACTAGTAGACCAAGGGCCTATTGAATACCTTTTATACTAAATTCATTATTATCAATCATATTTTGTATTCAATGGTGATAAATAACAATTTGATAAAATTTAGTTTCATGCATACTATGTTGTGTAAGTGGTGGAAACATGTTGGATCTTGTTGGTTCATATGTCATTAAGTAGTTGAATGTTTATCTTTTCTCATATGGTTATATATATGATATGGTAATAATAAGGCACTAAGTGGTCAGTGGTTCATACTTCTATGGACTAGTCCAATATTAGTAAAGGGTTGTCTAGGTCCAAAATTAGTTAAACATTTATGTTGGCCTTATGAATATTTGATGATCATGTGACATCACATATAACCATTTATATTACATTATTAGACCACTTATTCTTGATTTAATTTGAAATTTTGTGCCACATAGTCATCGGTTGAGTAATAATGCATGAAGAATAAATTATGTGGCATATTTTGGTTGGTAATGGGTAGAAAGGTACTTAATATCTCTAATAAAAATATTCACTTAGTTATTATTACTCATGGACATCTAGGTTGTAGATATATGGATTATTTTTATAGAATATGTGTCATTGTATCTATTCCACCATATTCGCCTAGACATGTCAGAGTCTTGCACTGAGAAAGACTTGATCCCTGGTAAGCTCATTAAGAGCCTTTAAATTTCCCTAGTAGACCAATGATCTATTGACTACCTTTTATAGTGAATTCATTATTATTGATCATATTTTGTTTTCAATGGTGACAAATAATAATTTGGTAAAATTTAGTTTCATGCATACTATATTGTGTAAGTGGTGGAAACATGTTGGATCTTGTTGGTTAGTGTGTTATTAAGTAGATGAATGTTTATCTTTTCTCTTAAGGTTAGATCTAAGATATGGTAATAATAAGGCACTAAGTGGTTAGTGGTTCATACTTATGTGGACACATCCAATTTAAGTAAAAGGTTGTCTAGGTCCAAAATTAGTTAAATGTTTATGTTTCCCTTGTGAATATTTGATGATCATGTGACATCACATATGATGATTTATATTATATTATTAGATAAATTAATCTTGATTTAATTTGCATTAAGGTGCCACATAGTCATTGGTTGAATAAAAATGCATGAAGAATAAATTATGTGGCATATTTTGGTTGGTAATGGGTAGAAAGGTACTTAATAGATAATAAAGATATGCACTTAATTATTATTACTCATGGACATCTAGGTTGTAAATATATGTCCACTATTTTTATAGAATATGTGTCATTGATATGTAGGATGATTTAAAATAATTTAATCACATGTTTGTTACTATTGGTGTATGCAAGAAGAGATAAGTACATCAAAATTGAATTTCCAGTTGTTTATAGATAAATGGTTAAGTAATGTAGGGTATTTAAAGAGGGTGATGTCTCCATCTAATCTAACTATGAAAATGCAATAATTAAATTTATTTTCCTTATAGATATTTAGACAAGGGTTTAGGATGGCTATGGTGATCTAATAAAAAAACATTTAGGAGATGTCAAACATATCATAATTTGATTCTAGAATACTTGGTTAGTAAATTTGCTTCATAAAGATGTAACTCAAATAATTTGAAACGTGATTTTTTTTATTGAGAATGTAGTTGAGAAACAACGAGATGATAAATTTATGAAGAAAACTATAATGATTATTTACAAAGATAAATCAAGTAATTTAATGAGTTTTATTTTTCAAAGATGGTAGTTGGGAATGTGAGATGATAAGATACTATGTCATTTTCTTTGAACTATATATGGAATTAAAGTTTAGGTATATGGTTCATTATTCTTGTAGTTAATGAGAGCTAAATTGTGATGATGATTGGGTGTATGAGAAGCTAAGTGCATAATTGAATAACCTTATCTTCCATTTTTTATAAAGTGCTAATGAGAAATAAATATTTGAGTAGCTATACATGTCCTTTAGTGTTTTGTGTTAGAATCTTAAATGGTGTAGGGATATAATTTAATATTCTAAATATGTGTTCTTCTCTAAATAAAATATATTTAAAAATTTATTCAATATTTCCTAAGTATATTTTAGGGTGTCTATTATAAATGGTTAGAATATAAGTTTATCTGAACTCTTGAAGGGGGGTACTATCCTGTAGAGACATTTTCATTATTGGATGCTTCCACCTATAGTCTAGGGATTTTAAATTAATACTATTAATTTAGAAAAAGACATGTCTACTTATTTATTACCATTTTATCCAATAAGTGTTAAAGAACATAAAATAATATCAAAGTCTCTTAAGAAGAAGTTTGATATTGGCATATGGAAGATCCCTAAGTAGTAATGGACATCTAATGTAGATCAAGCTATATAATTTAATCTTGTTCCATTGATCTACATATGTATACATGTGTACTTATTTTCTTATTCTCATTTCCCTTTCAAATTTATTGTATTCTATTTTTGTTTAAATAAGCATTAGTATAAAATTGTTATGTGGTCAACTTATTATTTAAATTATTATAATTGATTTATTTTTTTAGTTATATTAAGTAATGTCATATCTTCAAAATGAAAGAACATATTCATCAAAATATCATATCCTCAAATTTATAACTAAATATTATTATTTATGTCAAATCATTTGAAAGATCATTATTGATAAATATTTAGAAAGTGATCTTATGTAAATTCAAGTTTTGTATATCTTATAAGTAAAATTTAGGAGAATCCATATTAGGTGAAAGAAAGAGTTTATTATATTTATGTATGTGCAATTTATAGTTTTATCTGCATTTATAATAATAAAGATCATTGGTTTATTTCTTAGCATGCCAAAACTTATATACTTAGTGTCAAATATTTGAGCTATTAGTATTGATAATGCATGGCTTGTTGGAGACCATGTTTTATTATTATTTTTAACTATCTTATTTTGTATTTCTCAGATCAAAATCCTTGTATACACTCATTTTTATTAACTTGTTATCTTAGATATCATATATGACCATGTTTCTCAAGACTTTGTCTAGGTCAATATGCATCACTTGACCTACACATTGAATGATGTTTCTAGATATTGAATTTTTTTTCTAGAATTACTTGATACATATTGAATGATTTTCTAGATATTGAATGTTTTTTCTCGAATACTAGGCTTGTAGCTTTGGAAATTAACATTTCAAAATTACAATTAGTAAAAAGTAACTTTTTAATGGAAAAAAATGTTTTATGATTTTTTAACTTCTTTTATTATATTTTATTTAAAGAATATTTGATTATTATGATGAATAAAAGTTGATATTTTTTATAAGTGTTTTCTATGTTTCAAAATATTTTATTTATAACATCAAATAGAAAAATATTTAATTAAATATAATAGACTAAATATATTTATTTATCAATAATATATGCTTTTGTAGATTAAAATAAACATTGTATGTTATTATTTGAAAAGATGTTCATATAAATTCACATAAAATTGTAAAAAAATCTATCACTTATAATTATTTTACATTAAATTTAATTATTTTAAGATTCGTTCAAGATACATTTGATGAATCATTTTCTACTTAAATAATTTCATTAATAAAATTAGTTATGTTTGACCTTAATTTATTTTAATATCCATCATGCTCAATACATATAAAATTAGCAACATAGTTATCTAAGTCATCCAAAGATCAAAAAATAAGACCATTCCATAATCCAAAAATCATGTTTTGGAAGTTCTTTTCTATAAAATTGCAATTCCTAATTGTAAATTAAAGTCATAAAATATAATAAAATATGTCACTATCATATCCTAGTGAAAAATACAAGTTTATATCATTTTAGAGGCTATTAAAATAATAAAATATCACCAACATCTTATTGAACACTTATTTCTATTATTCAAAGATAGAATGGAAGAACATGGAGAATCTTAAATGGTCAGAGTAGTCAATCAAATAAAAGCTATTTGGGAATAGCATAGATAGTGATTGGGCTTCTAACACTGTAATTAGCATAACTCCATGTTAAGGAACCTGAAAGTAATGTGTTGGTTACAATGGACCCACCTTTAATTGTAACATTATATGATAACCTTTGGTTTAGAGAAGAAAATGATAATGTGTCTGGTTCAACTATCACATCTATTCCAGAGGGTACATATACACTAGCCTTGTATGTACTTTCTACAAGTCCTACGTTAGTAACTGTTCTAGGAAATGTAGCTTGAATAGGCTCTCCAGGGATAGAAACAACCATGATTGAAGGGTAGTTGAGTTGTCTTCCTCCATTTTTAGATGTCTCTATTGAGCCACAACTACTAAAGTCCCCTGTCACCAAATGTAATGTTGTATCATTGTAACCTTCCCTACAAAGAAAATTTATGTAATCATCTACAGTTGCATCATACACAAGTCCTGGATTAATGGCCATAATTGGATTGATTTGTCCAGTGCCATACCCAAATTCTGCATCTCCATTTCCATCCAATTTTGGATCCATTACAAATGCTGCATCACAAATTAAGTTAGTAAATATTTTCATTTAACACTTAATTTTTAGTTAGAAATAGACTTATAACTTTTCTCTCCTTATAAATCTTTTGGGCTAATACATAAGATTGCTATAAGTATATTACCCTTATAAAATTACAAATGAGAGATTTCAAATATATAATCCACCTAGAATTGATTATATATCTAGTAATATTTAGGAGTCCATAATACTAAAAAAAAATAGAGGTTAATAATAAAATACCTGTAGTCATTAGAGCTGATTTGATAGCACTAGCAGACCAATCATTATGATGTGACTTAACAAACCCTGCAGCTCCTGCAGTGTGTGGAGTTGACATGGATGTTCCAGATATTATATTGAAATCAGAGAATCTTGTGTCTTCTGCATAATGAGTGATTGGATTATTTTTGGACCAAGATGCTAGAATATTTACGCCCGGTGCAGTAATATCTGGCTAAATAAAGATAAACACATTATATAAAAAAAAATTCAATAAAATACTCTATAACTAATTTATATATTTTTAATCACATTTTAACAAAATACATATTAAATGAAATGATTAATTCTAATATAACTTAACATATGGAAAAAGTGTTATTATATCATCTTAAATTTTAAATACACATTTATTCTTTGTTATTAACTATAGATCATTCTACATTCCAAATTTTTTATATTTCTTCTCCAAAATGATATATTAAATGATATTTATGAAATATGATTTAATTTCATATCATACAAAGGAATATTAGTATATTATCTTCTATTTTATCTAACAATTATACCTATTATTTTTATTTACATGCATCATTTTGTAATTAACATTTTTTTAATTTGCAACACACTAACATTCTTGACAAAAAAAATTAAATTAAATATAATATTGTAAAAAATAATACCTTGAGAATGTCGAATGTAATTGGATTGTAACCTCGAGATGAAAATGAAGCCACAATGGGTGCTAGAACTTTGGGGGTTGTAGTTTTTTGAATTTTTGCAATAGGAGAGCTAATGAAGTGTAATCAACAATAAGAATTATATTTTGCAATGATTGCTAAAACATTTATTTACTCACTATATTAAAATATTTGCTTAAGGATCTTAAGATACCTAGTAGAGTTGATGTAAGACAATACAACTTCTGCTTGTTTAGTTGATATCACCGTCGCGGGATTAAAATATGGAAATGCTACGTCACTAAATCCATCTTCTATTAAAATGAGACCCGCACCACCACGATGAAAAATATAATTATCTGGCACACCGAAAGAGGAATGACAAAGAACTATACTTCCGTTCACGTTTGTGTGATTTAGAGAATCAGATCCACAAATGCTGAATTTTCATAATAAAAACAAGAAAATGTGAGTATTTTGATAAAAAAATAAATTAAATAATATATAATTATTTTTGTAGTATAGTACTTTTATGTTTTCTCTTTTACCTTGAAAAACTTGAATTAAACGAAAAATTGGCAGCATCTCCTCCATATACTAAAGGATACCATGGTTGTTCCATTGTATATGTGTTTATAGACGTTCCCTATAAAGAGAAGAAAACATGAAGTTGATCTAGAATTATCTATACTTTGTTGAGGAAAAGAAAAAGAAAATAATAGGTGGATGTTTAAAAATTACCTCTATAGAGATGTTGTTTCCTAAAAGAAGTTGAGAATCCATTTTACGATCAATGGTGCTTGCAGCCACAGTTAGAGACCATGGAGAATAATTGATAACTGTTTCCTTGTAAGGTCCACTATTTCCAGCTGAATTTGCTACCAAAATTCCCCTCTGCATTGCATGAAATGATCCAATGGCAACAAAATCTTCAAAGTAGTTGAGGTATAAATATACACCAAGTGATACAGAAATAATGTCTACACCATCATAAATGGCATCATCAAATGCTGCGAGAATGTCTGCATCGGTACATGTGTCACCAAAGCTCGAAACCCAACAAACCTTGTACATAGCAATCCTTGCACCAGGGACCCCACCTCTTGCATCTCCTTGGGCAATTCCAAAAAAACTAGCATTTTTTATATAATTTCCAGCAGCGGTAGAGGAGGTGTGTGTTCCATGGCCTATTGCATCTCTTGGAGATAGAAAATCCTCTTTAAATATTGGATTTGATGAAGTACGATAATACTTTGCTCCCACTAGCTTCCTGATGATTTATTTATTATTTTAGCTACATTATTGATTTAGCAACATGATGAAAAACTTAAAATTAGAAAATATGTGAAAGCACATTCTCATATAGAGTGAGTCGATGCTACAAGTATGGTATTCAAATGACAAACTAAATGTTTAAAAATTAAAATGGCTACAGTTTTCTTTTGCTATGATAATCTCTATAGTATGTATTGTTATCTAATGACATTTTACTAGAACAAAAAAGACATATGGCAAAGTATATTAATAAAAATATGAGTAGGAATGAATCTAACTTGTTGCAAGAAGTGAAATCTGATGTTGTTTGGCATCCACCTCTCCATTTGGAAGGCACTGGACCAAATTCGACATCATTGAAACTCTCTGATTCTGGCCATACTCCTTTTATATCACAACAACATGAAAATTAATAGCTAAAACATTGTAACTCGTTGAAAAAGTATGTAACATATTTTAAACCAATAGATTAAATAATTTGGTTCAAATAGATTTACCTGTGTCAAAAACACCAATGATGATGTCACTTTGATAATCTAAATTACTGCTTTGTGCAGATGTAGGAAAGCCAATAAAATCCCATGATCTAGTCGTTAAAACTTCCAGATGCTTGCTTTCAAACACTGAAACTACTCCATCCATACCTATACATTAAAACCACAGATATAATTTTCAAGAGTGCAACTTTCTCAACAATGACCAAAATGGTTAAAAATAAAAATTTAAAAAAAAAAAAAAACATTTTTAAAATGGTTTTAGTTTTGGCTGTTTTTTGTATTCCACAAGTTTAAATAGCATATCTAGTTTTGACTTGCATAAGTGGCTTGCCTAAAAGCACACTAGTTTCTATTAGAGTATTTTCAAATGAGCCATCGAAACAACTCAAAACTTAAAATGAGTTGTTTAAACCAAAATATACAAATGCAACATTTTCAAAAAGAGGAGAGATCTCATAGAATTTTGACAATAGTGCAAGAGGTGAAGAGATCTAATTGTGCAAGGGGTGTTTGACTATCGAGCTATTTAGCTTTGTCTTAACTGTATAGATTTGTTGGGTTTAGTTCTATTTATATAGTGCAAGGGGTATTCACTTTTCTCCTTTTGGCTTCCCTTTAACTACATAGTCTTGTTGGCTTTGTTTTTCTTAATATTTTTTGACTATACGAAATAAAGTATCTTGGTAAACTTTGTGATCCTATTTGAATATTTGTATAATTATTGTTTATTAAATAAAACGATATAAAAATCTTCATTAAATAATAATAATAATTTTGCTTTCACCTGAAAGCTTTTGGGCATGGGATGGAGAAATCATAGCAGCAAATCCACCAAAGCTCTTCCAATAACTATACTTCAATGATTCCTTTGCGACCTCCCGACTTGAAAAACAATATTACAGTTATATATGATCATGTTAACATGTTAATCACAACTCAATATAACTATCACTCATTTATTTTGATTAACCCTAGTCTAGCATTGACAATAGATATAGGTAAGGTGTAATAACCTTCCATGCACATATTCAAGCATATCAAGGTGCAATGCAGAAGCCGTTGTGTGAGAATGTCCATTATCTTGTGATGGAGCACTGCCCATGTAAACAACATATAGCTAATTTCACAAAACCATTGCACAATCAGTATGGTGAAAATTTAGTTAAACATAATACTTGGGTTTATAAACAATATCCTATAGTAGTCTAAGAAGGAGAAGAATATAAGAATACCTTTGTATCTTCCCCTGAAGACATTACCATGCAGAACGTTTTACCATTAAGCATAATCAGAAGGAAGAGCATGGAGAAAAGAAGATATCTTATGTTTTGCCTAGCCATGGCAGTTGCACTGCTTATCATTACAAAAAACTCTCTCACAAAACTAAGATGAAATGAGTCCCTGCTTATAGAGGCAATTAATGGCTAAAACGGGCAGCCTGAAACGATTCTAACGAGGTATCATCGTGCATATAAATGTAATTGAGATAACTCCGCTTTTCATTGTATCTCGACGATTTCGAGATTTGAGGATTGGAGGAATTTGAATCCGCCAGATCGGGCGGATATGACACAATATATGGCGAAATTCCTAATGAGAAACCTTAAGTCGATGATAATAAGAATAAGGGTAACACAAGCTCATTATAATGTGACATCCTTTTTTTCTCTAATTTATATTTTAATGGTTGGAATGAGGTTTCCTTTAATGGTCTATAGTATTTATATTCAGGTTGGTTTATTTTAATTTCTTTTTTATTTAATGTTTTTTGAATTATATTTAGTGATCTATTATCAAGAAGAAGGTAATGCGTCGTTTCTTAATGTCAGAGCCTTTCATTTAACAAGTCTTGATTTATGGTGGGCTCATTAAGAACCTCTCAACTTCATAGCAGATCAAAAGCTCATTGACTTAAAATTTATTTAAATTCATCATACATATGATAATATTGGAACAAACAATTTTTTTAATAGAGGTTAAGACCACAAACATGGTAGCGCAACAGGGGCATGAAGCTGACGAGGGCCTTTATGAAGTAATTTTAGCTACCTGATATGAGAGCACAAGTCTATGGGTTGAAACCTCTTCGGCTAAAAGCTAAACAAATTAGTTTGGAATTTTTACTCTAGATGGTCCTCCAAATGAGATCAGATTGTTCAACACAAATATCTTGACTCCCCTAAGCTAAAAAGAATCTTCATACTTTTTAACCTTCCTAATGGTTCAAAAATGTGGAATTTTGTTGTCTTATCTTGGGTTGTCCAATCAGGTGATAAAGTTTTATTTTGGGAAGACTTGTGAAATGTTTTCCCCACTTGTAAATAATGTAGAAATACCCCAAGCAAAGCATTTCCTTTAGCAATATTGGGGTCTTGATATTAAGGATTATATTGAGATTCACGGTAGAAAAAACCCTCATGGGTTCCATTCAAAAAATTTGATGACTTGCCTATTCCATCAAAGTAGAAAAGCTCTCTTCTATCTCAACTCTAGAAAAGGAAGCTTCATATCATCCCATATTCTAAGTTCTATCTAGTTTGGGTTCCTGCCTCTTGAAGATCGTGTTTGGTGAAACAAGGGCATGCCTCCCTCAAATTTAGAGGTATCCCTAAAAATTCAAGAGCATTCTCTTTTATTGGAATGACACAATTCTTTTTTAAGGTTGGTAATTTTACACGGTTTGTATTGAATCAAAAAAATCCTCACAAGTAGTACGCTAGCCCATCTGGGAATCACACAAGAGTTCAATTATATCATGTACAGACACCACTGGAAACAACATATCATCTCCTCTTGCAATGTCTTTTTTCTCAGACTTGTTGGACCTATCTTAAAGGAAAATTAACTGGTTGGCTCGACTTCCAAATTCCATTTTTTTATCTTCTAGAAACATGCCCCCTTCTTCATCAAGATTCATTTGTTCTAGTCATTTGGAGAATCTCTCCTCCAATAGTATTGGGGAATATTTCGTGGAAAAGAAACAAGCATATTTCTAGGGGTCAAGAGCAGTTAGGGGAAAAGATCATAGAAACGATTGAGTCTTTAATTTCAAAAAATGGAAAAGCCCATATAGATACATAGATACAAAATTCTATGTTTGACTTTCTCCTCTTCAAATATATATAGACCTTTTGTTCAAATGGAATCATATTTATTTTCCTTTCAAAGGTTGTCTCTTAGTTAATGTCTTGATAAAAATTATATATACAATATAAAATGGTCACTTTTAGATGTTGAATTTATAAAGTCAAATTTTCATGGTGCTTCTTAAGGGAACCCATGATATTCTAAAGTAGGGTGTGTTCTTTTCAATCATCATGGATATATAATCTCAGCTCAAACACATAAACTTCCCCAAGTATAAATAATGTTTTTTTTTTTTAAGCAAAAGTGGGCTAGCCACTGAATATATTTATTAATATAATATAAGCTGGTTCAAGAGCTCATCCAGGAAAGAACCAGCAAGAAAACCCAGAATCCTTGCTCAAATACAATATAGCAAAGAGATATTGTGACAATACAATATACTTGGGTAATTCCATTCGAATACAAAATCACCATCTAACAACATCAAGCAAAATTTCATTATACACCTTCCAAATTTTTTAGGATGGTCGGTTCAGCTGATCGGTTGCGCTCGTCGGTTCTGATACAAATTTTGTTTTGGTCAGTTATGCTTATTGGTTGAGCTAGTCGGTAATGCTCGTCGGTTTCTCCTGGTCGGTTCTAATGGTCGGTGATATTTGTCGGTTGACCCTGTTATCGGCTCTACTGGTCGGTTCCGGTACAAAATTTGATTCAACTACATTTAGATAATATATATTTTAACTAAATACCTGAACTACAGTATTTGCCACATGGGCACAAAAGTTTAGGACATAGTCGATTAATACAATACAAAAACTTTTGCCCAAATGTCTACTTTCGGCATATAATTTGTCACCCATTGTTGAATATTCATTCCTCCATCGCAGCAGAGTCATTTTCTTGAGAGCCGATTTGAGTGTGCGAAGGCCCCCCTTCTGTCCATTCATAAGATCTGCCCGAAGAGTTGGGCATTTCCCACCTAGAGCCATGGGGCATCTCTTCCTTCTCAGCAGAGCACGAAGTAATTAATGTTGCTAAGACTCATGCTCTGGACTATTTTTTCTAAGACTCACTCTCTTCCATGGGGTGAACTTGTGTAGAACTTATTACACATTTAAGGAAACTCTTAGCTAATCATCAATGCTTAAGTGGTAAAAGAATACCTAAATGGATATTGGGTTATTCTCTTTTTGAAGCCTCTGAACTTCTAAGAAAATTTCAAAACTTCAAAATTGCACTTTTTTTTTTTATAGAGTAATAATCTTGGAGACCATCTTTCCAACATTGAATCTCTTCTTCAATTTGGTCACCAAAGGTTCTCCCATGATTAATTGGCTCAAGTCATAGTTTTTTACAGGAACTAGTCCTTGCTAATTCTTGCTAAACTTTTTTTTAACTTCTCTTTGTTTGCCTGCAAGTTCTTCTCTTTCCGACAGAGGCAATACCACTATACTTTCTTAGAGCAGGGAGAAACTAGTTTTATTTCAATGAATATTAGATCCTCAATGACATTTTGGCTAAGTAATTTTGATCCCTTCAGTGGAGGCATCTCAGGACTAGTCATTTTTCTGGTTTCATCTTCCAATTTTTTACTCCAATTTATTTCTTCTCGTTGCAGTGCTTTTCTCCTCGTCAATTTCTATTTTTTCTAGTCAAGGCTTCTTTCATGTCAGTCTTTAATTTACTAAGATTAGGCAAAGTATTCACCTTCAAGATCAGTAAGTTCTTTTTCAAGAACATAGTGCTCACCTTTTATGGATCTCCTACGCTTGCCCCTAATTTTGTTAAGATCGATGGAAGTTTATGATGGTTTAGACATATTTTCTCTAAAATAGTGTTTTCATCCTTTGAATTTTTTGATTTGACTCTATCATCAATGAATAAATTCTTGGAATACAAATTTATTCTTCGAACTTGTGAATGGATGTTGAAACAAGGCTCTATATCTATGTTTTAGTAAGTGGATTTTAGTCCACTTAGAAGTTTACGTTCATAGATATTTCTTTCTTCTCATAGCAGTGCCCGAATCCAATAAGAGCAGTGATATCTTGTAGCCAAAACTAGCTTGATTGCAAGCCTTTATTCTTAGATAGTATAGGGAAGGTTTCTTTTGATTCACCCGACGTTCCCATGGAAAAGATTGTTGGAGGGAGAAACTACTTATCTAATGGGGTTTCTGATGTGTTTGTAGATGAAATAAGACATCTTGGTAAATCAACATCTCACATCACTGTTCAATCAAAGTTTCCACAATTATTATTATTTGATCATGCAACATCAGAAATAGTATTTCATTTCATCTCTAAAATCAAATCGAGTAAGTTTTAAATTAGGGATAGACCTAGCAGAGGTTATAAATGACGGGGATCCAAGGCAATTGGCCTTAGTCTTTAATACGTTTCTTTCCAAAAGCTCTCAAGTGAGGAATTTGGATTCCTCTATGAAATATTATTGGTTTTTCATCAAGTCAAGGTACATACATCTTGAATTGGTACAGAGTAAAGGGGTCACAATAAATAAATCAGGAGGCTTCATGGAATTTTAAAGGTAATAGTTCACAATCTTAACACACTTTGTATTTGCTTCAAAATATGTGCTTTCCTCAAAGAGTTTTGTAGGTAGGAGATGTTGCACGGTACTAAAATAGTTCTTTTGGCAGATATTTTTGTTGTTTGTATATGTGGAAGCTTTGTTGGATTTATTTGAGGGCATCTTTGGAGCATGTTTTATTAGTTTGGCAACTGATTTAGGTTTTTTTTTTCAAAATATTTTAATTTCGTATCTGTTGTTCAAGGCTCTTTTTTCATTTCCATTTCAAATTCCCGTCTATCTCTCAATCACTTCAATATTTTAGTGGCTGCACAAGACTCAAACACATATAATCAGAAAAGAAGAGTCTCAAGTCTCAGTGTATAGAATCTTTTTGGTTCTTTCTTACTTCTCAATATGCCTCCTCTCATTTTATGTTATCTGGAATATTTTCATGTTGACTAGTTTCTTTAACTTAATTGTTTATAATATTTTAGATGTAATCCTCTTTATTTAATTAATTGATATATTCAATCCTATGGTCTTATACTAAAAAAACAAAACAATGAGTTCTTTATTAATGATTACGAGGCCAACTTACGATGGTCATATCCCAATTTTAAGGATAGATCTAGAAATTTCAAGGTGAAGACATTTTAAAACATCAGACTATGTGCCTAAGCCACATAGTCCTAACAAAAATGGCTTAAATTTTTAGGGAAGCAAGATAATACAGCCTTGATATCAAAATTGTAATTGATTTTAGGATTAACAATATTTAAGTGGGTTTTTAAGCGTTTTAAACTTTAAAATAGGGTAGTACTCTATATGATCTTAAGAATAAAATAGAATAAAGGGCACACTAAAATGATAGCCCAACGAGGAGTGTGTTGAGATTTAAATTGAATAAAATTCATATTCTTGAGTTAAGTACTAATTCAAAGCTAGAAATGGTATCAATAATGCTTAAAGGAGTAAAATGCTAAAATATATGCTAGGAGACTGTGAAATTGGACTCGCCAATTAAACGAGTACAATTTAAAATACTATATTTAGCCTTCACTTTATCAATCATATGGCACTATGCACATATGAAAGATAGACTATAGGATTTAGAAAACATTTACTAAAAGAGGGGTAAAAATTTTATTGAAAACCAAAGAGAACAGAACAACAGAGGAAACAGAGAGCACTAAAGAGCTTTATCCCGGTCAACAAGTTGAGCCAACTTATGAGATAAATCAGGGGGAAGCATCCTATGATCAACAATATTCCAATCCAGCGCGTGCTCGGAAGCCCATTTAGCCAAGCAATCAGCCACACCGTTCCACTCCCGAGGGATATGCATAAAAGACACACATTCCAGAGAATTGCATAACTGAATGATCTGTTGAATAACCAGAGCCAAATGCCTATCCACATCCACAAGGTTTCGTCTATTCAATAAATTCACTACCACCTGCGAATCTGTCTCACAAGTAATTCTTCTCCAGCCACGTTGACAACACTGTTCCACTGCAACCAAGATAGCAAGGGCTTCCATGAGGTTATTGGTATGGTAACCCTTGTAGATAGAGAACAGAAACTGAACATCACCAGAGCTATCACGCCCAACTCCCCCAATGCCAGCCGGTCTAGGATTTCCCTGAGAAGAACCATTAGTGTTGATTTTAAGAACTCCAGACTGGGGAGGAGTCCAATGCCCCTCATGATTAACACGTTGAGAGCGCTGCCTGGCTCTATTCCCAGAACATCTATGGGGCAGAGAGGGAGCACCACCCTGAAGAGGAAAGGAAAGGCGTGAGTAAATACCAGCATCTCCAAGGTCCAAACCTCCACAAAAGTCACATTTTTCCAAGAGTGTTTCATGAAGAGAATGAACAATTTTCCCCCACAGGTGCCTGATCCCCATCTACACCTCATGAAAGATCCTCTTATTTCTCTCAAGCCAAACATGCCATAAAATAAAGGAAGGGCCAATAGTCCAAACAACCTAAAGAAAAGAGGTCTTGGAAGGGGGATGGCCCAGACAGTCCCAGAACTCAGACAAGGAAGAAACATGTCAGCACGAGCATCCCCACACACTCCACCAGAAGTGCCAAATCTGCTTGACAAAGGAGCACTGGAAAAAAAGGTGGGAAATAGTCTCTTCACTATTGTGGCATAAGACACAGATGGAGGGCCCCTGGAAGCCTCTCTTGCAAAGATTCTCCCAAGTAAGATAGCGATTATAAACTAGAATCCAGAGGAAAAAGTTACACTTAGGCCAAGAAAAGCTATTCCAAGCTTTCTTCCACCAAGAAACCTCCACCTCACCAAACAGTTGCTTAGTCAGTGCAAGGTACCCTAAAGAAATAGAATACTTTCCAGAAGAAGCACCTCCCCAAGACAAAACATCAGGTTCCTGCAGAAAGCTCCAACTGATCCCCTAGAGAACCACCCGGTGGCCAATCAGAAGAATTCTTCCATCTATAACCAATAGCAAGGCCCAGGTTATGAGCCTCCTTATAGTGATCCACCTTATTCCATCCAGTAGAAAGGAAAAAATCACAAAGAGACTGTAAGTGTGGATGAGAGGACAAGAGAGGAGGATGCCCATTCCAGGAATCACTCCAAAATAAAGCCTCAGTGCCTCTATTATAGATCCAAAAAAGACTTCTCTTCACTAGGTGAGCACCAATATTGAGGGTATTCCACACCATAGAGCCTCTTCCCTCAAGAGGAAACCTAGAAACATCTGAAGGTTCAACGCTAGGTAAATACTTGTGTGACAGGATACGGGCCCAAAGATGAGACTGACTGGAGCACCAGCGCCAATAGAGCTTGGCAGCAAGAGCCTGACTGCACAAGATAGCAGAACGAAGGCCGAGGCCTCCATCCTTTTTTGGCCTGCAGACAGTATCCTAATTGATGAGGCTCCATTTAGAATTTTGCAAATTGCCACTCCAAAGAAATTGGCGAGAAAGAGCATCAAATTCCTTAAGAAAATACGTCGGGGTAGCCTGAACCATGCTTTTGTATATAGGAAGGGCCTGAATCATAGATTGCAGGAGAGTCACCCTACCAGCAGTAGAGAGCCACCTATGACTCCAATGATTGACTTTTTGTCAAAGCTTTTTGAGGAAGCTCTGCCAGAAAAGCCTGGGCTGTCTTCCCACCACAATAGGGACACCCAAGTAAGTCAGAGGTAGAGACTCAATTTGAAATCTCAAGATATTAGCAATTTGCCGCTAAATAGGCTTAGGAGTGTTGAAGAAAAAATAGAGGACTTGTGGTCGTTGATTTTCTGACCTGAGACAACCAAATAAGTATCCAAAGTGAGCTGAAAGGCTTCAGCTTCCTAAATCTAAGCTCTCCCAGCAAGTGTTGTATCATCAACAAACTGGAGGTGGGAAAGAGTGGACAGACCATTTCCCCATCGCCAGCCCTAAATCAGATTTTGGGATACATGAGAATTGATAAGTCTGCCAAGTCCCTTAGCCATAATGATAAACAAATAAGGAGAAAGAGGATCTCCCTGCGAAGACCCCTAGAGGCCCCAAATAACTTAGATGGTTCACCATTAAGAAGGACCGAGAAGGAGGGAGTAGTAACACAACTCCAAACCTATCTAACCCATTCCTGACTGAAGCCAAAAGCTAGAAGAACTTTCCGCAAGAAACCCCAATTGACTCTGTCATAAGCCTTAGCCATATTGAGCTTGATAAACATCGCGCACTCTCTAGAAGTACACATAGAGTGAATGGCTTCAGAAGCAATAACCACCCCATCCAAAATTTGTTTTCCAGCCACAAAACCCCCTTGTTCCTTAGAGATAACCATGGGAAGCCAAACTTTAAGCCTCTCCGCTAGGAGCTTAGTAATGATTTTATAGACCACATTACATAGAGCAATGGGCTGAAAGAAGTCTAGCTGATTAGCCTCTTCCTTCTTCAAAATAAAGACTAGGAAAGTAGCATTCAAAGCCCAGAGCATAGCTTTTTTGGAATATGACTCCTGAACCACATCCAAAAGGTCTTGATTGATAATATCCCAAAATTCCTAGAAGAATTCAATAGGGAAACCATCAGGCCCTGGAGCTTTGCCCTTATGCAAGCTGAAGACCACCTCCTCCAAGTCAGACATACAAATTGGCCGCATAAGAGAGTCATTCATCTCCCCGGTCACAACAGAGGGAATACATGACAAGATTGTATTCTCCTCAATCTCCGCTGGAGGCAAGTCATCTAAAAAGATAGCAGAGTAAAATTGAATAGCTTCCCTAGACACATCTTGAGAGGAGGTCAGATGTGTCCCATCAGAAGTGACAAGAGAAGAAATGTAACTCCTATTACGTCAGGACTGCACAGATTTATGGAAAAATGTGGTTTTCTTGTCCCCTTCTTGAAGCCAGTCAACTCGAGCCTTCTGTTTCCAATAAATTTCTTCTCTAAGATCCCATTCTGCTAAATCACTAGAAGCTTGGGATTTCGCTATGCCAAGAGCTTTAGAAAAACCCAAATCTCGAATCTTCCTAGTAATAACATCTAGACGATCTTGAGCCCTCTTCTTCATGATGTGGAGATTACCAAAACAAGTCCTGTTCCAATTTTTCAAATTCCTTTTGACATACTGTAATTTTTTAGAGAAGGAGAACATAGCAGTGCCATAGGCAGGGCCACCATGTCTCCACCAATGAGCCATTAAATCATGGAGAGAAGAGTCTTGAAGCCACATCAGCTGGAACTTAAAGGGAGGCTTCTTGGGGGTGGCAACATAACTAGCTGTGAGCTTAATAGGTCAGTGGTCAGAGCCTCTCCAATCAAGAATTTTAGAAGAGAGAGAAAGAGAGCCACAATTCCAAAAGCAGGAAACCAGGAACCTATCCAAGCATTCTGAGATGGCATCATCTCCAACCCTTCTATTGTTCCATGTAAAGAGCCCATTAAGAAGTCTGACATCAGAGAGATGTAAAAGATCCATATTTTCCTGAAGAAGATCAGAAGAAGGACCCAAGTGAGCCAGCCCACCCCGCTTCTCGTCCAGACTAATGACAGAGTTGAAATCCCCAGCTACAATCCAAGTTAAGAATGGGTGATAGCTTCTAACATGCCTAATATGTGCCTAGAGCTTAATCTTTCCAGGGAGATCAATAGGGGCATACACATTATTAACAAGAATCATCTCTCTAGTTTCCAGAGAAGAGGCCACCATTGAGAGAGCTGAGTGATAAGAGATCTAGTAGAGAGGCGTAACATTCCTAGGATCCCAACAAATGGCAAGACCACCAGAGCTCCCCAAAGCACCAACACACTGACATTGCCCCAGAAACCAAATATTAGGAGCACATCTAAACATGGAATCCACTGAAAGCTTGGTCTCCTGGATACAAAGGATATCTGGAGAATGATCGACCACCAACTCATGAATAGCTTTTTGTCTGGGGATGCTATTCAACCCCCTCACATTCCATAAGAGAATAATCATTGAGTAGAGTGGGGGAAATGTTCATCCATGGTCTTTACAGCCCCAGACTCTACCAGTAAATCTCCTGTAAGTTTAATTTTTTCCTGATCCTGCTTCCACCTAGATCTTGAGGAAGTAGAAAAAGAGACTTTCTTAAACGGTCTTTGCATCGAGCCCGAAGCAAGAGAAGATCCCTTTCATTTACTAGAGGAAAACACATCCTTGACCAAATTTGCCAGAAGAATATCCTATTCCTGTGGAGCAGGAGAAACCACAAGGGCACCAGACTCAGGGCCAATAGGGGTCTCCAGCTTCTGCTCAACTACAACATCCTGGTTGCCACTAAGAATAGAACTCCTCCCATCTGAGCTAGTAACCCCACATTGAGCATCTGCAGGAATGCCTTCTTCTATGACCATGTTGTCTAGCACCTCAAATCGATTGAACCCTGAGTCCACTTGCTGATCTAGATGAGGTCGCTTCTGACCCCTTCCCTTAGCACAATTGCGAGCAGGGATAAAAGCATCCTTATCAAGACCGGTAGTGTTTTTTGGCCCTTGCCCCTGACTTGAAGTATTCATTTGAGCTTTCCCTTTACCAGTACTATCAGTCTAAACTTTCCCTTTTCTAGTACTAACAGTTTGATCATTCCCCTTACCATCATTAGCCATCCTTGGGCCTAAGAACCCG
>MU226881.1:481431-496879 GCA_018584345.1 Thuja plicata | reverse complement strand
CATTAAGTATTATGATATACAGTCATTTTTGTATGAAGTCATTTTGAGTAACTTAGCCACATTCCTTTGTTGCCATAAATGAAAAAGGGGGAGATTGTTGGCAAGTTGACTTCCTGAGGAAGCATGATTCATTTTGTGTTGTCAATCATGGAAACAAAGTCATACTTAAGTTCTGTTATGAAAGACAAAATGACTAAGTGTGAAAATAGGGCAGACAGACACATACAGAGATCAGTACATCAGCGCGCATGTTAGAGATCACACCAGAGAATACATGCTTAGTTATATACTCTATGGTGTATATACATGCTAGATCCAGACGCGCAGAGTACGGAACATCTGTATGGAAAAGTTAGAGGCAGATTAGTAAACCTGCAGTCCAGAAGATAGTGCATGGAAGCCGACTACAGTTTTGGTCAGCATGAATTAGTTTGAGATGATAAGGCCATGCACCTTTATTTATAAGTTTTTAATAATATAATTAATGTTATAGTAAATGTGCTTGAGCCAAATTTTTTCGGAAGCATTGTGTATTTTGGTTTAAAGGCTGACTAGTGTTATGTTTTGGGTCACGCCTATTCAATTATAAACATATAAGTATGTAATGTTATGTTATGTTACAAGAGTCAATTATTATGCATGAGGAAGATATAGATGAGTAGTATAATGAAGTCAGTAGATGATATAGCTCTTTAAAGGAGTAAGAGCATTCATGCATACAAGGAACTGATCAGATAGCAATGTCATTACAACAGTTCATTTTTGATATAGTGCATATCAACATTCAGAGGGTTGTAGCCTTCATCTTAATGGGAAGTGAGCCTAGGTAGTGAACCATATACCTTTAACAGGGTTTTGTAAAAGACTGTTAACAGGGTCAAACCTTTAACCAGGTCATTGTACTCAAATTGTAAAGACTACTTCTAACAGGGCAAAGGAACTTTAGCAGGTTCATTATACCTAGTACAATATTTGTGGGTACTAATCCCCACTGGAGTTTTCCTCTGATCAAGGTTCTCCGTAATTATATCATGTGTTATGTGTTCTTGTGTTATGTTTCTTTGGATGCACATTTGATATATGTTTAATTAGCTGAAATATAATTAATAGATAAACACTGATTCACCCCCCCCTCTCAATGTTTCTAATAGAATGACACTTTTATAGCTCTTATTCCTAAAAGGAAAGGGGCTGACAAGATGGATCACTTTAGGCCTATCATTTTGTGTAACTCTGCTTATAAGATTATATCCAAGGTCCTTACCTCCAGGATTATGTCTATTCTCCCTTTCCTAATTTCTTGGCAGCAAAATGGGTTTGTGCCTGGTAGATAAATTATGGACTCCATTATAACCATTTATGAAAATGTTCACTCTCTTGTGATGTCTAGGAAGGAAGGACTCATCCTTAAACTAGACCTATCCAAAGCCTATGATAGGGTGGACTGGGAGTTTTTTTTTTAAGTTTTGAGGGTGTTTGGTTTCAATAAAAAGTGCACAGATGTTATATTTTAGCTTATCTCTTCTGCTACTTTTTTGGTTCTGGTCAATGGCTCCCCTACTTCATTTTTCAAGTTTACTAGAGGATTAAGGCAGGGGGATCCCCTTTCCCCTATCCTCTTCATCATAATGGTTGAGTGTCTGGGAAGGTACATGGAGAATCAGGTTAGGAAAGGAGAAATTAAGGGATTAAAACCTTCTTCTGCTAACCAAGTTTTCTCCCATCAGTAGTTTGTTGATGATTCACTTATTATGGGACAAGATTTTGCTAAGAATTTTAGCAACAATAAAAATGCACTAACTAAATATGGGATAGCTTCTAGCCAGACTATCAATTGGGGAAAGAGCTTTGTTTTTCTCTTCAATGTTCCTGAAAAAAGAAAGACTAGAATCTTGAGGATTTTGGGATGTGATCTGGGAACTATTCTAGGAAATTACCTTGGTCTCCCCCTTTTATTGGAACCTCCTAATACTTTCTAGAGTTCTCTGGTGGATAGATTTCACAACAAACTTGCCGGATGGAAGGGCTTGCTGCTAAGCCAAGCAGGAAAGATTTTGATTCTTAGGTCAGCCCTCTAGGGTCTCCCTCTTTATGATTTGAGCATTTTTAAAATTCCTAGAAAGTTTGGTGAAGCTATTGAAAAGATTCAAAAAAAAAAATTTGTTGACAGGAATGGAGAAAAAGAAAAGGATTGCCCTGATAGCTTGGGAAAATTTCTATCAACCTATTAATAAAGGTGGTCTTGGGTTACGAAGAATCATAAATTTGAATGATCACCTCCTTGCTAAACTCATATGGAGATACTAAAACTCTAGGGGAGAGTGGAATTTAATATGGGATAAAAAATACAATAAGGAGAGGCCTGACCTTGCTGCCTTCCTTGATAAGGACAGAGGTGGGGGGCTCTTTTATTTGGAGAAATGCTATTAAAAGAAAAGATAGCTTTAAAAAAGGAATTAAATGGAAAGTTGGAAATGGGAGAAAATTTCATTTCTGGGAAGATGAATCGATATTACAAACTCCCCTCAAGGAGTGCCTTGATTGGAGGAATTATGAAAGCCAATGCAAAATGATATTTGGAAGGAAAGTGATAGACTACTGGGACAGGGAGCACTGGAAGGACC
Organism: Thuja plicata; assembly: GCA_018584345.1. Classification (NCBI taxonomy): domain Eukaryota; kingdom Viridiplantae; phylum Streptophyta; class Pinopsida; order Cupressales; family Cupressaceae; genus Thuja; species Thuja plicata. The sequence goes on along the minus strand of MU226881.1, from coordinate 494,255 downwards.
TGCCGCTGATTGACAACAAAATGGGACAGCTTAATAAAATCCTTAACTCTATTACTTTGATTGAAGAAGAAGATAGGATTATATGGAAATACAGTCCGAATGGTAACTTAACTATATCCTCTCTGTACCATTTGGAGTTTGAGGACCTTAATGATCCTTGTTGAGTGAAATCTTGGATCAAAGATCTTACTCTAGAAATCAATGTCTTTTTTTAGATCTTGATGCAAAATAAAGTCTTGACAACTAATAATCTTAGAAAAAGAGGTATGATTATTGTGAATAGGTGTTACCTCTATAATCAAGATTAGGAAAGTTTGGATCATATGTTTATTCATTATTCCTATGTTAGGTTAATTTGGGATTACTTTCTTAAAATTATTAACATAAAGTGGGTTTTCCCTGAGGATATGAAGAGTCTTTTCCACTCTTGGAACAATCATTCAAAGAACAAGACTTTGATAAAGGTGTGGAAGTTTGTTCTCCCCTATGTCTATTGGGGAGTTTGGAGAGAGAGGAATGAGAGAATCTTTAGGAATATACTAGCTAGTGAGAAGGAGGTTTTCTTCAAAATTAAGAGAGCTATTAAAGAAAATTTACTTTTAAAGGATAGAATCGTGGATCCTTTGAATGAGGAGGACATAGACATCTTCAATAAATGGAAAATAAAAGGGAATTTTAGAAAATAGGATAAGAAAGAAAAGAGGGACGAAGAGGGAGGAAGATAGATGGGATTTCCCCTAGTGGATGGAAGAAAATTAATTTTGACAGTGCTTCAAAGGGCAACCCGGGGGTTGCTGGGTGTGGCATTGTCATAAGAGATGAATATGGGATTTGGAGAGGTATTAGAGATATCCCTATTGGTATTCAAACAAATCACAATGCTGAAACCTGTGCTTCCCTTCAGGGTCTTATCGTAGCTAAGGAGAAAGGGTGTTGTAAGGTGTAGTTGGAGGGAGATTATCTCAACATTATCAAGTGTTTGAATAATGATACACCAGCCGCGTGGACTATTCATAACACAATTCAAAAAGATAAAGCTATTATGCATTCTTTTGAGAAATGTATTGTTACTCATAAGTTCTGAGAGACTAACGGTGTTTTTGACTGGGTAGCCAACATGGCTTGTAAGGTTGATGTGGTGACGCAATGGAGTGATGGAAACGACATGCCTAATCAAGCCAAATTATTACTTGATAGTTACCATTTGAGGAGTAGACAGAAACAAGATCATAAATGGTAAGTGTCATAAAGGATATTGATGTGGAAGTGATTTGTCATAATTACCTTTTTAAGTGAAATTACTTTGTGGTGATTACGAGCTAGAAGTGGCATGATTTCTGGGTGTTTTTGGTTTTGCTGAGAATGAGGAGTGGTATTCATAATGGCATTCTCAATAATTATCACAGAGGTAAAAAATTAAAACAGAGAGAACAGATGAGTGGAAGTAAGAAAAGAGCCAAGCCTGTGAACTGTGAAGAATGGAGGAACATGCCAAAATTATGGAAGATTCTGAAAGGAGGGATGGAGGTGTTTTTGGAAAAGCTTCAAGGCAGAGACCCCTCTATTACCAGGATTTTCACTAAAACCTGGGAAGACTGAAAGTTTATGGTGGGAAATCAGAAAAATGGAGGTCACTAAGGAGATAATAGTAGAAGTGATAGGAATGGGCATGGAAGGAGTCAAGTTCTACAAAGATAGAGTGATATCTGATATGGCTTGGGAGGTTTTTCCAGAGTCTGGAGAGAAAAAGGCTAGACTAGTTAAGGTTGACACCTCATACCACAACCCAAAGCCCATATCTAGGCCATGGAGGTATGTTATGTTTGTGATCATCAATTACATAATGCTAGATGGTAGGTTCACCTATGCTTATGGCCACCATTTTATGCTATTAAATTACGTTAGACACAAGGTGAAAGTTAGATTGCCCTATTATTTTCTCAGTTCATTAGATTTCACCATTAATAGCTTGTAGAAAGACCCAAAGGGTGATCATGCTTCTCACCAGGGCTTGATGTTGTTAATTTATGAGGTTTTGAAAACTAAAAAAGTTGAAAGACCTCTATTAAAGAAGAACCAGAGAGATGAGGAAGAAATGGAGGATTTTGAGGAAGACAGTATGTATGAGGAAGAAATAGAAGATGAAGAGGAGTCCAAGGGATATAAAAAACCTAAAAACACTACAAAAAAGGGATCCTCATCTAAGAAGAGCTAGAAGAACCCCTTCTCTAAGGGCTCTGATACAGATAAGGAAACAGATGATCATAATCTGGAGGAAAGAAAAATGAGAAAGAAAAAGGGTAAAAATTTGAATAAGAAGAAGACTTTGGGGGAAGAAACTGAAATAGAGAAGGATTCTAAGGATGAAGAGAAGGAGGAAAAAAAGGACACAAATAAAATAAAATGGGGAGAAGGTATGGAGAGAAAAAAGATCAGTCAAAAAGGTAAAAAATTTAGCAAGAGGAGAATTGTCCTTTCCTCTGATGAGGAAGATATGATGGAGAAAAAGCATAATACTGAGAAGAACCACAGGGAGGATGAAAGAGGTGAAGACATGGAGGAAAAAAAAGATGAAAATGAAGAGGACCAAAATCAAAAGGGGAATACAGAAACTAATGAGTAGAAGAAGGATGAAAAGGTGAAGGAAAATCTGGAAAAAAAAATAGAGAAAGAGGAAACAGGGCATGAGGAAACAAACTTCCATGAAAATGAGGAAATGAGAAATTATCATATGCCTGATGATATCAAGCAAAGAAAGGATTGCATTGTGGATTTCACTGGTATGGTGAGTAATTTTATTGAAGATAATGCTAATATGAAAAAACAAATTGATGTTATGAGGGCAGAGATTAATATCTTTAAAAGCATTGGTATTGGTGAGAAACCAGTTGTTGAATTCTTGGATGAAATGAAAGAGGTTGTTGGGAACTCAGAAGCCCAGGTGGAATTTGTGAACAAAGTGGGAAAAATGGAGAAACAGTTGAAGGACATCATTGATAGGGCAGAGGAAGAAGACAACGCAGGGAAAATCAACAAACTGAACATAAAGGTGGAAAAATTTGAGGAAATGGTAAAGAAAATTGGGGAGCAATGCCTGGTGAGCCTAAAAGCCTATACTAGACACGCATAGATCCTGATGGACAAGTTAGACCAAGACAAAGGGGAAAAGGACTACACAGAGGTGAAGGAGATCACAGGACCGGGTACTCGCACAAGGGCACGCACAAAGAAGATGAGTCCAAAGGTAGAAAAATAAAATAAATACCTTAAGAATTTGGTATATCATATGAAAATTATGTTCATTCAGGACCAGGAAATGGTGGAGGGCATGTAGCTATCTTTTACTTAGTTCTATCCTTTTTTTTGTTGTCCCTGTCCTTATTTGTGTATCTATGGGACTTTTTTGTTTAGGTTGTTAGCTTGTTATTTGTTGTTCTTTCCTTGCTTGGTGCTTTGGCACAGATGTTTTTGAACTCTCTTGAATATTTGTAAAACTTTTGTAAAGGTTTTGGGTCCTTGTAAAACCTGTATTTACTTAATTAGAACATTGTTTAATGAAGAAGATTCTAGCTTCCTATTGAGAGAGAGAGAGAGAGAGAGAGAGAGAGAGAGAGAGAGAGAGAGAGAGAGAGAGAGAGAGAGAGAGAGAGAGAGAGAGAGAGAGAGAGAGAGAGATATATATATANAGAGAGAGAGAGAGAGAGAGAGAGAGAGAGAGAGAGAGAGAGAGAGAGAGAGAGAGAGAAATATTTACATAGATGCATCACATTAATGGGATCATTTAGATTCATACATTCTAGATATACTATTTTGTAGGCACATATGTCATAAACTTTTATGACAGCATATGTTCCAAGCCAATTCAGGACAAACTTTCATTTTACATATTGAAGAGAGTTCCTGTTACATTTATTATCATAAATTACCAAGTCACCAATGAAGAAATAATGTTGAGTAAATTGATTGTTATAGCTTTGTTTCATTGTCTTTTCATAATCTTGGAGATGTTCAAGAGAATTTACACATTTTTTGTCAAGCATTTAAAGTTATTATCAAAGACATTTTTCTTTATGGGTATCATCCTTAAGAATTCTCTTGAGAGGAACTCACACTAAAACGATATCTAATGAGCTAAAGACATAATCATATCATAATTGTAAACCAAGTTATAAGGTGTAGTACCCATAGTTTTATGAATACTAGCCTCATAGACCCACAAAACATATGACAATTGAGTATGTTAATCATTGCCATGTTTTTTAATAATGTATGGAGAATTTTCTCAATTGTATTATTAGAAGCTTCATCTTCACAATGTGTTTGAGGATAGTGAGGAGTAGAGAATTATTGTTCAATATGGTATTTCTCAAGGAAATTCTTCACAAAGTTCTTCTTAAATGGTGTACCATTATCATAAAATAAAATGGAAGGTAAACCAAATCAAAAAGTAATATTGTCAAGAATAAATTGGCAAACTACTTTAGCAGTCATAGATCAAAGGGGAATAGCTTTAACTTTTTCCCTAAATTAATATGTAGTGGTAAAAATAAACATATATCCTCGAGAAGGAGGGGGTTTTTTCCAATAGATCCAAACCCATAAAAAAACTGACCAAGGAGCCACTTGAGTGGAAGTCCTAAACTTGCATCCATACAAATACAATTTCCACATAACCTACATGATAAATAAATCAAATAATTAATCAAAATCTACAAACAAGAGAATAGAAAACATACTTGAAGTGACACAAGATGTACCCTATTAAAACCCTCGTGAGGGAGAAACCCAGTCTCTAAAAGCATTTGTCATCCATGAATTATTTAGTAATTCAACAGTAAAATGCATCCATGAAAGCCTTCGAAAGTTCCAGCCATCAAGAAGTAATCCATGTGAACAAGCATGTAATTGTACATCTCATTCCATGCTTCTAACCTCAACAAATGCTAAACTTTCTAACCTCAAAAACTACCCTTGTGATTTATTTTATAGAAACAATCTCCCATGTACCCACCAAGTGGCTACATAAACCATGTGCTACCTAATCCCTTGACTTGACATTTGATATAGGGTGCTTTATTAATTTATTTTTTCCAATATTTAATAATTAAAATAATATTATTATCAATATGTGTTCACTAGTGTCATATATTTGTATGGAAGAAAAATACTCAATATTTTCATGGTTATTAACATGTTGTGTGAACAGAGTGTTTCAGGAGTATGAAAAGTAGAAATATGTGTAGGAAACAGTAGTTGAAGTTTGATATTTAAGAAAGAGATTTGAAGTATGGTATTGGATGTTCAATTATTGTTCTAATTAGGGTGGTGATTATAAATTAGTAGGTAGTATATCCTAAACATGACAAATACGAGAATTTGGCATATGCAATAAAGAGTATATGAGGTCCTTGTGGGAGAATGCTTCACATTGCTCCACATTGCTCTACATAAGAAGTTGTTGAGTTATATTTTTGTATTATCATGTATGGTTTGTGAATATTGTACTATCCTACTTTCAATTCCACAAAATTTTAGAGGTTTAAGTTATGTATTTCTATTTGCTAGCAGTAAGGTTGGTTGTCATTAATAGAAAAGATTGTTCTGAAGAATTATTTGCATTGATTTTTATTGATGTTTATGATTGTGCAATTTTTTGGATCTATTCCTAACATTTTTGTAGTATTCTAGTTTAAATTTCTTATTTTGGTTAGCTCTGAAAGTTAAGCTTTTGATTAAGGTAATAACATATTTTGAAGGGGACCCAAAACCCTTTACAAATAGATTTTAAGGGGGATCTGGAACCCCACTAAAATGAAACACTGCTAAAGATTAAGCACTTAAAACAATAGCCTAAATCCAGCACAAAATTAGGGGCTAAAAAAGATTAAACAATAATACCCCAACTTCCCAAAAATGTGTGTGTGAGAGAGAGAGAGAGAGAGAGATTGGAGCTTCACATCATAAAGAAATTGTTAGGGTTTTATAGCTCCCCAAACATATATCCAGGGTTTTTTCATAGAACCTAGAATCCACAGGATTAAATAACAGTCTACCATAGGGAAAAATTGCTCCAAAACCTGCCATAAGCCTTAATCAAAAATACCCAATCTCCAAGATGGGTGCTTGAAAATTTTCAGCATCCAACTGCAGACTCCCACCGGCTACTAGCCAAAAAATAATGTCAAAAAACATAACAGTAGGGTTAAGAGAGACTCCTCCCTGCTCAACAAAGGGAGCATGTATAAAACCCACAATCAAGAAGGCATGCATGCAGTGAGTAACACTCTTACCACTAGCAACAACAACCTATTTAGTATTAGACCTGGGAGGAGACAAACCCCAATTCTACAGACCAGCCAACACCAAAGATTTACTCCCAACACCATGTTGGCACCACAACACAGCCCACTCAACCTCAATGAGATTAGGTCCATCCACCAACTAGATCCTTCCTACCATCATGTGTCTAGATGAGAGAGAATACCTCCCACAACCCCAAAAAACCTCCACCCAACCACAACACTCCACCTCCATAGCATGTGCCTCCATTTCAGAAGGATCTTCCACCTCAATAGGAATCAGGGAAGAAGGGAGCAAAAGCAAAAGGGATCTCCACCACCAAAGAGCCACAAAAGAAGACCCTCCCTCCATAGGGGTATACTCTGCCTCTATAGGAGTATAGCAAGGAGGAAGAAGGTTAGGTAAAAAAACCCCAAAAGAGTGGCATCCAGTCCATAGTCCCAGAAAGAATGAACACCCAGAAATAGGGGAAGGACTAAATCAAAGGAACTAGACCTTGTAGAATAGAAGTAGGAAAATCCAACCCAAAATGAATCCATTTTAGAAACATCAGCCACCTTATACACTTCCTTACAGCATCATGGACCATCAGACGGCAGACTAAGCATAATAGAGCTTCTAAAAAGAAGAAACCCTTCAACAACAAATTTGCACTCTACACCAAGAGGCAGGTTGCTCCAAGGCTGAAAACTAGAAGAACCAAAATCATGTATGCTTGAGTTCCCCACTGCCCTAGTCATCTAACAAGAACCATCCAAAGTGAGGACCCCAGGATTTGCAGCCCTCGAAAGATAAGAATGGGCACACAGGCTACCCCAGAATCCTTCCCCCCAGTAGATTTGGTGCAGAAAACACACACCGCATGCATGGGCCTACAATGTTCATAGTCTTCATCATCCCCTCCATGAAGAAAAAGGGACCACCAAAGCCCCCAACCACCAAAGGCAATGACACGGGAAACTTTCTCTTCCCTCCCATAGCCAACGACACAGGCAACAATCACATCCCCCTCACAGGCATCGCTTCCTTCCTCCCCATTGTCTTCATCACCATCTGGTCCTTCTGCCTACCCATCCTCTGCAGAATCCATGCTTGTAGAAACCCTAGCACCCATGCTTGTAGACACCCTCACTCCCGTGCTGCTCACTCCCATAATATTACCCAAACTTCTACTTTTTTTCTATGTTGGTGTATAGCTGACTTAGTCAATTTGTGTGATTTTATTTCTAACTTATTGGTCTGGACATCATTTGTAGAATGAGTAAAGGAGTTTATATATGGATCTTGGCATGGCATGTTGAGATCCACATGAAGTTATGTGCATTGGATAATGATTCGGGGCAATTGGTTAATAAATTTTTTTCTTTGCTACACATTACGTGCAACACCAAATTTGGAGGATGGTGCGGTACATGTTATTTTTTCAAATCATTTATGGAAGATGTGTTATGATTTATTTAGATCCCCTTTATCTATTGGGGTGGACCGTACTGATTGCAACTTTTTTTGGTGGTTGATTTTGTGTAAATGATGCTTATCTCCACCATGGACAACCTAGCTATGTTTTGGATGAGCAATTTGATGTATATAGATGTGAAAATAGTTGATTTGAAGTGTGGATTGATATAGATTATATGTCAATCAATTGAGAAATTAGTGTGATATTGTGAATATGGAAGAGCACAAGTGTGATTGTCTGAGTTTGACAAACTTGTTGTGGTTGATCAGGAGTTCATCCATAATTTCAATTTGTCAATCCCTTGTGCCTAATAGAAGACGATGGCTCTTTTGCAAGCTTGTACTGACTTGTATATTTTTTTTATGAAGTAGTGTTCAATGGTTTATAATTTATTGCATCTTTTCCTAAGGTTTTCCACCTTAGTATGCAAGTCCTTTTTAGAAGTAGTGAGCTCCTTGGTCTGTGGCCTAATAATTTGTAATTTGTAATCTTAAAGTGAGCGTGGTTCTCACTAATTTTTTCCCACATTGGGGTTTTCACATAAACATATAGTGTTCATGTGTTTTTGTTATCATTAAAAAAATCTTTCATTGATGGTTAGTTCGATAAATATGATTGATAAGTGTTTGTGAAAAAACATTAATATTTGTTTTAGATAGACTCACCCCTCCTTCTCAGTATTGAGGTGTTATAACAATTAGTATCAAATATAAGTTCCTTTTGGAGAAGCTTGACTACTTGAGGAAGATCCAAGATGGAAAATATAAAAGGTCACAAAATACCTAAGTTTGATGGAACAAATTATGAAAGTTTTAGAAGATGGAGATGAAACCACATTTGGACTCTATGTTATTCATTATTTGGGATATTGTATAGAAGCCTTAGGATCCTCTAGTTGGTGTTCCTTCTACACTAGATGAAATCAAGACGTATGAGAATAATTTGAAGGCTAGAAATGGTATTATAAGTGGATTGAGTGATTTAAATTTGATGAAGGTCATCTCCTGCAAATCTGTAAATGAAGTTTACGAGAAGCTAAGAATTATATATGAAGGAGACAAAGATATAAAAAAAACCAGGTTGCAAAACATAAAGCATAGATTTAAAACCATGAGGATGTCATAGGATGGAAATATTGAAGAATCCCTTCACCAAGTGAAAGAGGTTGTGAGTATAATTAGAGGTATTGGTGGAACTATATAAGATAATGATGTTGTGTGGAAAGTTATGAGAAGTATGACTAGAAATTACAAACCCTTCAAGTGTACCATTTAGCAGAGCCAACATATGGACAAATACACATCGGATCAACTCTATGGGGCTATCACTTCTTTTGAGACCAATGAGATTGAAGAGAATCAAAATGATAGAAAGGATGCTACATTCCATACTGCAAATAAGGTTGAATGTGTACCTTAAAAAAATTATGATCTAGATGAAGAAGAAAACTTTGTAAGAAAACTAAAGAAAGGATCTAGAAATTATAAAGGTAAGTTACCCTTTAAAAGAGATAGACGGGATGTTGTGGACTCCAACCCATGTTTTTGTGATCCCATCCTCTCTGGATAGAAAATAGTAAATTTAAAAATAATAGTGTGTGTTGTGAATCTTAAGTGTGTTTAAGATTTTGATGTGCCTAAGTGCATAAACATAAACAAGATTTCTACCCAAGTGGGTTAGAGTGAACCCTAAATGAGGCAAATAAGTTTGATGAATACATTAACCAAAAAATATATATGAATCACATAGATCTATAATAAAACTCAAATATTAAGCTTACTAATAGAAATATAAGAATTCTATATAATCATACCAAACCCCATCAGGTGAGGTGTTCACCAATCATAAGTCGGTAATTCCCTATCTTCCTCCAAAATTCCTTGAAGCCTATGATAAATAATGATTGATATTGATCAATCATAAGTTGGTAATTCCCTATCTTCCTCCAAAATTCATTGAAGCCTCCATGATGAATAATGCTCGATATTACTAATTCAATTTTTAGATGTAATGACTCACATATTGCATATTTTCCTCTTCATGCAGTATGTACTTGAACTCCTCTATGGTAATTTCCAAACAAGAAAATATATCTTTCTTATATATGATTCTTTGAATTTAAATGATTAAAAGGCCAACTTATAATGATCATATCCTAATTTCTAGCCTAGATTTAGAAATTCCAAGGCTAGCATCTTACCCTCCCAAAGTTTTCGGACAAAAACATTAGAATATGTGGCTAAGCCACATAGTCCCAGTAAAATTGGAAAAAAAAATTAGGGAAAAGAGATAATAGGGCCCTTATATCAAATTGCAATTAATATTATTATCAGTTGTCCATTTACATTGGGTTTTAAGTGCTATGAACTTTAAAATAGGTTAAGACCCTTTATGAGTTTAAGAATCAAATAGATTAAAGATAGTAGTAAAATAAGGGCCCAAAGATGAGTGCATTTAGATTTAAAATATAATAGGATTGATATTCTTAATTTAAGTGTTAATTTAAAGTTATAAATGGTCCCAACAATGATTAAAGGAGAAAAAAGCTAAAATGAGTGCTAGGAAAGTGTGAAATTGGATTCACTACTTGAATATTAAGGAAATAATGCTTGAGATCTATTAGTTTTATATCTTTTACAACTTACATTTTTTAAATTCAAATTAAATGTCTAATATTTATAATTGGTAATTCAAACTTGTCATATAGGCATTAATGATGTCATTTGATATGAAAGAGCAATGTTATGTGTGGGAGGACAAAGCATGGACTTGGGCTAAAGGGTACCCTAGCCGCATTTTGCAAGAATTTTTCTACATCTTGTGGAGGCATTTTGGGGGGTCTATGTATGATTTGGGCTAGGGATTTTTGTTGAGCTAATTGTATTATTATGTGCATGTGTTTGTGGGAGGAGAGATTTGTTAGTAATAACTGAGAGGGGGGGTGAATCAGTGGCCTCAAAATTTATCCTTTAAACTTTAATCCACCAATCAATACACCTCATATTATTAAGACCCTACAAGATGCATGCCTTGAAATACTTGAAATAAATAACTGTCTGTCAGTTTACCTTGTCTATCCTTATTCTGCTTGATTACTGTTAAGCAGTAAAACTTATTTACTAATACTCAGTAAATATGCAGAGTATACCAATCAATCCATAAATGCATATGTGAAATGTAAAATAATAAAGTAATAAACCATACACACATAACACATGGATTTTAACGTGGAAACCCTATTAAGGGAAAAACCCACTAGGACCGGTACCCCAAATTTTCACTCTTCTGAAGTGAGCCCTATTAGGAGCCAACCCTGTTAAAGGTTACAAACACACTGTTAAGTGCAACCTTGTTAGAGGATTTTGTACATATAGGTTGTCACTTAGTATCTGGCATCTAATTTGCTACCATCCTTGAATCAGTCTCCTTCTTAGACTGTCAATAGGCTTTAGGCAAATCTTGCTACCATCCTTGAATCAACCTTCTTCTTAGGCTGTCAATAGGCTTTATGAAAATTCAATGCTAATTTCATGAATCAACCTTTTTGGCAATTTGTTAGGATATACCTCAATTATAGAAGACTGTTAAGTCCTTCTCTGTTAAGAGACTTGATGCTTCAATGGTTAAACTAAAACACTATGACCTGTTTCTAATGCAACTTTAAATTGCAGATTTTCAGATCTACTTAAGTACAATACCTCTCTGATCAATGTATCAATTCAATTTATTTTGCTCCACACTTTCTACTCTGTGATGTTTTGGTTCACTGTTTTTTGGTGTCTGTAGAATTCTTTAGCTCTCCCTCAGCTTGATTGATCAGGACTGTATGAATTTTATCCTTCACCAGTTTCTCTTCAGCATCCTCTTTCTATTCACTCTCGTTCTGTGTATTTGATGGCTTGTGGAAATGAATTATGCTTGTCTCTTATATAGACATGATATTCCTTAATTCTTGACTCTTGATTCTTGATTCTTGGTGTGAAAAATAATCCAGCCAATTTGATTTATGGCTTTGACTCCTGATTTATATCGTAGTTATCTTCTTGCCTACTGTATAAATCTTCTTTAAATCAATTACTTAACTGTGGTCGAATAAAAAAAATAAAAAACCTAGTTAATTCTATCCTTAACCTCTGCCAGCTAGATATTTTTTCATTTTCTGAACTCTCTATTCTGTTGGTCAATTCTGCAGTTCGTCATCGGTGACAACTGCCAGTTCTGTCGATGTAACTCCAGTTAGCTTCGGGATCTCCATCCGTTAGGCAACACTGTCTCCTATTCGTCAAGCATCTTGTGATTCTGCTTCATCAGGCAACACTATCTTCTGCTTGTCAAGTATCACTATGACCTTTTTCTCTGTCTTTACCGATGGTGTGCACTCCGTCAGTGTTGTCTGTCACTTAGTGAATACTTGACTTTTATGCATTGCTGAAAGCATAATCATTGTTCCATTTATTCTCTGAAGTCTTTGGCATTATGTACATGACCGTACAGATGATATCAAGTTGACATCAATGACAATACAAACCATTAAGTAATTTAATGTTTTGCATCATCTTCAAATTAACATTATCAAACATTCAATCAGTTACATGTCATCAATTTGTCCCTTTGGCATTGATGGAAACATACTATATTATCACACTATACTATTTCTAATACAATATGAAATACAATTGTTGAGATTCATTAAATTACCAAATAGTTTGTTTTGATAACTGATAGAAGTGTCTGACCGCCGGTAAGCTCTTTGTTAGCTTAGATTTGATTCTTGCAGCTTTAAGTGTTTCTTCTTCTGATGTGTTGTGTTCTCTTTTTGTGTCAATTTCTCTCTTTTGACTGTTCTTTTTTTTATGTCTCTATCTTTTGTCAGTAACTCTCCCTTTGTTTATGATTTCTTCATACAAATTCTCTCCTTGTGGATATGATCTCTCCCTATTTGGAGTAATCTGATAATGAATAGTTTCTGATGATAATATGGAACATTCTCTCCCTTTGACAACAATGCCAAACAAATATTTTACAAATATCTGACATTCATGTCAAACAATTATTTTCTTCTATC
>MU226881.1:464851-477519 GCA_018584345.1 Thuja plicata | reverse complement strand
TCTTTTATTCTTGTGTTGTACTATGTGATGTTTTCACCTTCTTTCATTCTGAGATCATCAAACTTTCCTCTAAGGATTTCTGCCTTGGCTCTCAGAACATTTGTATCACCTCCATGTACAAGCTTCAATTTGTCCCACATTTTCTTTGCAGTTGTGCAATCCTTGACATCTTCAAATTCAACATCAGAGAGTGAGGAAGAATGCTCTATAACCATGCAGTTATGCTCATGCTTCACTCTCAATTGATCTAGTGTCAATGGTTCTGTAGGAAACACACATTCATTATCTAAGTATTGAGTTACATCATTACCAATACCTGATAAGTGGAGTCTTATCCTGCTTTTCCATGAAGCAAAGTTATCTTTGTTACACTTGGGCACATCTCGTATATTCATCTTGTGATCTTTACTTAGGTCTTGAAACCTTCCTTTTAAGCACACAAGCTCTGATACCAATTGTTAGTAATAACTAAGAGGGGGGGTGAATCAGTGGCCTTGAGATTAATCCTTTAAAATTTAATCCACCAATCAATACACCTCAGATTATTAAGTCCCTACAAGATGCATGCCTTGAAATACTTGAAATAAATGACTGTCTGTTAGTTTACCTTGTCTGTCCTTATTCTCCTTGATTACCGATAAGCAATAAAACTTATTTACCAATACTCAGTAAATATATAGAGTATACCAATCAATCCAGAAATGCATATGTGAAATGTAAAACAATAAAGTGATAAACCATACACACATAACACATGGATTTTAATGTGGAAACCCTGTTAAGGGAAAAAACCACTGGGACTGGTACCCCAAATTTTCACTCTTCTAAAGTGAGCCCTGATAGGAGCCAACCTTGTTAAAGGTTACAAACACACTATTAAGTGTGACCTTGTTAGAGGATTTTGTACATATAGGTTGTCACTTAGTATATGGCACCTATTTTGCTACCATCCTTGAATCAATCTCCTTCTTAGACTGTCAATAGGCTTTAGGAAAATCTTGCTACCATCCTTGAATCAACCTTCTTCTTAGGCTTTCAATAGGCTTTATGAAAATTCAATGCTACTTTCATGAATCAACCTTTTTGGCAATCTTTTAGGATATACCTCAATTATAGAAGACTATTCAGTCCTTCTTTGTTAAGAGACTTGATGCTTCAATGGTTAAACTGAAACACTATGACCTGTTTCTAATGCAACTTTGAATTATAGATTTTCATATCTATTTAAGTACAATACCTTTCTGATCAATGTATCAATTCAATTTATTTTTCTACACACTTTCTACTCTGTGATTTTGTGCTTCACTGTTCATCGATGTCTGCATAATTCTTTAGCTCTTCCTCAGCTTGATTGATCAGGACTGTATGAAGTTTATCCTTCACTAGTTTCTCTTCAGCATCCTCTTTCTATTCACTCCCCTTCCGTGTATCTGATGGCTTGTGGAAATGAATTATGCTTGTCTCTTATATAGACATGATATTCCTTAATTCTTGATTCTTGATTCTTGATTCTTGATTCTTGATTCTTGATTCTTGATTCTTGGCGTGAAAAATAATCCAACCAATTTGATTTACGGCTTTAACTCCTAATTTCTCTCATAGTTATCTTCTTTCCAACTGTATAAATCTTCTTTAAATCAATTACTTAACTGTGGTCTAATAAAACAAATAAAACAACCAGTTAATTCTATCCTTAAGCTCTGTCAGCTAGATATTTTTTCATTTTTTGAACTCTATGTTCTGTCGGTCAATTCTGCAGTTTGTCATCGGTGACAACCGCCAGTTTCGTCGGTGTAACTCCAGTTAGCTTCAGGATCTCCATTCGTCGAGAAACACTGTCTCCTATTTTTCAGGCATCCTATGATTCTGCTTTGTCGGGCAACACTATCTTCTACTCTTCGAGTATCACTATGACCTTTTTCTCTATCTTTACCGATGGTGTGCACTCTGTCGGTGTTGTCTGTCACTTAGTGAATACTTGACTTTTATGCATTGCTGAAAGCATAATCATTGTTCCATTTATTCTCTAAATTCTTTGGCATTATGTACATGACCATACAGATGATATCAAGTTGACATCAATGTCAATACAAACCATTAATTGATTTAATATTTTTCATCATCTTCAACTTAACATTATCAAACATTCAATCAGTTACATGTCATCAAGATTTTTTATTTGGGTTTTGATTTCAGTATGTTTGAGTCAACTTGGTGGAGATTTTTGGAGGTCTTTTTGTTACTATAATATGGGTTTTCATGTCACTAATAGAGAGGATGTTGGATTTTGAAGGATTTTTTTTGGTGGTTTCCTTTTTCTTTATCAAGATTTGGACAGCGAAGCTTCGCTAATGAAGATGGTACCCTTCAAAGATGTTGTGAGTGGGGGAGTCTTGTCTCCAAAAAGGGCTAATGATTTTAGCTTTAGGGTGAATAAGAATGGTTTTGAGGAAAGTTCTTCAAAGAATGAATATTTTTGGCCTCCGAGGGTGAATGGATGTCTTTCAGAGAGTGATCATGGGTAGATGTTTGTGATTCAATCCAGGACTATTGAGGAAGATGTCAGTTATGTGTATAGATAGCCATTCTTTGATATGTAAGTTTATGGGGATTATGATAGCTCTTCCCTTTTTGGAATAATAGGCTTGTCATACTTTGAATCCAAAGGGAGACATGGAAGTGTTGCTAACTTCCAACATAATTTTTTTTGGTGTTTTTTTCTTGTCTTTTTTTATAGAAATAAGGCCTTTAAAGGGAGACCATTTTTAATAATCATGTAGGTTTATTTATTAAGCCTTGGCATGTTAAATTTAATCCCACAAAGGATTTATCATCAAGGGTATTGGTCTGGATACGAATTTTGTGGTTCTTGTTGGAATTTTGGAGGTGTGACATTTCCCATTCAGTGGTGTTTTTTGCTTGGAAAACCTATAGGGTCATCTACTCAAACAATGGAGAAAAAGGTAATTAATTGTGTCTGACTTTATATTGAGATTGATTTCTATGATCATTTTCTAGATTCTATATAAATCCAACTAGGTACAACATCTTAGATCCAAGAACTAGATTATGAAACCTTTCCGTTTCATTATTGCCTTTTGTCTAGAATATGGACATTTGCAGTGGATGTGTCTCAAGACTAACACTGCAGGGCCTATTGGTATAGAGCTACTACATCCTCCTCCCAAAAAAGACAAAGGGAAGGCTCCAATAGTGGAAGATAAAGAGGGTTTTACTCTAGTCAAGCCCTATGGTAAGGGTATAGTTTAGAAAATAACTCTTAAAGATAGGAATTGGATGAAGTTTTCAACACATTCGAGGCCCTTGAAGAATTAGATCAACTTTATGCAACCTTGGTAGGTTTACCTTCAAGTCAGGTTTGTATGAGCATGGACCTACTAGCTAGTGGGAAGGATTATATTCTCCTGGAAGATCCTGTGGTTGGGGGACCTGCTTCTCAAATGCATACACATGTTACTTTTCCAGCTTAAGCTAAATTTGGAATAGAGGGTGGTAAGGAAATCAAAAGGAAGGACCAAGTGAGAGTTTTTCTGAGGTTATTCTTGAGAAGGATCCCTAGGAAGTTGTAAAAGGTAAAGGTATCCCACTTTCTTTAGGGTGACTTCAAAAAAGTATCAATAAGGGGGCTTCTAAGAATCCTTCTAAGGGAGGTAGAAAAAAGGATTAGGTAAAAGTGATATTTCTTGATGATACTTTGGTTGATTCTAGATTAGTGAAGCTCATTGATTCACACTTTTCTTCACCTCAAAAAATATTATTCTTTCATAGAATGTAAGCGGTATGAATAGTGTCCCTAGAAAAAAGGCTATTTGAGACTTGGTATGTGGTCATTCTCCAGATATTATTTTCATTCAAGGAACTAAGCTATCTATTGAGGGAATGTTAGGTGATCTTGGCTCCTAAGATTTTGAATAGAATTCAATGCCAGTATATTGGCACTCAAGGTAAATCTAGTGGTGTAGCTTTCATTTGGGATCCTAGAAAAGTTTTTCATATGTGGTGGATTTCTAGTAGATCATCTCTTTCTATAGTGACCTTAAGTTTGGAATTGGGTGAGGTTGTTTTTCTTGCTAATATGCATACTCCAAATGATATTTTAGGGAAATATTTAGATTGGTCTCACATAAGGAGGGTTAGATACCTTGATCCCTACCTTAGATTATTATTGGGGACTTTAATGTTGTTTTAATTTTGGAGGAAAAAGGGGAGGTATTGCAAAGTTTGATTAGTCTTCTAAGCTCTTGAGGGAGAATCTGGACTTTTTGAATTTGTTAGACATTAGACCTTATAATGGGGTTTTAACTTGGAATAATATGACAAGGGGCTTAGATGTTATTTATAAGAGGTTAGAAAAATTTGTGTCTCTAATTTTTGGATGGGAGACAGATGGAACACAAGCTTTGAGATCCTTCATTGGAAAGGATCTAACCATTGGCCAATCAAATTTTCTGCTACTCCTTTTGCATCCTCCCAGAATCCCTCTTTCAAATTTCAACTCATCTGGATTTGAGACTCTTATTTGCATTATTTAATTGCTAACTAGTGGGCTATGTAGAATCTTGTATTAAGGACTGCAACATATTCATTCTCCAATAATCTCCAATTTGTCAAGTACAAGTTGAAGAAGTGAAATAGACATTTCTTTGGGAATGTTTTCATGGCCAAAGTGGAAGCTGAGTCTTTCCTAGATAATTTTTATTGCTAGATTAGAGAGCATGGTCATACCAAGGATTCTTTTATATTAGAAGAATCTATTGTCAAACAATTGGAAGAATGGGAGTTTAGGGAAGAGATCTTATGGAAGAAAAAGTCTTATATTGATTGGTTGCAGGTTGGTGACAAAAAAACTTCCTTTTTTTATAATTTTATGAGGGATAGGAGGAAAGGAGACATTATTTCTTCTCTCAAATCCTTTTATGGGAATCATCTCTCTTCCTAGAGGATGATTTTGAATGATTTATCTCAATTATATTCTAAAATATTTACTGAGGACACTCCCTCGACTCCCAAGGAAGAAGATCTCATTCTAAACAGTATCGTTGTTTTGGTCACTAATGAAATGAACACAACTCTAAATAGAATTATTCCTATGGATGAATTGGAAGGGATTATGTTTCAAATGAAAAAAAGGGGAACTTCTAGGTCTAGATGGCTTCCCTATAAAGTTTTATCAATAATTTTCGGAAATTGTCAAGGTGTATCTTCTTGAGATTGTTTTGGAATCTCAAAGAAATAAGAAGATGATGAAGGCCATGAAATCTACTTTTTCTGCTCTTATTCCAAAAAGGGAAGGAGTTGATTCTTTGGATCTATTTCATCCTATATCCTTGTGCAATGTTATATACAAGATTATAACAAAATTGATTTTTGAAAGGCTTAAGCCTTGGCTTGGGTCCTTAATTTCTAAGGATATAAATGGGGTTTTTTTTATGGAAGGAAAATTGTAGATGGGATTATGGTGGCTACCAAGGGTATTCATTCTATGGCTAACTCTAAAGAGAAAAATATGTTTATTAGGCTACACATGGCTAAGGCATATGACTGATCCAAATGATCCTTTCTTCATAAAGTCTTGTGGGCTTTAATTTTTAGAGTGAGTCAATCATGTATACCATGAGCTATGTTACTTATCTCTCATGCTCAGTCCTTATTAATAATGAGCCTATAGAGGTTTTCAGGTCTTCTAGGGGTATTCACTAGAGGGACTTATTAGTTCCTAGGTGAGACATGGATTAATTCAAGGATGGAATTGGGGTAGTAATATAACCCCCACTTGCATTTTTTATTCATGGATGATACAAATTTGATGGGACTAGATAGAGATAAAGGGGCTATCAATTTTACAATGTTGTTAGATGTTTATTTGGTAGTCTTTGGGCAAAGGATTAATGAGGATAAGTCCTCCATTTTATTCTTCAACACTCTTCAGGCTATTCAAAATAGGTTTGCTCAAATTCTTGGATCCCAGATTGGGACCCTTCCTCAGATATAATTCGAGCATGAAATTGGGGTATTATTTTAACCCCCAAATTGAATTTTTAGTTCATGGATGATACAACATTGATGGGACTAGCTAGATTTAATGAGGCTAACAATTTTAGGAGGTTGTTAGATATTTATTTGGAAGCCTTTAAGAAAGGATTAATGAGGGTAAGTCCTACATTTTCTTCTTCAACACTCCTCGGGCCATTAAAAATAGGATTTCTCATATTCTTAGATTATAGATTAGGACCCTTCCTTTGTAGGTGGTTCTCTCCCCATTAGATTTTGGCAAGAAATTATGGATAAATTATGCATTAAATTTATTCACTAGACCCATAGGTGGATTTCTTCTACTAGAAGGGTGACTCTTTTTAATTAGGTAATTTAGGGTCTTCCTCTTTATATAATTTTTGTTCATGATGCCCCTCTAGATTCATTCATGAGTTTGATGCCCTCTCTCATCATTTTTTATGGGCAAGTAATTTTTCCTCTAAGAAATGGAGCCTAGTTAAATTAGACTTGGTTTTTTTTCTTAAGTAGGTTGGGGGTATTGGTCTTTGCAATACAAAATTGAATGTGTATGCCTTTCTAGCTAAACACTATTGGTGGTGTTGTTGTCATCAGGATCAAGAGTGAGATAAGTTCCTGACATTGAAATATTTGATTGGTGTTCAGAGTAAGGATATCCCCATGTATAACCTAGTGGGGAAAGGTTATATGATTTGGAATACTCTCAAGAGGGACCTTCTCAACCTATAAAGTAGGGTCTTTTCTAGATATTCAATATGGGATCAAAGGATTTATTTTGGTATAACCCTTGGGATAGATCTTCATCATCATTTCTATGTTTCCTCATCTTTGAGATCTATGCTCTACTTTTCTATAGGTTGGTTGGAACTAGGTGGAGGAATATAAGACTTTTAGGCATGTGGTCCATATTAAATTCTTTATATAGAAAGATCCACATGAGTAGCCCCCTAGGGTTTATGAGGAAGATCAACAGAATCTTTTAGTCCTACTGAGATGGGGGGTGAATTAGACAAATCAAATTCTAAACTCTTAAAATGAAACTCCCTGATTGACTCGGTAAAAACTGAATACAGTAAATAACCAGTTCATCAAATAACGTAAGAAAAAATCAATAATTCAAACTTAGCAACATCAGATTAACTCATAGACACATGATATAACTCGGTTAACACTAGATTTAATGAGGAAACCCAATTTGGAAAAAACCTATGTGGGAATTATAACCCACAATAAAAATGTACCCTTCTGAAGTACGCTCGGTTAAGAACTTATCTCAAGTCAAATATTACAAACACATTTGTTAAATGTGACCATGTTAGAGGATTTACCTTAGATCTTTTAAGATCTTCACCCTATTAGGAGTGGCCTAATTCTATGTTTTACAAATAGGATGGTTAAATCCACTCGGTTAAGAGATTTCTCTATTACAAATATTAATAAGCAACAGTAAACTTTGATATGTAAAAATAGAAACTCACTATGTTTGGATCATATACTTTATGCTCAATTGAATATTGGCATCACATACTCCATTTATCTCTTCTCAGACTATAGATTCTTTAATCTATCTTTCTCTATTCTACTTGGTAAATGTTGTTCTTCAGCTTCTTTCCTTCTCTGTTTGATTTACTAGTACCTTTTACTCTATGTAATTCTCATTCCTTATATAGACATACTTTTGCCTCTTAATCTCCTTTATTTGATTTTCCTTCCTTTGCGCTTAATAGTTCGATCATCTTCTTCATATTTCTCAACTCGATAAACCATTACACTTTTACCTCAGAGCTTGGAACTTTTCTTGGAAC
This sequence comes from Thuja plicata, assembly GCA_018584345.1. Classification (NCBI taxonomy): domain Eukaryota; kingdom Viridiplantae; phylum Streptophyta; class Pinopsida; order Cupressales; family Cupressaceae; genus Thuja; species Thuja plicata. The sequence continues at coordinate 469,681 of MU226881.1, read as the reverse complement.
TTTCATATTTTTGTTTAACCACTTGATCTTCACCTTAGATATTCTCATTGAATTTTCCCTTTCGTAGATCTTGTAACACACTTCTTTTAATTCAATTCCTCATACAGCTCATCATCACTTTGCATTAAATTTGATTTCATCATCATTTAATATCAGTATATTGTACTCGGTAAAACTTGCTTTGCAACTCGGTAACCAAATTCTTCACTACTCAGTGTCTAACTTGCTCTCAGTTCTCGGTGCTTGGTAATTGTAACTAACTCACATAACATTCTACCGACTGACTTAGTCTAGCTCGATAAAGTATCTTTTTCAGTCATAACTTAATTCATTGCAATTTTTGACTTGATCAATCAAATGTACCAATTTGATAACATCAAATGTATAGTAGAAAACATAACATCATTACTTCATCATTGTCTTATCTTTATTTGTCACCCATTTAACTTCTCCTCTTAAGATATGGTAACACAAGAAAAATTAGTTAATCAATTGATTGGCATCAATGACAAAACAACAACTAATCTAACCATTTCTATAATCATGATACTCGGTATCACTTGGTCTTCATCATCTCCATTGGATATTCATTAGTTAAGAAACAATCTCCTTCTTTGGCATTGACAGAAACCACTATAAGAGTGTTATAGCAATTTATGATGGAAGCTCTCAAATACACAATTGTACTCCCTTTGAGTTTATATATTTGTTTCCATTTTGATATCTCCAATATGAATCTCCCTCTTGGATAAATCTTATGTTTTTGTAACATACATTCTAAATCTTCTTCATGAGTAAATATTAGCAATTCATTCTTCTCCTTCAATATCTCTTTGTAGAAAAATGTCATCAATTCATTCTTCTCCCTCTTTGACAACAATTCCAAAAATTCATACTACTAAAAATTTGTTCCAGTAGTGGATTATACCTAGCAATGCACTCATAAAAAATTACATCCAAAAATCTTTTATCAACTTTGGGAATCACCTAAAGTGTGTCATACTAACATTAATTCAGAAATAGATATTCTAAAGAAATATAGAATTGATGCAGCCTGCCTCATGCTCCTTAGTGAACATTGGATAGGGGAAGAACCCCTGATTTACATCTTAGATACTCAAAAGCATCTTTAGGTAGTGGCTTTGTAAAGATATTAGCCAATTGTTCCTTTGAATTCATATATTCCAATTTCACATTCTTCTCTTGAACTTGTTCTCTCAAGTAGTGATACTTGATATAAATGTGCTTGGTCTTTGAATGCATAACTAGGTTCTTTTATATGTTATTAGCACTTGTATTATCATAAAAAATAGTAACCAGATATGTGATCTCTTCTTGCATACCTTCAAGTAATTACTTGATCCATACTATGTTTGCACAATTCATAGCTGCAACAACATAATCAGCCTTGATAGTAGATTGTGAAATACAACTTTGTTTCTTGCTCAGCCATGTAACCAATCTTTCACCTACAAAGAATGCACCTCCACTAGTACTTTTTTTGTCATCAACATTTCTAGCCCAATTTGCATCAGTTTATACTTGTAGATCAAAAGTACCTCCTTTATTGTATAGCAAACCAAACTCTCATGTGCCTTTTAGGTATCTAAAAATCCTTTTTATTGCAGACATATTTGTTTCCTTTGGATTAGAAGAAAATATTGCAACAATTCCAATAGTGTGTGCTATATCAGGTCTTTTGTGAACAACATACTATAATTTACCAATCATGGATTGATAAAGAGTATTATCCACCTCTTGTGTTTCATTCTCTTTAGATAATTTACATCCAGTAACCATCAGTGTTCCAACAGGTTTGGAATCTTTCATACCAAATTTTTTAAGAATCTCTTTGATATACTTGGCTTGTGTTATATAGATTCCTCTAGTAACTTGTTGTATCTGTAGACCTAGAATGAACTTAATCTCTCCGATCATTGACATCTCAAACTCTTTTCTCATTTCATCAGCAAATCCTTTACATAAAGTGTCATTGCCTCCAAATATAATATCATCAACAAAAAATTCAGCAATCAAAACTTTATTATCTTTGTCACATTTCAAGTAAACATTATTGTTATCACTTGTTCTTTGAAATCCTATTTTGATTAGATAAGAGTGCAGTCTCTCATACCATTCTCAGGGTGCTTGTTTCAATCCATATAAAGCTTTATGTAACTTACATACCTTGTTCTTGTTTGTGTTCTCAATAAATCCTTCAGGTTTCTCAATGTATACTTCTTCTTCAAGTATCCCATTAAGAAATGCACACTTAACATCCATCTAATATACTTTGAATCCTTTGTAAGCAGAATATGCTAGAAGTATTCTAACTCCTTCTAGTCTAGCTATAGGTGCAAAAGTCTCTCCATAGTCAATTCCTTCTTCTTGTGCATAACATTTGCAAACCAATCTAGCTTTATTTCTGATAACTTCTCCATGCTCATTCAGTTTGTTTCTAAAAATCCATTTAGTACCAATAACATTTTTTTTATTTAGGTCTCGGTACTAAATTCCATGTCTTATTATTTTCAATTTGATCATACTCTTCTTTCATTGCTTTCACCCAATCTTCATTATCTAGTGCTTCCTTAACTTTCTTTGGCTCAAATGAAGATATCAAACATGTATTATCTCCAGCCTTTCTCCTGGTCATCACTCTAGCTTCCTTATTTCCAATAATCTTTCTTGGGGAATGGTGAATTCTCACATACTTTTCCAAAATAGGCTTGGTAGCTCTCGATTCTTCAATATCAAGATTCGGTTGTGGAACTTATTGTTCATCTTCCTCCTTGGTAGATGCTCTCGGTAAAGTTTTAGGCGCATCATGTTTTTGATTACGGTAAAAATAGGTTTTGAAGGGACCCCGAAACCCTTTAACAAAAGAGACAAGAGAAAGGCATTAAAACCCAGAGAACAACAAGCTGCCCCAAGGAAGGAAGCAGGCTACAAAGGGAAAAATCCCAGATATAACAATAAACAACTACAAAGCAAAAAGCGAAAAATCCGCTAGAAGAAAAACAAAGGAAAAAGCCACCAGCACCGAGATCAAGACAGATTCTTCAGGAAGCTCTCAAATTCCTCCAGCTGAGTCTGCATAGTCTTCACATTGTCTTTCAGCTTCTGAATATTCGGATCCTCAACCTTCTGCTTCTTAGACCTAGTACGAGTGCCAGGACCCATATGTTGGGTAGGAACCGTAAGGTCAATGGTATCTTTGTTTCCTTCCAGCCAATTACTCAGAGACATCAGATTCTCCATTGTGGACCTTATACCTGTGTTCACCAGACTAAGAAAATGTTTTAAAATTTTCTCATTCCCACTTATTTTCTTCTGGATAGGTATCATGGCTATCTCGACAGCTTTTTTAATTTTTTCTTCAATATCAGAACCGTGATCATGCTCATTGACATTGGAATTGTGAGAAACCTCCTTTCTGAGAATAGACATAGTATCCTCAATCATAGTTCTCTTATTTGCCAATTTGATACATCTATTCTTAAGTTCTACTAGATCATTCTGCACCCATTTATCCAGATTATAGCAGTAGATGGATTTATTTTTTGCAATCTCAAGGGGGGTCATGATAATAGTCCTTCTAACCTGAGACTCCATCTTTCTGATTTCCCTTTGAAGAGACTAAGTTTTTCTACCCTGAAGGGTTCTATCACTTTCTTCTTCCTTATTCTCCTTTTTAGAACTGGGAGAATCATGAGACTCCAAGTTTTCCTCTCCCAGAACCTTAAAACTGTTATCCCCTGAATTATCTTCATTACTATCCATAAGATTAGTGTTAGATTATTTGTATTTATTGACATCCTTCTCAACCTCAATCTCATTTTTCTCATTTCCTTCCGTGTTAACAATCTCCAAAACAGAGTTAAACTATCCCCAGAATTCAGATTATCTTGACTTTCCTCAGGGTTTACCTTATCATTATTGATATCAGGATCCTCTGAATCCTTCACCACAGGGGTCTGGGTAGTTGGGTTATTCTCAGCATTAGGATCCATCTAAGAATTCTTAACACCATCAGAATCAGTTTCCTGAGGGATAGACTTCTCACCATCGGGTTCCTGGAGGATAGGACTAACAGGGGAGTCCGAGACATTCTTTTCAGAACTAGGGCATCAGTAAGGTGCTCAACTTTCTTCATCTCAACCAAAGGCAAAGAGGTAGACGGCTCAGAGGGAAAAGAAGCTTTCTTAGTTTTAGGATTCTTTGACAGAGACCCGAAAGAATTCCTTTTTTTAATCTGGGCAGGGATAGGGTTAGGAATGTGATCTCTGGCATAATCAGCTATAAGGAGAATAAGTTCGACATGGAGGATAGGGGTATTCTTAACTCTGTAGTCAGTAATGCTCTGGTTAAGCGAACAGAGTGTTGGTTCCCAAAACAGCAGATTGGAATTATGCTTGCTCTAGCCAATGAACAGGTTTAATTCCTCAGGAACTTAAACCTCTACAATTTAGGCTTTGATCGCCAAGGCTGGTAGGCCTAATTATAATACGCTTTCTCAGATGACTGAATGAATTCTATAAACAAAATAATATAGTGAATTGCTTTGATAAAAAAGATAATAAATCTTAACTAAATTTATAATAAAGACCAGTGCCTATTCCTTATCCTAATGTGATTACTATGTGTGATTTCTTTAATTGATGATCAATGCCAAAATTCCTCAAATTTAATCTATTAACTAAAATGTGACACTTTGAATTAAAACGTATAACTTTGGAGACAAATTTAAAATAAATCTATCACTTCAAGAAAATGATTAATTAACAACAACAAACTAAAAAGGAAGACAACTATTCAAATGGAAATTTA
>MU226881.1:453724-464206 GCA_018584345.1 Thuja plicata | reverse complement strand
TATAAAAAGAACTAAAAACTAAAAAACAAAACTATATAATAAAAAACATAAACATCTAGGGTTAGTAAAAAACATTAATAAAAACAAGAATCAAAACCTAGATTTTAGGAAATGAAAAAATATTGCCAAACAAATTATTCACATACAAGGTAAAACTAAACATAAGGGAAGAGGGGAAAATATTTACCCCTGATTATCATAAGAAAAGGGGATAAAGGGAACAGGAGGAAAAATAGGAACAAGTAAGTAGGTTAGGGAAACATGGCTAGAGTAGATAGGTTAAAACATTAGGGGAAGAGGATCTGGCGAGAGGTTGTGAGTTCAACTCTCTCCGCTCGTCTCTTTTATCAAGTGCATAATATTATTTATTTTTTGCATTTTCTAACTTTATGTTAAATAAAAGAAATATTTAATTTATGAAATTTTTAACATTAAGTATATGCATTTTGAATATTTCATGAAATGTATACATTTATATTTAAAACATTCAAAATTAAAATGCACTACGTCATAATAATTTATTCATTTAAATAAAATGGAATAATAAAATCAACACACATAATTACTTCCCTTTATTTAGAATTGGGACCTAATTTTTGAGGTCCCAACACAGAGGAGAAAGTAGGGGAAGGAAATGTGGATCTCATGTCTAAAGTGATTAACTAGGGAAAAATGATAATTGTAGACCCTAGAGAATCTACCCTCAAGAGTGAAATATTCCATTATAACTTTAATAATAGAACCCCAAATTTTATCAATGTTCTCCATGTCAACATAGTCTTTCTTACCTTTCACCAGAAGAGCCCTCTCCTCATCGGTAGCAAGAAATTTCTTATAAGATCTGGTGCCAACCTTCACCTCTTTTGAGTACTTTAGTCCATCCAGTGGGAGGCCAGTGATATCAGATAGAACCTCGAGACTGAGGCTGAAAGATTTTCCCGCAATATTTACCGTGCCCTTACCCCAGCCATCGGCAAAGGCTTTAGAAACATCTGTGTCAAAACCATGGAGACTCTGAAGAAAATGATGAACATGACCTTTCTTCAAGATTCTCCACACTTCCTTTTCCTGCTTCCACTTGCATTCCTCAGGCTCTTCCCTTCTGAGATCACCACCCATGACCAAAATCTTCACCTGCTTATTTTTCACAGACTGGGAAGCGTTATGATTTTAGTAATTTTTTGACAAGTGAAAGCTATTAATCTGATTCGCAATACTCTTCACATGCTCAAACTGGCCACAAATAATAATAATAATAGCGTCATGCATTAAAGTTTGTGCTTTCATTATTAGAGTAAAAATCCAAATCTTGGATATGTACTTCACATTATTTTGGCCGTCATTCCACCTCCCCCAAATCTGAGATGAATTAATTGATATTATTAAAAAAACTTTTAATGACTCCTTCTTTTTGCCTAATTTTATCATTATTAATAATTAATATGACCGCATCATTGTTCATTGGAATCCCTTTCCATTTTTGAATCCCCTCACTTTTGGCTCCAATATTGGCAAGACAATCAGCAACCTGATTGGTCTCCTGATAATTATGAGAAATATGGAACACTTCAAAGGATTTGGCTATAGATTTAATTTTGTGGATAATATTCTCTATAGTCCATGAAGGGGGATTGATATCTTTAATATTATTTATAATATTTAAAGAATCACCTTCGAGCCAGACTCTTTTGAATCCCATTTCTTCCACCAGCAGAATAGTGTTGAGGGAAGCCAATGCCTCTGCTCTATGATTAGACTGAAAGCCCAAGGGGATAGATATAGCACCTAAATAGTTACCAAAATTATCTCTGATGATACCCCCACCCCCAGAGACACCCGGGTTTCCTTTAGAGGCACCATCAAAATTATCTTTGACCCAGCCAATAGGAGGAGCAGTCCATGCAGATAATTCTCTTTGGGAGCAATCTTTAGATTTGAGGAGAGGAAAGTTCCAAGTAGACCAATTCACATCCGGGATGAGAGATTGGTACTTGCTATTGCTATTAGTTATAGCAGAGCTGAAATTTTCCTTTATAGATCTAGACATCATATTGAAGATGATTTCAGGATTAGAACATTTCTCTCTGAAGATTCTGTTATTTCTTTCCTTCCAGATACTCCAGCAAAGATGAGGAAGGATAAGATTCCAAAAATTTCTAACCAGATCATTATCAAAAGGACATCTCCATTGAGTAACAAAGTCCTGCCAAGAGTTAGGAAAGAACCAAACCAAATTCCAATTTTGAAAAACCAAAGACCAAACTTTTCGAGTAAAACTACAATGGATCATGAGATGATCATAGGATTCGGCTTGTTCAAAGCAAAGACTACATCTATTAACATGAGAGAAGCCTCTTTTAACTAAGTTATCAATAGTTAGGGGCTTATTCTGGATAAGAATCCAAAAGAAAAAGTTAATCTTCAGAGTAAGGAGTTTATACCAGATAGATGCACAGTGAGGCTTATCTTCCTTGGAGAAGAAGTAGGAATAGGCAGAGGCCACCATGAAATCACCATTAGGAGAGAGGTTCCACAAAATCTTGTCAGGTTGATTATCTTCACTGAACCAGGACTGCAACTCTATCATAAGGGGGGACAAACTTCTATCAAGGCTAGAGAGATCCTTCCAAGAGTTGATATTCCTGTAGTCAGAAACTTTATAACCAATAGTATTTTTAGCTTGGGTAATAACATCCTTCAATTCTTGTCTTTCTGAGAGGGGGCTTTCATAGATCCAAGGATCATCCCAGAAATCAATAGTGGTCCCATCTCCCAATTTCCATCTTATACCTTTTCTCAACAGATCAATGGACGAGCAACAACTATTCCAGATGTAAGATCCATTAACCCTAGCTTCATTGTTTAGGAGATCCTTCAAGCTGTTGGAGTCAAGGAGATTTTTTTTTTTATTATACTATTCCATTGTTTAGAATCACCAAAAACTCTCCACACCTGCTTAGCCAGGAGAGCCTTATTGATAATCTTAATAGGTCTTATTCCCAGACCCCCTTTACTTTTAGGCTTGCAAACGTTTTCCCAGGCAATCAGGCTGAGCCTTTTTTTATCTTCAACACCAGTCCATAAGAATCATTTTTGGATAGTTTCAAGCACCATAGAAAACTTATGGGGAATCTTGAAGAGGCTTAGAGCATACACAGGCAAATTCTGCAATGTCGACTTCAAAAACTGAAGTTTACCAGAACTGCTAAGGAGAGCACCTTTCCAGCCTGCCAATTTCCTATTGTATCTATCAACAATTTGGTTCCAAAAGCTATCAGGAGGTTTAGAGAAGAGTGGGAGCCCCAAATAGGATGAGGGGAGAGCACCAATGCTGCAGCCAAGAATTTTAGACATCTTATTTTGTCTCTCAAGGGGGGTATTGATAAAAAAGATGAAACTCTTGTTCCAATTGATGAGTTGACCCGTTTCCGAAGTATAGATAGATAAGCTTTTTTAAGATTCCTTGCTTCTTTCATAGTAGCTCCCCCCATAATAAGAGTATCATCAACAAACTGTTCATGGGAACAGGAGGATCTGGCTGAAGAAGGATGGAGACCAGATATTAGGCCAACATTAACAAGTTTAGAAATATATCTTCCCAGCCCTTCAGCCAAAATAGCAAACAGTATAGGAGAGATAGGGTCCCCCTGCCTTAGACCCCTAGTAGGTTTGAAAAAATTGGAAGAACCACCATTCACAATAACAGAGGAAGTCATAGTAGAGACTAGCTGATTAACAATTTTAATAACCCCAGCATCAAAACCAAAGTTGCTTAAAACTTTTTGAAGAAACTGCCAGTCAACCCTATCATAGGCTTTAGATAAGTCCAATTTCATGAGAAAGCCCTGTTTCTTGGCAGTTTCAAGGGAGTGAATATTCTCATGAGAAACCACTATGGAGTCTAGGATTTGTCTCCCAAGGAAAAACCCATTCTGCTGGGGAGAAATGATTAAAGGCAGAAGAGAAAGCAGTCTAGAGGTCATAACTTTAGCTATGATCTTATAAATCCCATTACAAAGAATGATTGGTTTGAAGGATTCCACCGTATTAGCACCATGGAATTTAGGAACAAGGACTAAGAAGGTAGCATTAAGTTCTCTAAGAAGAGATTTAGAGCCACAAAATTCTTTGACAGCATTGAGAACATCCTGACCAGTTATCTCCCAAAACTGCTAAAAGAAGAAAAGGGGAAATCCATTAGGACCTAGGGATTTGTCGCCTTCAAAGGAAAAGATAGCATCTCTGATTTCCTTGTCATCCAGGATGGCCTTAAGTCTGGAATTGGTATTACTATCTATCAAAGAAGGAATAGTAGAGAGAATTTCATTTTGGTTCTGGGAATCAAGGTTATCAGCTTTAGATAAAAGGAGTGAGAAAGAATGAAGCATCTCCTTTCTAATCTCTTCTTCCTTAACCAGTTTTTTATTGTTAACTGTTAAAGAAGAAATTATGTTGTTAGCTTTGTGTTTCATAGCTGTCATATGGAAAAATCTAGTATTTTTATCCCCATGTTTAAGCCAAAGGGCTCTTGATCTTTGCCTCCAGAAGGACTCCTCTTTAGAAATGATGTTATGATATTCAGCCACCAAAACATTCTCTGTACATCTATGCTCCTCTGATAGACCCTCTTTTTGAATAGTCTCTTGAATAGTCTTGATCTCTTCCTGTTTTATGCTTTTAGCCTTGAATATGTCCCCAAAGACTTCCTTGTTCCAAGTTTTAACATTTTTTTTAACATTACTCAACTTTTTAGCTATTCTATACATGGCAGTGCCTTCCTGATTATAATTCCACCATTTAGAAATACAGTCCTTTAGATTAGGGTGGGCTAACCACATCTTTTCAAAGTGAAACGGAGTATTCTTTTTTCCATTCAAGATATTAGCATTGAAGATAATAGGGAAATGGTCAGAACCAATCCTAATAGAAGAAGATAAAGAGAAGGAAAACTTAGATAGCCAATCAAGAGATAGGAGAGATCTATCAAGTTTCACCTGGATGAGATCAACACCAGTTCTTCTGTTCGACCACGTATAGGAGATACCTTCCAGCTCCATATCAAAGAAAGATTGATCATTAATATATTCCATGAGATCCATTCTACTATCAACTTGAGATAGAGCACCTCCCATTTTATCATCAACCAGCAGGGGAGTATTAAAATCCCCCATTACCATCCAGCTAATGGCCTAGAAATTGTTCCTTATTTCTTTAAGTCTTTTCCAGAAACTGAGCCTCCACATTTTGTATTAGGGGCGTAGATATTCATGAGGTTCCAAGAACAATCCATTTTAAGATGATTAACATAAATAAGAATTATGTTCTTCTCAACATGTAGCTTCTTACAATTTACAATAGCATTGTTCCAAAAAACCACAACACCACCAGAGGCACCTTTAGAGTCGCTGCCAATACTACTGCCATTCATAAAAGGGCTAATTTTCTCAACTTTCTCTCTAGACATTTTAGTTTCCTGAATAAGAATAATATCAGGGTTTGTATCTCTTACCATATTTCTAAGAATATCTTTCTTATGAGGGCTATTTAGACCTCTTATATTCCAAGATATAATCTTCATTTAAAGGATTGGGGAGAAAATCTCAGGGATGGTAGATTGTTTACCATCCACAATACTATGTTTTCCTTCTAGCTCTCTCATAGCTTTATGAGAAGGTCTACCTCTTCCTCCCTGGGGCGATCCTACATCTGCTTTCTTCCTTCTAGTCTGAACTCCCCCTAGAGGGGTTATGTCTGCCTTTTTCCCTGATTCTTGAGCTTTTAGATTCAGACCTCCTTTCTTAGAGGGTTTTTTGTCTTTCTTATTATTTTTTACCTCAGACCATAGGGATTCCTGCTTATCCGAGGTAGGAGATGAATCATCAAAATTTTATTTTTGGGTATCCTCCTCATTAACTTCAGACCAGCACTTGCTACTGATTCCATTATTAGAAGCTACCACCTGCTCACTCACTAAATGTGAAGGTTCCAATTTATTGACAACTATTACTCCCTATCCATTTGTTTCAGGGAAGCAGTCATTCTCATCTGGTTGTTCTATTCTTGGGCCTTGTGACTCCTTTTCTACACAAGCTTCCAGAGGAGCATTTTGGGGCTGGAATTCATTCTCCCTATTCCTAGCCAGAGGACTTTGGTAAGCAGGTAAGGAGACAACCTCTTTTCTTTCTTGTTCTATTGTATGTGGGTTCTCCTACTTGAGGATCTAAGGTAAATCCTTATCAACTGAAGACTGAATAGTGTCTTCCTCTGGCTAGTTTGTTAGATCAACATTTTGGTCTTCTTTTGATTTTTTCTCTTCTAAGAATGGAAGAGAGGAAGAAGGTCCATTTTTCTCTCTCCAAAAAAATCTTGATTCGTTATTTTTAGACTTAATAGGAGGTTTAAGAGGGCATTGTTTTCCCCAATGCCCAGATTTTTTATAGTTGAAACAGGCAAAGGGGATTGATTCAAACTCCACAACTTGATTATGAGTACCCAACTTAGAGTTAATTGAAATAACTTCTAGGAGGTCAGTCTTTTGATTGATGTTAACACAGATTCTTGCATTTACTAATCTAGTCTTTGATGTTGTCATTGGGTCAATTGATAAGAGCTCCCCAAACGAACTAGCCAATCCCGAAAAAACATCTTCATGCCAGTATTCCAGAGGAAGACCCTGGAATCGAACCCACACTGGGGCTGATTCAAACATATCCATATTAAGGTCAAGATTTGCCCCTGATTTTTGAAGAGCCAGAGATGATTTACCAAACATCCAAGGACCCCCACATAGAACCATAGAGAGGTCTTCAGAACTAGAAAACTCAAATGTAAAAATTCCTTTTGGTAAGGTAGCAATGTCAACTTGGCCCTTTAACCTCCATTTCCTTGCTGCATAAACCCTAACTGTATCAATATTAGGTTGTAGGCCCATGAACTTCCCTATTAGTGTATTTTTCATTGAAGCAACTGTGTGATCAACCAGTGAATCAGGAAGGGAAATACTAAATATACCCTTCACAGGGTCCGATGTGTTATCAACAAGGGGAAAAGAAGATTTCCCAGTAGGTTTCACACCAAAAAGAGAGGTCCAGCTTCCAGACGCAGTATTTTTAAATAAAGGTAGACCGTCATTTACAACAAAATTCTTACCGTCACCTTTTGTTGTCTTTGGAGCATCTTCATTTGGATCATCTTCATAGATTTGGAATCTCGATAGAGGATTGTCCTCCCTTTTCTCTTTTGTGGAGCCCTCCACTGCTACATCGTTTACTTTTTTCTGAATCATTGGCACGGAAAAGCTCTGAACATTGCCAGAGTCCTCTTTCCCGCTCATGTCATGGTTCAAAAAGTCCCTTTTGCCACCTTCTCGGGGATGATTCCGATCTGGGTCTTTGTCCCCTTCTACATCCTTCTCTCCTCCCTTGGTATTCTTGGTGCCTTCGTCTAGATTCGTCTGCAATCCTCCTCCAGCAGGTTTCTCGCCCAAAGGGGAATTCAAATTCCCTCCAACCGCTCGCTCTCCTCCTCTCCTCTCCATTTCTTGTAATTGATGTTTGTATTGTTGGCTTGTATCCAAAAGTTTCTTTTTACAAGCGCATCATGTTGTACATATACAAACTTCTTATAATCATCAAGTTCCTTCTTACTATCTTCATCAATCCTTTTTGCAAATTCATCAATTCTTAGATTTTCACTTTCCACCATTTTGTTAATAACCTTGTTCAAACATTTGTAAACTTTACTCTTTGTAGAATATCCTAAGAATATCCCTTCAACTCCTTTTGAATCAAACATGCCTTCTCTATAATCTTTCAAAATATAGCATTTTCTCCCAAATATTTTAAAGTAACTAACATTAATTTTGTGATCATACCATATTTTGTAAGGTGTCTCATTGGTACTCTTCTTCATTTATACTTAGTTCAATGTATAAACAACAATACTCACACCTTCCCTCCAGAAGTTCTGTGAAACTCATTTTTCAATCATCGGTGTCCTAGCATAATCAACAATAGATCTGCCCCTTCTCTCAGCAATCCCATTATGCTGTGGTGTCCTTGGTGCTGACAACTATCTCTTGATTCCATTCTCATTACAAAAAAAAGTAAAATCATCAAAAGTAAACTCACCTCCTTTGTCGAATCTTAGACATTTCAACTTTCTTCCAGTTTCTTTTTCAACTCGGGCCTTATACCACTTAAAAATTTGAAATGCATCAAATTTTTCTTTTAAAAATATTACAGACATCGTTCTTGAATAATCATCCACAAATAAGAAAAAATATTTGTCTCCATAATAACTGAGTTCTCATCGGTCCTTATAAATCAGTATGAACTAAATCCAAAATCCCTTGTGTAACATAAGTATTTCTTGTGAAACTAGATTTAGTCATCTTACCCATCTGACATTCTCTACACATAGCAATCTCTGGTTTTTCAAGTCTTGATAGCCCTTTTACTCTATTCTTCTTACTCACTTTTATTAAGTTGTTAAAATTAACATGAAAAATCCTTTTTTGCCATAACCAAACATCTTCAACTTTAGCAAATAGGAAAATTTTCATAGAAGTATCAAGATAAAATAGGTTACCTTTAGATTTTTCTCCAATAGCAATTAGATTACTCTTCTCATCAAATAATTTCACTCTTCCATATTGAAATTCCATTCGATGACATGTAATGTTTAGTTGTGCAACACTCAACAGATTATACTTTAATCCTTCAACCCAATAGACATCATCACATATTGTGTCATTCAGTAGAATTATAGATCATTTTCCTTTCACAAGATATGGAGCATCATTACCAATTCTAACATAGCCTCCATCATGCTTTTCCAAGGAAATAAACTTAAGTGTGTCACCAGTCATGTGATGTGAACAACCACTATCTATAATCCATGTTTCATTCGTACTTACTTGTGATATTAGGGCTCTAGGTTCTTCTTCATCATAATCATCTTTTATAGCAACATAAAAAAACTTCCTTTTCCTCATTACTCTCAAGAGAATAATCATCACTTAGTCCTTCATTAGCAATATAACAAGATTTATTACCTTTGTTTTTGTAGTCTCTGTATCTCCTGAATCTATTTTCTCTATTTTCCTTATCTTTCTTTTCCTCATTATTCTCTGGATATTTAGATGCAAAGTGACCAACTTTATCACAATTAAAACATTTCAAGGGTAACTTACCTCAGTATTTGCCTTTGCCTCTTTGTAGTCTTCTAGTCAACAAAGCTTCAAATTCTCTTTCATTGTCATCACATTCAGTAAATAGCTCTTCAAGTCCTTCAGTGCAACTGTAAAATTTCTCACTAGCACTACTCAAGTAACCATCTATAGCAACAGCTTCCCTAGCCTTTCCAATATTTAAAGTAGACTTAAATGTAGATTCAATCTTAGAAGTATCAGGAACACTATTGTCAAAATCATTTAGCTCAAATGCAGTTAACTTACCAATAGTAGCATCCAGTGAAACGTTAATCTGGGGTATAGATATCAATTCTTGTATAGAAGATACACAAATAGCATAACTCGGTAGTAGATTTCTCAACATTTTGCTTGTAACATCATCCTCTGTTATGATACCACCATGTCCTCTAATAGAATTAATAGTCTCCTTAAGTCTTGTACTATAAATTGTATTATGTTCTCTCCTTCCTTCATTCTCATAGAGTCAAATTTCCCTCTTAAGATTTTTGCTTTAGCCTTCTGAACATGTTGATCTCCACCATAGGTCAAAACAATCTTATCCCACATCTATTTCACAATAGTACAGCCATCAATGTAATGCCCCACCAGGGAACCCAAGGGAGATTAACCTAAACATGTCACTATGTGTGCTGAATAATTTTTTTTTTAGAGTTAACATAAAGAAACATACAATCATGTAGAAGCGATTACCGTTTATACACATGTCTTACACTCACATAGACTACATGACTCAAGGGTCCCATGACGTTGAATTACTTAAAGAAAAACACAACTAACAATATAACAAAAGATTCCATCTGATTAAACATATCAAATACAACTTACATAACCATAATTACAAACCTCATAGATAACCATGAAACCACCATAACTCACATCCACTGCACATGTCGCAGGGTATGTAGTAATCACTCTAAACTACTTACTATTACAATTTCCAGATTAGGTATCACATGCGATACTCTAATACAAGATATACAATAATCAAATTATACAATAAATGATGAAGGAACATAAAGAGCTCATCCGCAAAGAAACCATCAAGCACCTGGTATAAGGACGTCAAATCTCAATGAATAAAGAATCACTACCACCCGTCCGTGTGGAACCACAAAGGTCCACCCCATTGTGTTGAGGAGACAACAACAGATCCCAATCGGATATCCAAAACCAACAAGGCATAACCACTAAGCAAGGGATCCTGATAGCTCTCTAATCCAGTGTACTAATCATCATAAAAAGGTAAGACTCACTAATCCAGAGGCAAC
>MU226881.1:341944-424850 GCA_018584345.1 Thuja plicata | reverse complement strand
TTTTATTGCTCACGTTTCTGTTATTCATTTAGTAGTTATTGCGTACTTGATTTGCATTCACTTGTGAACCTTTGCTACTAACCCCCGCCCTTGGAAAGCTATGGGAAACCGGAGAGAGAGGCGTACACAGACCAAACATCATAAAACATTCAAAACAAGCGGAACAGACACAACTACAAAAAGCCAGGATCCCATATCCAAAAATCCAGGAACAAAAACTAGGGGGGCCCTTTAGGCTATATCTCTGAGAATCTCTGCCGCCCTGATCTCGAGCTCTGTCATCCTTCCAGCAGCTTCTCTGATTTTGGCCAACTCCTTATCAGCTCCCTTATCTGCCTTATTCTTTGCATCATTTCCAGTGCTTTTTTCATTATCTTCTTGTAGGAGTTGATTCCTGTCTCCTTGCTTCTGCCTTTTCTCTGTATTGCCTTTTTCCTCTTGAAACTTATCAATGATGACCTTGATGTTGTCATTTGAGGCTTTTAGAATATTGTAACTTTGCTCTGCAATTTTTACCATTGTAGCTTTGATGCTTTCAATTCTCTGCTTCAGTTCTATCACTCTTGTCCAGCTCTCTGTCCTCTGCTATATTTTTATTGTTGTTGATAATGTTTTCCTTCTCCATCCTATCCATCCTCTTTTTTAGGTCATCAATTTCGTAATAGGTCCATTTTGTTGTTCTATAGCTGTCTGTTGCGTTGTTTTTTGCATTATTCAGCACATCCATTTGTGGAATTTCCCTTGCATTGTCACTGAATATCACCATAGCAGGGTCAATGAGTTCTTCCAACTGTATTCTTCCCTCTTTGTTTTCCTTGACTAGGGTCTTTACCAGTTCTCTCTTAATGCCCATTTTGGCTGAGACAGAGTCAAAGTTTCTCCAGACAACTTTTTTATTTTTACCTGTGATACTACAGGTGTACTGTTCTTCCCCATACTCTGCAAGGCTCTGGCTAATATTCTCCTCTTCATTTTCCATACCCTGATTTCCTTCTTTTTCAACATTCTCCTCTTGTGTCTCATCTTGACTGGCCATCTTCTCCTCCTTTGTTTCTAGTTTGACCCTTTTGGATCTCGTGACCCTCTTCCCCAAGTTATCCTCCTCAATCTGAGTCAGAATCTTTATAGTGATCTTCCTTTTTATTTCCTTCTTCCCTTTCTTCTTCACTTTAGTTTCTTCTCCTGCACTCTCATTCCCTGTTTCCATGCCTTTGTCATCCTCATTGTATTCCTTGTCCAAAGAGACTTCAAAGTGCTGTTTAAAAATCTCTTTTTTAGCTCTGTGTTTTCTTTTCTCCATCTGAATAGGTTGTTCCTCTTCTATCTCAGAGTGCATGTCTCTTCTATCCTTTGTATCAGAGGGGATGTATTCCTCCTCCGAATCCCTCTCAGAGATCCCTTCCTCCTTGTCTTGGATTTCCTTACCCAGAGTATGGGACTTGAAATACTCATAAATCAAAAAGAGTAAGCCCTCATGGAAGGTCGGATTACTTATATGTTTCTCCTTATAATCATTGATGTTATTGTTGATAGACAAATACAGGTAGAAAGGGATAGAAACCTTGGCCCCATACCTAAAGTGGTTGAGGAGCACAAAATGATGGGTGCTGATGCGGTCAAATCTGGTGTCCAGAGTGAGGTATTTGATAATCTCCCTCAACACAAAGCACCACAAAGGTTTGATGGAGCTTGGGTGATAAAAAGTGCCCTTCTTGACCAGAGCTCATTTTTCGGCTTCATTTTTTACGAAATCCGTCAGGGCTTTGCTAGAGATTTTCCTATCCCTATAGAATTTCTTTCCTATGATAGGAATGCCTTTTACCGCCGAAACAATTTCCTTAGTCACCATGAATGTAACCCCATCAATTTTCACCTTGCCTTCTTTCTAGCTGTTAACCATCATCTTTGTTACTGATGGCTTCCACCCATGAAGGCATTCAATGTAATTGTTCACTTCCCCTTTTCTCAGTATCTCCCAAACCTTTGATCTTCGGTGCCATTTCTTGGTTTCTCTCTCTAGCTCTCTCTTGTGTCTCTCTCCCACCATGTCTGCAACTATTTTGTTTCCTCTATTTCTTGAGACATCCCTTTGATTTGAAATGATGTTTTTTTGGGGTTTCAAGAGCCTTCTTTTAGCCTCGTAAATGTAATAAATACTTAAGTGCCACCAAGTGTGCCGATGGGGACTTAGACTGATTCTCCAATCAAAAATTTCATACTTGCACATCCTACGGGGATTCTTTTTGCATTTGTCTTTACTTTCCATAATTAGCCTTTTTTCTTTTGTCATAGTAAGCCTTTAATTTTTTTGAGTCTGCCCGGGACCCAATCACTTTCCATGATGTTGGCAATTTCCGGCGGTAAGTGTTTTCTATCATTCCATTGTTAAATTTCTTCATACATGACACCCATGTTTGCCAGCCTATCTGCCACTTGGTTTGCTTCTTGGTAGTCATGTGCTATGTAGACCTGATCAAAAGACTTCAGAATTTGTATACATTCCTTTATTATATTCTCTATTGTCCAGGAAGGCCTGGTCTTTTCATTAAGATAATCTATTATATTTTTTGAATCCCTTTCTACCCATAACTTCTTGATTCCCATTTCCTTGGAAAGCTTTAGAGTGTGATGTGTTTCCCTAGCCTCTACATAGTGGTTGGTTTGTGATCCCAGGGGCGCTGAGATTGCTGCAATTCCTTTTCCATGCAAGTTTCTGATGATTCTATCCGCCCTTGCCTTCCCAGGGTTCCCCTTTTCTGCCCCGTCGAAATTAGCTTTGAACCACCCTTCCGGTGGTAAATACCATCTGTAGCCAACCCTTTTGTTGATGTTGTTTAGGCCTTTTGAGTGAGTAGAAGTGCTATTGCCTTTGCAAATGGTGTAGTTTTCCTTAAGTGCATTAGCAATTTTCTAGGCTACAACCTTTGTCGAGGTGATCTTTTCCCTAAAGATCTTGTTGTTTCATTCCTTCCATAGCCCCCAGCAGATGTGTGGCATAGCCCAGACCTAGAGATGATGGCCACTGCCCCCAAGATGCCATTGGTCAAAAAGGTCAAGGGTAGTATTAGGGAAACACCAGGATGTCTCAAAAAATGACAGGAAATGATGCCATATCTTCCTAGAAAAATCACAGTGGATAAATAAGTGGTCCACATTTTCACTATGAGATTTGCAGAGGATACATCTATTAGGAATGTAATGTCCCCTTGTGATAAGATTGTCCACTATCAAGATGTGGTTTTGTAGCAGAGTCCAGAAAAATATGTTGACTTTAGAGATTATACCAGGAAACCAGGCCTTCGCCCAAGCTGGAATTGTATCAGCACCCTGCATCGATTCATATCCTGAGGCCATAGTATAGTAGCCATCCTTGGACTCCCCCCAAACTAGGACATCTTCATTTAGAGAAAGGAGAGTGTGCCCCAAATAGACCATAAGAGGTTTAAGGTCCTGGGACACTTCAGTGAGATTGACCCAATTATTGTTAATTCTATAGTCCTTGACTCTGCTGCCAAACCTGTCAGTGCAATGTTCCGCCCATTTGTTGTAAGGCTCCAAATTCCATAGAGGTCCCTGTCTAAGCCAGTCATCATGCCATAAATTAACCTTCTTACCATTACCAACTTTCCATCTCATTTTTGCGGTCACTATACCCTTGGTCCTCAGAATTCCATTCCATATGTGGGAACCCTTCAGGTTGGAGTCTCTGCTAGTGAATTGTTTGAAGGTTAGGTCAGCTGCATATTTTTCCTTCATGATGTCCCTCCATTACCCTATTGAATTGAAGATTCTCCAAATCTGTTTGGCTTGCAATGCTCTATTGAACTTCCTCGGGTGCTTGATCCCCAGGCCACCATATTTTTTTGGCTTGCAGACCGTATCCCATGCCACCAATGGGTATTTCTTATTTCCATCTTTGTCTTCCCATAGGAACATTCTTTAGATGGCTTCTAGGGAGCCCACCACCTTTGCAGGGATAGAAAAAAGATAAGACCATAGGTAGGGAGGTTCTGAAGAGTGGATTGAATCAGAGTAACTTTCCCAGCCTGACTCAGGGTGATGCCCTTCCAGCCCACCAATTTCCTATTGAATCTATCTATAAGGCCTCCCAAAAAAGCCTCAGGGGGTTTGCTTCCCAGTGGAAGGCCTAGATAGGAAGCTAGAAAGGTGCTAATGCCATAGCCTAGGATGCCTGTCATTCTCCTTTGTCTATCCTTAGGGGTATTGATGAAGAAAATTGAGCTCTTGTTCTAGTTGATAAGCTACCCTGTGGCATTGGAGTAGGAATTGAGAATGTTCCTAACATTTCTAGCCTCCTTCACTGAAGACTCCCCTCCCAGAATTGTGTCATCAACAAATTGCTGATGAGTAAAAATGAAAGGCCCGAAAGAGGGATGCAGCCCCCTGATCCTTTGATCATGTATAAACCTTCCCAAGCAATCAGCCAAAATGATGAAAAGGATTGGGGAGAGGGGGTCCCCTTGTCGAAGTCCCCGAGAAGATTTGAAGAATTTTGAGGGAGAACCGTTCACCAAAACAGCGAAAGATGGGTGGAAATCAGCTGAGAAATGATCTTTAAGACTTTGACATTGAAACCAAAAGCCCCCATGATTTTACTCAGAAAGGACCAGTCAACCCTGTCATAAGCCTTGGAGAGATCCAGTTTGAGCAGGAAACCATCCCTCTTGCCTTCTTCCAAGGAGTGAATCACCTCGTGCACCACCATTATGGAATCCAAAATTTGTCTACCAGGGACAAAACTCAATTGTTGGGGGGCTATAAGATCTAGGAAGGTCTTACGAAGTCTGAGGGTTAAGACTTTCAAGATAATCTTATAAAAAGAGTTACACAGACTAATAGGCCTGAAACAATCAAAAGAGTCTGCACCTAGGATTTTCAGGATGAGGACAAGAAAAGTGGCGTTGATCTCCTTGAGAAGGCTTTTAGCTCCAAAATATTCCTGGGCCGCTTTGACAATGTCCTCTTTAATAAACTCCCAAAAACTCTAGAAAAAGAAAGATGAAAACCTGTCTAGGCTTGGGGCTTTTTCTGCAGGTAAAGACAAGACCACTCTCTAAATTTCAGCGTGGTCTGGGATCGCCAACATGCTCTTATTCTAGCTTTCTGAGATCACCTTAGGGAGAGATTGAAGTATATCCTCCTGATCAGTCTTGCTGAGGTTTAGCTCTTTAGAAAGGATTTGAGTAAAGTACCTAATGGCCTCATTTGCAATCTCCTTGTCTTCCTCCAAAGTCTGATCCCCTTTCTTGATGACCTTGATTCTATTCGCCATCCTGTGTTTCATGGTAGAAAGGTGGAAAAATGGGGAGTTTTTATCCCCCTCTTTCAGCCACACTGATCTTTACCTTTGCCTCCAAAACATCTCCTCCTTGATCACATTGTTATGAAGATCCGTCAGGATGTCTTTTTCAGCCCTAATTTTTTCATCATCATACCCATGATTTTGGATCTCTTCTTGGATCTTAGCCAGCTCAGACTTAACCCTGTCTTTAGTTTGGAAAATGTTACCAAAGTCTCTTTTGTTCCATTTTAATGTTTTTAAGCTTCTTAGCCACTCTATACTGTGCGGTCCCATCCACGTCTATGCCCCACCATTCCTTAATCTTTGTGAGGAGGTTGGGGTGGGCTGTCCACATCTTCTCAAATCTGAAATGAAAAGCCTTTTTCCTATAAAGATTTTCCAAATTGAGAGAAATCGGAGAGTGGTCCAAACCAAACCTTGCCAAAGAGGATAGGTGGCACTAATGCTGCTACATCCAATCCATAGAAATGAGGGCTCTATCAAGGTGAACGTGAATGCACTCTATTCCCATTCACCTATTTGACCAGGTGAAGTTGCCCCCCCTAGATCCACATCAATAAGAGCCAGGTCATTTATAAGATTTTCTAGGTGCTGCCTGCTATCCAGGTCCGGTGGCAAACCCCCAAACTTCTTAGATTCTAGAAGGGGGGTATTGAAATCCCCCATGATAATAGTTTTTGGTTTGATTATTTTGGAAAATAGGGTATGAATCTTGTCCCAGAAAACAAGTCTGGTGTGCTTAATGTTTGGCGCATAAATGTTCATAACAGCCCATCCCTCCTGAATAGATGGGTTGGTGAAATTGTTGATGGACTTACAAGAGACAGATTTTCAACAAGCCTAGCTCTGGGTTTTGATTTGAAGGTTCCAACAAGGCACTTCCCTAATCTTTCCTTTACTAATGGTTTGTTCCACTCTCCCAAAGAGAAGGATAAGGATATTTTTTATTTGAATCTCCTCACCCGAAATGGTGTTGAAACATGGTGGCCTGAAATTTATGGTGCAAATTGGATTTTTGGATTTGACATGATTTCTAAGTTGGTGCAACATATTGTGGTGAGATCTCTCCTTGTAGCAATCATTAATTATATATTTGGAATGGTGCATCTCATGAATCAACCTCTCATCTGCACTAGCAGATACTTCTCACATCCAGTCAATGGCTTCACATGAGTAGCAAGAGGCATCTTTGGAGGTATGGATTGTTAGCCTTGTCTTTTGTAAATAAGCTGTTTTGCTTGCTTGTTTCTAGTTTGCTTAGTTAGGGTCTTTGTTTTGGTTTGTAGTTGTCTTGTTTCCCCTCTGTCCTTTCAGCGTGCAGCTCCCAGCTCTCCAGTTTTCCTTGACTCTATTTCCCAAAGGATAAGGCACTGGCCTTTAACCATAGATTTCTAGATTCTTCATGCACTTTACAGTGCACATCCCCAGTCAGAGCCAATTGTTGGCTTACCCTTGGCGCCCCAATTTTAAACTTTCAAAAACCAGCCACATTAAAAGAATTCCTAAATTGTCCCAATATATTGTGGGTTATTATTGTTAATAATGCTTTTGTAAAAGTATAATTGTGAAGGAGCAGCATTCCTGCTTGTATTGAACTTGAACTTGGAAGCACAAAGTTCAAAGTTCAAAGTTTGAATGCAGTTTGCAAAGTTCAATGTTCAAAATCAAACTTGCAAATTCAGAGAGTTCAAGTTCAGTTCAAAGCCAGTTTAAAGCTCAGTCCAAAATGTGAAAGTTCAGAGCTACCAATTCAAATTTAAGGGTCAAAGTAACATTCTGATATGCAGAATTTGAGGTCCACAGTTTAAACATCAAAGTTCACAGTTTGGATGCAAGAATTAAAGTTCAGAATACTGGAGCATATAGTTTTATGTTCAAAGCTTAAATTGGGAAATCCGCATGAAAATGCAAATTCATATGTACAGATTCAAAGATTCAAGAGTCTCAAACTGATGCCATGCTTTGGTGATATGACTGGCCTCTTAGTAGTTTGGTGATTTAGTTTCAGAGCTCTAGATTGTGAGTCCGGGTTTAAGAATAAATGTGTGCCTTACCAACTGGATTTCAATGATCTTGTCTATACCATATCAATGAAAGGAGATTAATTTTAAGTTCATATAAGATTCATAGTTTCTAATACAAAGTGTATGAAGGAGAACAAGCACATTTGGGTAATGGTTCTACAAAGTTTCATTTGAGATAGTTTTTGACTTACTCAAGAATACAGAAAATGGTATCACTGCAGAGGTGAGTACACAGCAAGGTTGTCATATTTTTCCTCATGAATAAATTTGTAGCTCTAACTCAGATCATTTAAATCCACTCTCTAAGTTTCTTCTAAAATCATGCAAATAGAAAAATTATGGCAAAGTGTATTTAAGAGAAGAAGATGTGCAAGTCATTGAGAACAATATTTTAGCAAGACTGATTTATGACAGTCATATATACCCTCAAATAGTAGCCTGTATCTTTCACCTCAGGTATTAATTTTAAAATCATTCCAATCAGACTGTAGCAAGCTAGGTTTGGAAAACATATCCAAAACTTAGGTTGATCCAATGGTGGAGAAAAAATTTATTCCCCCCGCATGGAGACCCAATTTCTCTGCCAGGAAAAATACTGATTTCGGTGGTGTGTAATGATAGAAGATTCACATCTGGTAGTCACTTGGCATGAAAATACTTTCCTAAACATCACAAAATGTCTTATTATTATGATATGATCCTAATAATTCATTAGGTAATAGTCTAGAGAAATATATAAAAGAACTCTCAAGAGATATTGGGGGATATAAAAAAAAAATTCTGAGATGTTAATGTTAGAAATAAAAGTCATTCAAGAATCAGTTAAAACAATTGAAAAATATTACCGAGGGAAAGGGGATAAAAATGAAGAGCAATGAAAGGCTTTGGGTTCAGATTTTGTCTCAACTTTGGGGGACTGTGTATTTTCTGAAGGAGATTTTTTTTTTTTGTTTCTGATTGTAATGTAGGGGGGAAGAGATATATTTGATTTTCAAATTATCATTCGTGTGTGCAGAGGCAATGAGATTTGTGTTATCTTTTTGTGTTTGGAGAAGGAAGATATTTGTAAACTAGATCTTTGAATCTGGATGCTTGTCTTCTGATTGAGATTAATCTGTGAATTGATTCAATTTTCTCTCAATGTAACTCTATTTCATTTGACTGTGTATGTGTTTATTACTTGGTCTTTGAGCCTTGGTTATTCATGTACTTGGAAAGATTGATGTGTCGTTCTCCCTTTGTTTTTTTTATGTAATGTAAAAGATGGATAAATGGTTTTTGTACCATTTATTAGTTGTTTTCAGTTATTTAAATCTTTCATATCTATTCCATGTCTATGAATAGATGTTTTATTGCCTTACTTGCTTTCGAGTTAAAAGCATTCATGTTTGTAGTTTAGTGAATTCATTGGAAATCTCACACAGGGAGCTGTACCCCAGACAATTCAGAGGAAATATAATTATTGTATATCTTTCCAAACTATTGGTTGTAGATCTTGTCTTATGTTTTGGGCATTCTAGGGTCATTTGGTTGAATTTGTGGAAAGACAAAGTTCACCAACAGAATGTAACACATGAAATTCTTTTGTGGGGTTTTTCTTTCTCATTCAAAGTTGAATAACTATTCTTGATACAAATTCCTCATTTAATTTAAAACTACATATCAAAATGAAAGACTAGATAGGAACATTTCTCTATCACATATTCTTCTAATTCCAATAGATTGAATAGATGAACCATTAAGGGTGGTGAAGTGTGACCAGAATTAATGAATTTTTTAGAAAACAAGACTAACATTTCTTGTAGGACTTGAATGATTTTTTTCTTCTCCACCTCACTAGATGTTACTCTATGAGAGGAAACAACAGATTTCCTTATTTTTTGAATCTTTGAAACAACATGTTGAATTTTTAAGGTTGATAACTATAGTTTATAGAGGTCTTAGGTGAAGCTCACCACCATTACCATTATTCTTAGCTTTATAATAAACCATAGTATGCTATCAATTAGCTATTTTCTGGGAGGCAGAGTTTCAATAGTTGTTTGAGTGGTGGTCTTACTATGTAAAGTAGATAAAGAAAAATTTAGAATCTAGTCCTTAGAAAATTGAAAAAAATAAAAGTCATTATCAATTTCAAATAGAGGTCATATTGAGCATGTTTCATTTTTCCAATTTGTATATCAACCATATCCTTGAGATAATTAAATGCACAAGAACAACACAAACCATTTTTTCGATTCAAGGAAAAAAATTATTTCAGTTATACATATAAATGTGTCTAATGAATGGACTATTTTGGTTATAAATAAATAAATAAATCTAGCATGACAAACAAAACCCAACAAAATTCACCTAATTAGGAATAGGGCAAATTTTCTTTCCAAGATAATAAAATCTATTGTCTAATATGAGAATATGAGCAAGGAAAAGCTAACATATTGGAACTATGCTTGAGAATAGCCTTAATATGGCTTAGTAAATAAAAAAAGGAAAAAAAACTTTCTAAATTCATAGTACTTTGATGAGAGGGTAGTATTGACTAGAGAAAAATTGATACCAACAAATGAATTATTGATTGATAGAAAGACCACTGTGGAAGTCATATATTGCCCAAGAAAGACAAGGCTTGACTTTTTTTGGGATTTCCATATAAGGTTGATAAAAATAAAAATAAATGTATCATACATTTCAATAAAATACTTGACTACTAAAGTCAAATCTATTCCAAGTTGGACTGCCTAAAGACATGCTGAAATTAATACAATTATTTGCAAAAAAAAATATTTCATAGTCCTCAAATGCTCTCATAATCAATTTAGCATGTAGAGAAATGTCTTGTTTATGTATGGAGTAAAATTCTAAATGTTGAGATTCATTAGAGGGTTAGAAAAAATCCCAAGCTAGGTGATGGAAACCATGCTTTCCTTCACTGGTAGCCCAAAGAAAAATATCTAAGGGGTTATGCATTTTGCAAGTAAGAAACCTTAGAAGGAATTCAGCACGAAGAGTAATACACATGCATGACTGCAAAATTTATTAAATATTTTTTAATTACCTATCAGAGAAAGAGACTTAAAAATCTAAAAGTTAATATTTTTTTTTCAAATCTATCAAATCACCTCCTGCTAAATTGTAGAGGATGAGGATTTAAAACCGATGAGAATTCTCAAGAAATGAAGTGTTTTGTCATGATCAATTTATTTCTAGCCAAAATAAGAAAGTCAATTTAACTTGGAAATTTATGATTATTAATAACATTGAGTCTCTTTCCATTGAATAATTGAAGATATATATGAAATCATTAGATTGAGTGACATTATTTTCTTCCTTAATAATAATAAAATAAAACATAAGTGGAATTACAATTAACCAACTATTGAGAAGAGTAGAGAATAGTTTTCACCTTCACTAGGGATTTAAAGATTGCATGAGTTATTAGGCAACCATATCCTTTAGTAGGAAGAACATAAAACATTGTGGAAAGTGTTTGGATTAAGGTGTCTCAACCTTTGTAAATCCTAGCATTGATTTTGCATTCATATACATTATATTTATTTATTATTTTAATTAATTAATTACTTATGAAATTATAGTCATTTAGTGGGACCCACAAGCTTGGTGGCATCCTACTTTGCAATGACTATATGACACATGTTTCACATGTAGAGGTAGGCATCCCACTTTGAAGATCTTGACAAGTGTCAGCCTATGACATATTTTTTGACAAATTGGCCAGGTGGTAGGAGATACCTTTTGCATAGTGAAGGTGGGTGCCCTAGTTGGGTTATGACAAGTTGTAAGAGAATATTATATTTATGGTTAGGTTATGATAATTTCTCTTATAGTTGTAATTTGTAAGCTATGATAATATTTATGATGGGTTCTTATGACAATTCTAAGATGTGTAAGAGCATTTTTCATAACTCAAAATAGTAAATCTTGGGTGCCCCAAATAGGAGATATGAATGGGAATTCATTTAGAGATGTACATGTGTCATTTGCATGCTTTTTGGTGATTAAAAAATGGTGCCAAATAATTTTCATGACCCCACCTTCTTGCTTCGTTTAGAAGCATCCTTCTTGGTTGTATATCACTATAATAGGTGGCCTTGGAGAGTGTGAGTTGTGTTATGTTTGCAAGTGAACTGTTATGCTTCTAAAATTGATGGATTCATTTTTAAGGATCTTATTGAAGAAGCAATGTTGTGGTATTATATTGTAATTGTTGTTTCATTAATACAAAGTACTATGATTTTGGAGTGTGAGGTTTTTCTCCTAAGAATTTTTTCCCCACGATATATCATGTGTTATATGGTATAATATTTATTCATATTATTATCTCCTTGTGAATTGGTTGCTTATCTATAATAGTTAATATTTGGAAATAAAATTTACACTATCTCCCACACTAGATTAGTTTTTGACACAAGGAGGGATTAGTTTTAGAAGGAATTTTTTGCACCTTTGCTTCATTTTAGTTGGTATTAGGGTCTAGCCAGTTTTAGTTCCATTGTTGGTTTGCAGTAGGAAGTGGGGAGGAATGGTAAGTGTGATAAATGAATTACTTTCCCATTTCATCAATTGCACATCAAGAAGGAAGAATACTCTCAACGGGATCAAGAGGTGACTCAAGAACTAATTATGGACAAGATCTATCCTTCCTTAAGTGGTGTAATATATGAAATGAGGATGATTATGTAATATAGTTGATATATTAAAGAAATCACTAAACATTTGTTGAAAATAGACTGGTATGAACTAATAATGAACTACAACTGACATAAATAGGAACTAGAAGATGAAATTGACATGTGCTAAAAATTTGAGCTCAAAATAGATAGCACACATTGAGATTAGTGACATGCCCCTTGGACAGGTTGAATTTTGTGACGTGTCCCCACTGTTTTCGATTGAAACTTTCATAGATCCTATGACTATACTTGTTCTTCCCAGATTTGATCTGACAACTTTGTATCTTGTTCTTGCACACAAAAAAAATGAGAATAAAAAGGTTGTGGGAAGGGGTTTTCCTTGATCAAACCCTTGTTTAGGGATCAACCTTATAGATGAAATAAATTTTAATAAACGTAAGTAGATAGAAATACAATTAATATATTCACCTTGCATAGACCTTCATGGACGAATGTAGAAATTGATGACATGTAACTGATTGAATGTTTGACAATGATAAGTTGAAGATAATGTAAGGCATTAAATCAGTTAATGTATTGTATTTTTATTGATGTCAACTTGATATCATCTGTATGGTCATGTACATAATGCCAAAAAATTTAGAGAATCAAAGGAACAAAGGTTATGCTTTCAGCAATCCATAAAATTCAAGTATTCACTAAGTGACAAACAACACCAATGGAGTTCACACCGATGGACAGAGCAAAGAAGAACAGTCACAGTGATACCCGACAAATAGAAGTATAGTGTTTCCCGACAAAGAAAAACCACAGGATGCCCGATGAGAAAAGTTAGTGTTGCCCGATGAGTAAAATTCCAATGATGACCAATGGATGGAGATCACAAAGCTAACTGGAGTCTCTCTGACAGAACTGTCAGTTGTCACCAACAACTAATTACAAAGGTGACTGACGGAATAGAGAGTTCAGAAAATGACAAAATATCTAGCTAGCAGAGCTAAAGATAGACTTAACTAGTTGTCTACTTTGTTTTATTCGACCAGAGATAAGTGATTGATTTAAAGATGATTTGTATAGTTGGCAAGAAGATATCTATGAGACAAATCAGGAGCTATGCTTTAAATCTAATTGGCTGGATTGTTTTTCATGCCAAGAATCAAGAATCAAGAAATAGTGAATATCATGTCTATATAAGAGACAAGCTTAATTCATTTACGAATGGGATTAAGGGGAGTGAATAGAAAGAGGATGTTGAAGAGAAATTGATGAAGATCAACTTCATGCAGTCCTAATCAAACAACCTGAAGGAAGAGCTAAGGAATTCTGCAGACACCGATGAACAGTGAGCACATCATCACAAAGCAGAAAGTATGGAGCACAAAGGATTGAATTGATACATTGGTTAGAGAGGTAATGTACTTAAATAGATCTGAAAATCTAGAATTCAAAGTTGCAATATGAACAGGTCATAGTGTTTCAGTTTAACCATTGAAGCATCAAGTCTCTTAACCGAGCATGACTTAACAGTCTTCTATATATTGAGGTACATCTAAAGGAGTGCCAAAAAGGTTGATTCATGAAAGTAGCATTGGACTTGCCCGATACCTATTGACAGTCTAAGAAGGAGGCTGATTCAAGGATGGTAGCAATAGATGCCCGATACTAAGTGACAACCTATATGTATAAAATCCTCTAACAAGGTCACACTTAATAGTGTGTTTGTAACCTTTAACAAGGTTGGCTCCTAACAGGGCTCACTTCAGAAGAGTGAAAATTTGGGGTACCGGTCCCATTGGTTTTTCCCTTAATAGGGTTTCCACGTTAAAAATTCATGTGTTATGTGTGTATAATTCTGATCTTTACTATTTTGTAACTTACGTAGCTAACTCTGGATTGATCGGTATACTCTACTTATTTATTGAGTTTTGGTAAATAGTTATACTGCTTATTGGTAATCAAGAAAGAATAAGGATTGACAGAGAAAATCGACAGACAGTTAATCATTTTTAGTATTTTTATGCCCTGCATCCCCGTCCCTACATTTTGTGTGCAAAATGTTGGGTCCCCCTTTTTCTTTTCTTTTATTTTGCTTTTTGCTGCGGCTTTCACCTTGTCTTTCTTTTCCTTCCTTTTCTTTCCTTTCTCTGGGGTTTCTCTTCCCTGGTGTGTTTTGTTTTCTCAGTTTGGTTTTCCCCTCTAGGATCCCAGATCCTGGAGGTTGTCTGTTGTTGGGAAGCCAGACTCCAGACTCCGGGATTCTTTGCTATGATGTTCTTAAGTCTTAGGGATATCATCATAAGTAATCCCCAGGCCCAGAGTCCGGAGGTTTTGTCTAACCTAAAAGCTCCGGAGGGAGGAGGATTGCTTTTACCGTGGGTATAAATAGGACTTACCTGTCATTTTCACATTTACCGTGATTAAAACCTTCGAGCACTTAGAGCAATTTCAAAGCGATTAGCAAAGCAGTTACAGAGAGATTTGTGATAAACAAAGCTTAACACCTTCTACTATTCTCAGACGCACTCTAGTGTTTCATGGTGGTGATCTTGACTATCTGAGGATTCGAGCTGTTGCAGAGTTCTCCTGGTAATCTTTCCCTTCCTCCACCTTCTGCATTTTTAGGTTGGTTCCTCTACTTCCCTCTCTGTTTTGCTCTTGTTTTCCTGGTTTTTCTTTGGGTTTGCTTGTTTTGTTTCCGTTTTGGCTTCATTTTTGTCATGTTTTGTCTTTTTCCTCTGGTTTTGCCACCCGTTAGTGGGTCGGCTCTGCCAGAAGGTTGTCCGCCTTCTGTGAAGAAGTAAATAACCTGTAAATAGTCTGTAAATAGTTTGTAAATAGCATATATATGGTGTAGATAGTTTTATATACCTGTTTTGCGTTGTCTGGTTCCCTACAGGAGTCACCCCCGTGTGTATATTCATGTATATATATGCGTGTTCCTATAAATATCCCCTGTATCTTTCCTCCCTTCCATGTATATATCTCTCGGCTCTGTGTGTATCCTTCCAGGTGGTTCGACGAGCTATTCGAATCGCCTTTGCTTCTGGTTTTTGCCTTCAAGTTTGTTTCGAGGCAGAAAACCACCTGTTTGAAACTCAGCTCGTGGCCAGTTTCAAACAGGTAGTTTTCTCTCTCCTCCATCAAGGTTGTCAGCCTCATTTATTTCCCATGCGCGCAATCACTTTTAGCCAAGTGGCTTTTCCTTTTCGCGCATTCGGCCAGTCGGTGCCACCGTCAGTGCCATCACATCCAATTAATGCCTTCCCACGTGGCGTCCACGTAGGCTCAACCACTTTCTCGTTCATTCAATTTCATTAACGGTCGCTTCTTCGGACCTCGGGCCCCTTTTACCACCCCCACCCTAAGTCTCCATCAAAGCGTGGTAAATTTTCCCAGACCTGGAGATATGATGAAAGTCTAAGTTTATGATATGTTTTTTCTTTTTGCTTTTCAGATATCTTTGCGAAAAACTAACTTTTCAGAAAAAGCAAACGGCACGGTGGTAAGAACTCCAGATCCCAGAGTAATTGTTTCATTTTAATAAAAAAATATTCTGACGGTCACTTTGTCTCGCAGGTTCAGACTTCAATTTGTAACCATGTCTGAAGCATCTGCATCCTCTCCTCCCGGAAGCCCAAAATTACCAACTACAACTGAGACCAGGGCAGCGTCAAAGTCAAAAATGGAAAAGGCCCTGGCAAAGCTGCCCCTCACAATGAAATTTGTACAGGACAATGAGATCGTGGGCTCAAAGATTGAGTGCAAGGTGAAGCTGATGAGCGACGCCAGTGTCAGGACTTGAGCAGAAATGCAGGCCCTAGTAAAGATAATGCACATCCAGCGATAGGCTAGGGACCCACTCACAATAAACATCGGAGGTTCTGGGATCCTCCGGGAAGCTTGCTTCCCATGCTTTGTGCAGTCTCCGGAGCTTGTTCTAGAACTAGCGGCCAACTATAATTCTTCGGTCTGGGCTGTCATGCTTGCAGCCGCTGAACCCACGAGGTTCCCCACTCCACTGGTGTCCTTGGACCCAGTCACTTTCCAAGCGGGCCTGGGCATCCCACAATTAGATTGGGCCACGGTGGTCACAAGGTCAGATGCCTTGAAACAATTCGCCGAACTGGAGGATGCGGCATGGGTGTATATAAATGCCAACTGGCTCAAAGTCCCGAAGAGGGACCCCAAGAGAATGAATATTAATATCCCTCGCTCTGAATTCAAAGAGAGCATCCAGATGGGGATGATAGCATTGGCCCGGGTATTTGGGCAACCCTCCGCCCAAGAATTTACAAAGTGGATGTACTATTTCCTATTGGGCATCCCCACTCCAACGGCCTACTCACAGATGGCGTCCTCAGATTTGGCCTGGGACAAAAGGCACCGTGGGACCATTTCCCACAAATCCAATGGGAAGCCAGCTTCCCCAGTTACTGCCGAGTAAATGACTGTTTCATTTACTACCATCTACTTACGCCCACCCGGGATGCCGGATACCGCCTGTCTACTGAGGCGATGAAATTGGTTAGTAGTTATGGGCACTACTACATCCAATTCCAGCAGCATACCTACATTAGGGTCATCGGCTTCTCTGGGAAACCCTACTTGTTACCCAGGCATTGCGGGCACAAGATAGTGCTGCTGGAGTATTGCAGACAAATGATGGAGCTGCATACCTTCTTGGCCCTCAAGAAGGTCCCCAATGTTTCATTCTCAATCTCCTATGGGAACTATACCTGTAGTCTGGCCGCCGCCAAGGAGGCAGACAATGAGCTTAAATGTTATAACTTGCAGGAGTTTTATCTGGCGCAGAAGAGCTTTGATCCGCATGGCCGAATTGCAACTACACTACCCCGGGCTTCGGAGCCCCACCAAGCACACATGGAAGACTTCTGGGCCGATCGCTAGGATGACGTGGATGTGCGCAGTCGGCATTATGACAGAATGACAGCTAGAATGATACAGGAGCTAAAGCTTGGGAGGTTTTCGGTGGGCTTCTCTGACGCCACCCCCACCACAGACCCCAAGTACAAAGAAAAGGGGATCGACAAGATGGCGCTGCCCGCGATAAACTGGGCCACCCAAGAAGATCACACAATTGAGGACTTCACTCGAGCAATTGTCGAGTGAAGTCATGCGTATTTCAAGAGGGTGTGCCCTGGGAGTGCATGCCTAGCTCCTCAACCGGCACCAAAAGCAATGCCACAGCCGGCATTAAGATTAACTCTGGGGGCCCGAACATCTTCACAAGCTGGGACTTCTACACAAGGCGCAGCCAAAGGAAAGGGGATAGCTCTAACCCCCTCCATGTAGCAGACTCCCATACAAGAATAGATTCAGCAATCTGTGGCGGCCTCCCAACAGATGACGGAGCAACTATTGACAAAGCTGGCCACTCCCCCGCTTATGTCCGGACCAATTCGTCCCCCTTCCTCCCCATCGCTGGAAGCCCTAATGATGAAGGCGACCGGGGTTGATCCCACGAAGGCAGCAGCAATTGCCGATGCGGGACCACCTCTAATCACCTAGAGGAAAAGAAAGCACATCAAACAGCCAAAGGCAGAATCGGCGCCAAGGGCATCCCTCCCCAAGGAGGTGGAGATCCTCTCTTCTAGTTCCTCGGAGGTGGAGAAAGAGGCAAAACAAATAGAGGACCCAGCCAGTCCCCCTCCAGAAGAAGAGTTTGATTTATTTGCAGTCGATGAGTTCGGAAATCTGCAGGGAGGTGACACCCAAGCAGGGACAGAAGTCCCGGAGAAAGGAGAAGAGGCTGTGGACCTCCGGGACTTGGAAGAAGAAGCTGCAGAACAAGAAGAGAAGCAAACAGAAGAGCAAAGACCAGAGATTGTCTCCGGGGCTCAGGCAGCACAAGGTCCGGGAGTGGACAAACAGAAAATAATTGAATAAAAGGCATCGGCTGGGGAACCCAGACCTGGATCTTTGGGAGCAACCGTAACCCCAGCCGCCATGTTTCAAGGGCCACTCCCGGGGGCGACCTTCAGGCAGATAATTACAGCGGCCCAAACTTTAAATCTCGGCCTGATACCTCCCCTATTGCCTACAGATGGAGAGGAAGAGGAGCAACTTGAAGAGGTAATCCTCAAGGAAGCTGATCAAGGTCCAGGCTCACCCATTGACATCTGGGACCAGGCTAAGGACATAGAAATTGACGATGTTGCAGCAAAAGTGCCCGAAGAAGAGGTGTCGGCAGAAAATAAAATGGAGGAAATACATGTCGAAAAGGAGCAACCGCCACCAGACACCGGGAGAAAACAAGAAGAGAAGGCTCTGGCAGGAAGGCCACCTCTCCCACCTCCGTGGCTGGTGGAAAGAAAGAAGAGAAAGGTCCAATCTGCTCTGGCAGTCCCTATCTCCTTGGCTGAAATGATGGCCTTAGCTCAGGCCCCACCGAAGGCGAAGAAGGCCCAGACAGTTCACACATTACGAACTAGGCCGGGCGGAGAAACAGTTGTAGTAGTGGCAACGCCTCCCCTAGATGCTGATGAAGCAACTACAAACCCCGCAAATTATGACATCATAGAGGTACACTTGGGCAAAAGAGGAAAGCAGGGCGAAGTAGACCTGCTGAAGGAAGCAGCAAGGGCAGTGGAGGCCCGATATGAGAAAGAGGCCCAAAGGCTCAAAGCAGAAAAGGAGAAGAATGCCAACCTTATTTGGTTGCTAATCGAGCTGGCCAGACCAATCAGTGCCGCCCCTCCACAGGCCTCAACATCAGAAGAATTGCCGCAGAGCGACATAGACTCCCTGCATGTAATGAAAAAGAAGGCCCAAGCAGTAGATGAATGGGTCATTCTGCAGATAGGAAATGCCCAGGGTTTCCTAGTATCCACTCTCCCAGATTTGTATACAGCTCGGCAGGTTATTCTCCAGGAAGAAACATTAGTTGAGCAGTGGGAAAGTGATGCTGAAAATTACCAGGCGTGGAAGGTAGAGCTCGAAGAGATCCTCACACTGGGAGAAGATATAATTTTCGAATCCAGAATTCTGGGTGAGGAATCGTTTGATTTCGTAAGGACTCAGCACTCCAGGCTGGACCTCACATTGGAGGTAACCAAGCAACTGGTAGAGTCCTTGCAGGAAAAGGTAAACAAAGTAAAATATTCTTTTAATTTATATAAATATTTTGTAATGAAGGCTTCCGGGATGGATCCCTTTAGCACCGATACTTATACTCCCGAAGAGTCAATTTTGGGAGGTTTTGATGAAATGATGAACTCCCGGTATCAATCCCCGGAGGGAGTGGACGGAGCCAAGATGGTCAAATTGACCGAGATGGTACTTAAAGGCCATGACGCCGCAAAAATGGTGGATGAGTTCAGAAGTAATGTTCCAGACCTGGGGGAACATGTTGAAATGGCCAGATACCGAAGGGCCAGCCTAAAGAAGATTGATGAGGATGGCATTTTCTGCCTCCTTGAGGCCTTTGGCGATAATAAACAGCCTTGAGTTTTCTCCGGGGGCTGGAGAAATTTGAGCATTCAGTATTCGTTATTCTTTTGGGGACGTAAGTTCCCAGATCCCAGAGTCCCGGATCCAAAATTTTATATTCTTTGAAATGACCTATGTCCCGGTCCCCAAGGCCGACCGGTCACTTTCAGAAGTGGTTAATAAAGACTGTCAGAAGGTAGTTGGGCGCATTAAGAGGCATTGGCTCGGTGGTTGATTTTTGACAAGGTGATCTTCTCAAGGTGTCATTCGAAGGTACACCTGGCACATTGGAGACAGGGTGCCGCATTTCCCATTTATGAGGCATGTAGCCTCGGTACTCAGGGGACTTGCTTTCTTCCTTCTCCTCTCTGGCTCTCTTCCTGAGACCGATTCTTCCAATGTATATTCTTATCTTATTCTTCTAACATGACAGACCTATTCTCTCCCTAGGTCTTTTG
The DNA here is from genome assembly GCA_018584345.1 of Thuja plicata. Classification (NCBI taxonomy): domain Eukaryota; kingdom Viridiplantae; phylum Streptophyta; class Pinopsida; order Cupressales; family Cupressaceae; genus Thuja; species Thuja plicata. Next base: position 404,944 of record MU226881.1, on the reverse strand, counting down.
TAGGGTGGCGCAGGTAGTACCGGCCCCCAGATATTGTATTTTATTGAAGTGCAGTAAAATAGGGTTAGGGTTAAAGAGTTGTATAAATAGGCAAATCGGCCCATTTCCAAGGGTCGGCGAAATTGATGATTTTGTTGTCTATAAGAAATAGAAAAGTAGTTTCTTTTAGTTGTAGAGCTCAATGCTCCATTGTCTTATTCTTGGTAGTTGAATGCTCCCTTGGAGCCATTATTGTATCACGCACCAGTGATTGCTGGAAGAATATTAATGAAGAAGGAAAGATTCATAGCAATGATGTTGTTAGCATCTCTGATTCTGAGTTAACGGTATTTCATGTTTTAATTTTCTGTATATCCTTTGCTCTGAATGTGTTAAAGTAGATTAATGACCTCTTTATCTCACTACTGATAAAATACTAACTGATGGTTGTGTATTTCTTCAGTATTTAGTGTAGTCTTTCAGAGTATTGTTGATGTTCCAGATATTTTAGCATGACTATAGTTAGATGAAACGTTCTAACCCTGCAGGATCTTTTTCATTTTATTTGCTAAGTGTAGAATACTCCAGGAAACCCTCACCGTATTGAATCTCTGGGAGAATGAGTTGAAGTAAACAGCTATCCCCCTCAAAAATAGTCACCTCTCCCAATTGAGCCCCGCACCGTCGTGACCCGACACCTAGGTGCTTGAAGGCCTGGAAAATTTTATTTCCCTAGACAACCTTTGCAGGCGGAGTTGGCTGATTTCTCCGGAACCCGGTGACAACTTATGACTGTTGGCGGACCCGGTCACCAAAACCCCGTCAACAAAAACTGGCGCTAGAACGAGGGCATGAACTCATCCCCTCCTAGAGATCCTGATTTTACACCTCCTGAGGGTTCCCCGAGTTGTAGTTTTAGGAGACAAGCCTTTAGTGGGATTGGGTCCTTTTCCACAGCTAAATTTGAAAGAGTCCTTAGGTCTGCTCCCAATCCTGGAAGGTTTGTCGAACTCGAGCCTCCTGCTCGAAAGAAGCGGACATCGAAAGTCCTACCAGCCACTGTATTCTGGGGGTCTGCCATACCCTTGAATACTCAAACTCCCCAGACGGTCCCAGGAACCAATACCCAAACTGCTCAACTTAGAATTCCCCCAATGGCTGCATACTTCAGAAACACTGGGTCCCTAATGGGCACTTTTTCGGGTGCAATCAACGACTTACCCTCCCACCCAGAGAAGATCTGCCCACGATATGAGCACTTAGGCTCATGGACCGCAGAAGAACACCTACAGGCGTACAAGGATGCCATGAACTGACACCGGATCCAGCATGAAGATGTTGTGACCTGCATGTTTCCCTTGTCCCTAGGACAAAGCGAGTTGAACTAGTACTTAAACCTTCCTGCCAACTCCATAAATACTTGGCAGGATATGGAGGACACCTTCCTGGCTGCCTTCCGCGTACATGTGGACCCAGCATGGTCCCATAGCCAGTTCATCTCCATCAGGAAGGAACCCAATGAACCCCTTGCAACATTCAATCACAGGTTCCAGCGTGCCCTGAAGAGGTGCACAGGCCCTTTTGTCCCATCGCCACACGTCACTATACAGACCTATCTTAACGCGATGGACCCTTTCGTTTCCACTCTCCTTTGGAGAACAACCATCCCGAGCGACCGGGATACATTGGCAAAGGTCTACAACCTGGCCTTAGAATTGTCCCATGGCCTCAACAAATCCCCGGGCAGGATTGGATAGAGCGCACCTTTCAACATGATCCCCGACGGAACCACGTATGCTGAGGGATACAACCCCAATTTGGCAATGGGTGCCCCCTCGATGGCGGTGAATCCTCCGCCACCTTTGATAGACCAACATGCACGATAAGTTTACCCAGCCCAAACCCAGATAACTCTGAGTCTGGAAGTCTTCCCATGGAATCAACCTCAGCAGACACAACAGACTCAGACACAATCATCCAGAGTGCCTTTCTTCCAGTCGTCTGCGACTAGAGGATTGCTGCCCTTGACTCTAGCTAATACTGTTGCCTTCCTGGGAAGCCAGCAACAACCACAGCCGTCACATTGTGACGCTAACACCCAGTTGACCGCCGAGGTCGAATCCCTCCGGCGAATGTTGTCCACTCTGACTATGGACATGGGTCAACTGAAGGCGGGATCCTACGCATCCCAAAATTCAAATTCCTAGAGGGGAAATATCTTCTCCGGCCAACGAAACAACAATGTCAGAGGAAGAAACTTTAACAACGGACCCAGGCCCAATCAGCAGTGGAACAATAACGCTAACACCGGAGGCCTGCCTCTGAACCAAAACACCAACCAAAATGGTGCTGGACCATCCCATTTTACACCAGTCGCAGACTTCCAACCCATGACTAACTGGTGTAGACTGCACGACACAGGTTCGCACAATGAGGTAAATTGTGCCACTTTGGAGAAAGTCATAATGATCTCTCAGCTGAACAAGTAGCAATCGCATGATACCGCTCCCCCAGAACCCCCTGTCCAAGAGAAAACCCACAGTGCCTTCACCTGTGACACCATCTTCTTCGGCACCTCCGGGGAAGATGAGGAAGAATCTAAACTGTCGAGATTCTTTGATGAATCCATTCCGCCCTTCGAGGCCAACGCCTTTACCAACCTGCGGACTCCATACAATACCCAGAGTCAGGCTGGTAAAGGACCATCTTACACGCCCATACCTCCTACCAAAGATCCCCCTCCTCTCCAGAATAACACAACTGACCGACCCATCCCTCCAAAAGGTCCTAGCCCTAACCAAGTGAAAGACCTCACAGAGGAAAGTCACCCATTCCCGGGAGGGAGGTTTGATATCACGAAGGCGTTAGAGCAGACCACCACCTCCATGACTCTAATGGAGGTTTTTATAAATTGTCCTGAGCAGAAGAAGTCTCTTTTGAAGCTCTTAGGGAACCCGGAAGCCATTATCTGCCCACCCAAGATCGTTTCCTTCGTAGATGCTAACGCGGCTGTCTTCCGGGGAAATAATGAAGATCCCCCCTTCTTGCTAGGCTTGAACATTTATGGAAAAAATATACACAACTACCTAGTAGATTCTGGAGCTTCGGGTAATATCATGCCCCTATCCATTTTTCAAAAGCTCAGACTCCACCCCACCCCATTGAATGGCGCAGTAATCCAGCTGGATAAGACTGCTGTAAAAATGGTGGGAGAATTGAAGAACGTCCGGATACACCTTATCCAGGACCTTAGGATAGCCAGCATCATTGACATCCAAGTGGTGGATATCCCAGAGACCTATGGGATGTTATTGAGTCAGAATTGGTCTAAGTCCTTAAACGGATACTTCTCGACCGACTTTACCCACTTATGGCTTCCGTGGGAAGGAGAATCAAACAAGATCCGGGTTGAAAGTGAACCACGGATGAAATAGGCCCTTACCAAAGTTGGGAAGGTCAATGAAGTCCTTTTCTCCGAGGTTTCTCCGGGGGTATACTGCCCTCTTGAAATTTTAACATTCGATTTCATGCCAAGAGAAGATCTCATCGTACTACAAAGAGCCCAGGACTTAGAAGAAAAGGTGAAAATTGAAGTCAACTCTCAAGGCACTAAGGTGATCCCTGCCACACTCCTGTCTGGCACTTGGTGCCGAATACACTACCAAAAACATTTAGAACTTGAGTGTGAACCATGCCTCTCAATCGCTAACCAGCAACTTAATGCCTTCCAGAATGAAGACGCAACTGATTCTCCCGGACCTAGTACCCAAGTCCAAACACCTCCGGAGATAAAACCTGCTGTCATGCCGGTAGTCCAGGAGAAAATCCCCAAGTCCCCCAACAATAATCCAAAGGAAACTCCCCGTCCCCAGCCCCAGATCACAAACAAGGATTTGTGGACCCTGAAGTTCAATGGGTCCTGATCCAAATAGGGCTGTGGGGCTGGAGTGGAATTAATCAACCCGCGAGGAAAGTCCTTCCTTGCGTCCTATAGGCTGCAGTTTAACTGTACGAATAATGTCACAGAGTACAAGGCCTTGGTCCTTGGACTCCTATTCACGCTAAGGAAAGGAATCACCCACCTCCGGGCTCTGGGTGATTCAGAGTTGGTTGTTAAACAAGTCCGGAGTCAATACACATGTCATGATAAAAGGCTGGCCGCATACCGCAACCGGGCTTGGAGCCTTATTGAGGATTTTCATGCCTTCGGCATTGATCTCATTCCCCGATGCCGGAACTATGTTCCGGATGCCCTATCTATTTCTGCCAGCACACTTGAGCCAATGGCCGGCTCACAACTCCAGAGATTTTTAGTTGAGATGGTCCCCACCCCCTCCATTCCAGATAATTTCACTCACTTTCAAGTTTTTGAGGATGATCAACATATCTTGGCCTTCATGGTGAATGTTGGCATCTTTGAAGATCAGATAGTGGAAGAACGAGATCACGATGACACTAGACAGGGTGGTGAAGATGATGGGATCATGGACTTGCCCACCAACACCATCCCTAAGGGGATGGTTGCTTTAGAACAAATCTTCGACTCGAACCCTCGGGCCCGTGAGAAGGTGTCATCCTCCCCCGAAGGAGGAAAATTTGAAAAGGTTAACATCGGGCAGCCCAGTGAAGAAAAGATCATTCACATTGGTACCTCCTACTCTCCTAAGGAAAAGGAGAAGATTCTCGTAGTCCTCTGAGAATACATTGATGTGATCTCTTGGGGTTATGAAGACTTAAAGACATATGACACATCCATTATGACCCACACCATCCCCTTGAAACCTGACGCTAAGCCCTTTTGACAAAAGCAAAGACCAGTCAACCCCCTGATAGAGCCTCTGATTTGTCAAGAAGTAGAAAAACTATTGTTAGCTCGGATTATCTTCCCGATCTGACACACTACATGGGTTGCCAACTTGGTCCCTGTGTGAAAGAACGGTGAGATCCGCCTTTGCATGGATTTCCAAAATTTGAACAAGGCCTCCAAGAAAGATAATCACCCTCTCCCTTCGTTGGATGAGGTGTTACAAATAGTGAACGGATCTCAGATGATGTCTTTCTTGGATGGATACTTCGGATACAATCAGGTCATGGTCAAGTATGAGGATAGAGAGAAAACGGTGTTCACCACTAAGTGGGGAACGTTTGTGTATAGAATAATTCCCTTTGGCCTAATCAATGTCGGGGCTATATTTTAGAAGGCCATGGACATCGCATTCGAGGGCCTTGTAAACTGATGCATAATCATCTACATGGATGATTTGACCATCTTCTCCTGGGACAGGCGTGATCATCCCGCCCACCTCGCTCAGATTTGCGAGAGATGTCATCGGTATGGAATATCCCTCAACCCCAAGAAGTGCATATTTGGGGTCACCGAGGGGAAATTGTTAGGGCATATTGTCTCTGAGAAGGGTATATCCATAGACCCTGATAGAGTCAAAGCATTGCTGAACTTACAGATGCCTAGCAGCAATAAAGAAATGCGATCCTTCTTTGGAAAGATCAACTTTGTACGACGATTCATCACAGGATTCGCAGAAATAGTCAAACCACTCAATGAAATGATGAAAAAGGATACCAAAATTGAGTGGAGTCCTGAAGCAAAGCAGGCATTCACCTAGATCAAACAGACCATAATGGAGGCTCCTGTCCTAGCTAGTCCGGACTACTCCCTCCCGTTTTACATTTACTCATTTACTTCGCCGCATTCTGCCGCGGCAGTGTTGACCCAAAAAGTTGAAGGAGAAGAATGACCGATAGCTTTCATGAGTTCCCCCTTTAAGAACGCTGAAGTCCAGTATTCGTCACTAGAAAAATAGGCCTTTGCTCTAGTTTGTGTCGTGAAGAAGTTCCGGCATTATATTCTCTGGAGCAAAGTGCATGCCATCATTCTGGACCAAGCCGTCAAATCTCTACTGATGTAGAGTGAATCGGGCGAGAGATGGGGGAAATGGATGGCCATCCTCCAGGAATATGACTTAGAGATGCAGCCCATGAAAATAGTCTGAGGCCAGGGACTAAGTCGGGCAATGGCAGAAGAGACTCCCCACATAGAATGTCAGACTTATACCATGGAGTCCATTACCCGAGATATGTGGTATACCGACCTAGTGTACTTGTTGTTAAACAATAGATGTCTGGAGGGGTTACCTCCCCACAAATTCCATGCCTTACGGATGAAAAGCGCCCATTTCATGATCAAAAACTCTGCGCTTTATCGTTGAAACTACGAGGGAGTGTACCTCTGGTGCATTAACAGAGACCAAGCTGAGAAAATAATTGACAAATTCCACGGGCAATTTGGGACTGGGCATGGCTCAGCTGACGCCACTGCCCACCAAATCCTTCGGGCCAGATACTATTGGCCCTGCGTATTCAAAGACATTTACGCTCATGTTAAAAAATGCCATACCTGTCAGACTGCGGCACATCGTGAGCGTAACCCGACCATGCCTCTGCAACCAGTCTACGAAGCTAGACCCTTCGCCCAGTAGGTGTTTGACTTTATCGGGGAAATCAACCCCAATTCATCTGCCAACCACCGATATATCCTTACTACGACTGATTACTGCACTCGGTGGTCTGAAGCTATACCTTGCAAAAACAACACGGCAGATGTAGTTATCAAGTTTTTGGAAGAAAACATCGTCACAAGGTTTGGAATGCCCTTTGCTTTGGTATGTGACAATGGTCCGGCATTTTCTTCGGCACAGTTACTCGAATGGACCTACAATCGAAAGATCACATTGAAGTTCTCCAGCAACTATTACCCCCAGGGGAATGGCATTGCTGAATCAACAAATAAAAATCTACTCAAGGTGATCAAGCATCTGTTAGAACAAAATCCCTGGGATTGGCATCAAAAGTTGAAATTCGCCCTCTGGGCGGATTGCATTCGCATCAAGGCCGCCCTGGGGACATCCCCATTTCACCTGGTTTATGGCTAGAACCCGGTATTCCCAATTAACTTACAAATCCCAATTTTACAGTTTATGCAGGAATTCAACAACAGGGACAACATTATGGAGGTTCGTCTTCTGAACTTGGTGAGAATGGAAGAACAGCGAGACGCGGCACTTGAACATTTCGCGCGTCATCAAGCAGTGGTAAAATGATGGTTCGACAGAAGAGCCCAATACAAGGCTTTTCAGATCTTGGATTTGGTCCTGTTGTGGGACAAGGCCCGGGAGAAGAAGGGAAAGCATACCAAGTTCCAATGACTCTGGCTCAGACTGTACTTGATTTCAGAAATCTATGGGGCCAACACTTATCGTCTTAACACCTTGACTGGGGAACCTGTTGCATTGCCTGTTAATGGGCAGTTTCTCAAACACTACTTTGAATAAGGGTAAGTTTGTCCAAATTTGTACTATATGTAAATTTCTTCTTGTAAATATTCCCCCCGGGTACCTCGCTGCGAGGTGCCCTGCCTTGTAAATAGTCCTGTCGGCTATCCTCTGGGGCAGTCCCCCTTTCCTTTTGGTGGTCTTTGTTTTTGCTTTCGGTTTTCTTGTGGTCATGGCATTTTGCTCCGCCTTGCAGGAATTGGGATGCTTCACATAACCTTGGCCTCTGGTGCAATGCCTCTGGCATGGCGAACTTTGGAATCTATCTTTAGCATGGTGGAATCTGCCCGGTCTCCGGGTTTGTTTTACGGATCATGGCACATTTTTGGAAGCAATCTTCATCAGGCATTGTCTCCAGGAATCCAGCAACCAGTGAACAATAATAATATAAGGAACAAGTAATCGGACACACCGGGGGTAGATCGGTTGTACTAATTGGTTAACCCATGTCTGAGAATCTAACAAAATTCTTTCCAGGTCTGGAGTTTTATCCTCTTCAAAAGGTTTCAATATGGGTGGATAGGTGAAAGAAGTACCGCCATTTGAATTTAGCTAAGCTTAGGCTCAATGGTGAAAGAAGTACCGCCTTCCCCACTTGGAAATAAATGAAATAACAATGGAAGCGGGATAGAACTCTGGTCTCCGGGGGAAACGAGCAAATCGATGACTGGTTTGACCTGATTAGTACCTCTTCTCTATTCCTCCCAGACGTCATCAGCTTGATTTCTTTCCAAAGCACACACGACACCACTGATGAAAGGCTACAGACTGACTCCTGCATGGTCGGGTTCTCTCAGATATGCTGCTCTTGGCTTGTCAAACACTTCGGGAGGCAGACTCATTCCAGTTGTGCTAACCAGAGATTCTATGGTTCTCAAATGCGCTAAGGCATTTGTCCTAGATAGTCGCCATTTGTTATGCCCTGCATCCCCGTCCCTACATTTTGTGTGCAAAATGTTGGGTCCCCCTTTTTCTTTTCTTTTGTTTTCCTTTTTGCTGCGGCTTTCGCCTTGTCTTTCTTTTCCTTCCTTTTCTTTCCTTTCTCTGGGGTTTGTCTTCCCCGGTGTGTTTTGTTTTCTCGGTTTGGTTTTCCCCTCCGGCATCCCGGATCCTTGAGGTTGTCTGTTGTTGGGAAGCCAGACTCCGGACTCTGGGATTCTTTGCTATGATATTCTTAAGTCTTAGGGATATCATCGTAAGTAATCCCCAGGCCCGGAGTCCGGAGGTTTTGTCTAACCTAAAATCTCCGGAGGAAGGAGGATTGCTTTTACCGTGGGTATAAATAGGACTTACCTGTCATTTTCACATTTACCATGATTAAAACCTTTGAGCACTTAGACCGAAATAGGGAAATTTCAAAGTGATTAGCAGAGCAGTTACAGAGAGATTTGTGATAAACAAAGCTTAACACCTTCTACTGTTCTCAGGCGCACTCTAGTGTTTCGTGGTGGTGATCTTGACTGTCTGAGGATTCAAGCTGTTGCAGAGTTCTCCTGGTAATCTTTCCCTTCCTCCGCCTTCTGCGTTTTCAGGTTGGTTCCTCTGCTTCCCTCTCTATTTTGCTCTTGTTTTCCTGGTTTTTCTTTGGGTTTGCTTGTTTTGTTTCCGTTTCGGCTTCGTTTTTGTCATGTTTTGTCTTTGTCCTCTGGTTTTGCCACCCGTTGGTGGGTCAGCTCTGCCAGAAGGTTGTTCGCCTTCTGTGCAGAAGTAAATAACCTGTAAATAGTCTGTAAATAGTTTGTAAATAGCATATATATGGTGTAGATAGTTGTATATACCTGTTTTGCGTTGTCTGGTTCCCCGCGGGAGTCGCCCCCATGTGTATATTTGTGTATATATGTGCATGTTCCTATAAATATCCCCTGTATATTTCCTCCCTTCCGTGTATATATCTCTCAGCTCTGTGTGTATCCTTTCGAGTGGTTCGACGAGCTAGTCGAGTCGCCTTTGCTTCTGGTTTTTGCCTTCAAGTTTGTTTTGAGGTAGAAAACCACCTGTTTGAAACTCGGCTCGTGGCCAGTTTTAAACAGGTGGTTTTCTCTCTCCTCCATCAAGGCTATCAGCTTCATTTATTTCCCATGTGTGCAATCACTTCCAGCCAAGTGGATCTTCCTTTTCGTGTGTTCGGCCAGTCGGCGCCGCCGTCAGTGTCATCACATCCAATTAATGCCTTCCCACATGGCATCCACGTAGGCTCAACCACTTGCTCATTCATTCAATTTCGTTAACGGTCGCTTCTCCGGACCTTGGGCCCCTTTTACCACCCCCACCCTAAGTCTCCATCAAAGCATGGTAAAGTTTCCCGGACCCGGAGATATGATGAAAGTCTAAGTTTAAGATATGTTTTTGCTTTTTGCTTTTCGGATATCTTTGCGAAAAACTAACTTTTCAGGAAAAGAAAACGGCGCTGTGGTAAGAACTTCGGATCCTGGAGTAATTGTTTCATTTTAATAAGAAAATATTTTGACGGTCGCTTTGTCTCGCAGGTCCGGACTTCAATTTGTAACCATGTCTGAAGCATCTGCATCCTCTCCTCCCGGAAGCCCGAAATTACCAACTACAACTGAGACCAGGGCAGTGTCAAAGTCAAAAATGGAAAAAGCCCTGGCAAAGCTGCCCCTCACAATAAAATTTGTACAGGACAATGAGATCGTGGGCTCAAAGATTGAGTGCAAGGTGAAGCTGATGAATAACGCCAGTGTCGGGACTTGGGCGGAAACGCAGGCCCTAGTAAAGATAATGCACATCCAGCGACAGGCTGGGGACCCACTCGCAATAAACATCAGAGGTTTTGGGATCCTCTGCGCAGCTTGCTTCCCATGCTCCATGCAGTCTTCGGAGCTTGTTCTAGCACTAGCGGCCAACTACAATTCTTCGGTCCTGGCTGTCATGCTTGCAGCCGTTGAACCCACAGGGTTCCCCACTCCACTGGTGTCCCTGGACCCAGTCACTTTCCAAGCAGGCCTAGGCATCCCACAATTTGATCAGGCCACGGTGGTCATAAGGTCAGATGCTTTGAAATAATTCGCCAAACTGGAGGATGCGGCCCAGGTGTATATAAACACCAACTGGCTCAAAGTCCCGAAGAGGGACCCCAAGAGAATGAAGATTGATATCCCTCGCTCTGAATTCAAGGAGAGCATCTAGATGGGGATGATAGCATTGGCCTGGGTATTTGGGCAACCCTCCGCCCAAGAATTTACAAAGTGGATGTACTATTTTCTATTGGGCATCTCCACTAAGGGAGAGTTCTTCGACTGGGAAACCATTATTTCTAACAACGTCGACTCCCAGTTTCGGCAGCTGAACGAGAATAAGAAGTTCTACATGACTTCTTATATTTTCTGGGCCTTGGCCCAGCAGAGACCCCACTCCAACGACCTACTCATACATGGCGTCCTCATATTTGGCCCGGGACAAAAGGCACCGTGGGACCATTTCCCACAAATCCAATGGGAAGCCAGCTTCCCCAGTTACTGCCAAGTGAACGACTGTTTCATTTACTACCACCTACTTATGCCCACCCGGGATGCTGGATACCGCCTGTCTACTGAGGCGATGAAATTGGTTAGTAGTTATGGGCACTACTACATCCAATTCCAGCAGCATACCTACATTAGGGTCGCCGGCTTCTCCGGGAAACCCTACTTGTTACCCAGGCATTGCGGGGACAAGATCGTGCTACTGGAGTATTGCAAACAAATGATGGAGCTGCATACCTTCTTGGCCCTCAAGAAGGTCCCAAATATTGTGTTCCCAATCTCCTGTGGGAACTATACCTGCAGTCTGGCCGCCGCCAAGGAGGCAGACAACGAGCTTAAGTGTTATAACTTGCAGGAGTTTTATCTGGCGCGAAAGAGCTTTGATCCGCATGGCTGAATTGCAACTGCACTACCCCGGGCTTCGGAGCCCCACCAAGCACACATGGAAGACTTCTGGGCTGATCGCCAGGATGACATGGATGTGCGCAGCCGGCATTATGATAGAATGATGGCTAGAATGATGTAGGAGCTAAAGCTCCAGAGGTTCTCGGCGGGCTTCTCTGACGCCACCCCCACCACAGACCCCCAGTACAAAGAAAAGGGGATCGACAAGATGGCGCTGCCCGCGATAAACTGGGCCGCCCAAGAAGATCACACAATTGAGGACTTCACTCGGGAAATTGTCAAGCGAAGTCATGCGTATTTCAAGAGGGTGTGCCCCGAGAGTGCGCACCTAGCTCCTCGACTGGCACCAAAAGCAACGCCACAGCCGGCATTAAGATTAACTCCGGGGGCCAGGACATCTTCACAAGCTGAGACTTCTACACAAGGCACAGCCAAAGGAAAGGGGATAGCTCTAACCCCCTCCACGCAGCAGACTCCCATACAAGAACAGATTCAGCAATCTGTGGCGGCCTCCCAACAGATGAGGTAGCAACTATTGACAAAGCTAGCCACTCCCCCGCTTATGTCCGGACCAATTCGTCCCCCTTCCTCCCCGTCGCTGGTAGCCCTAATGATGAAGGCGACCGGGGTTGATCCCACGGAGGCAGCAGCAATTGCCGATGTGGGACCACCTCTAATCACCCTGAGGAAAAGAAAGCACATCAAACAGCCAAAGGCAGAACCGACGCCAAGGGCATCCCTCCCCAAGGAGGTGGAGATCCTCTCTTCCAGTTCCCCGGAGCTGGAGAAAGAGGCAAAACAAACAAAGGACCCAGCCAGTCCCCCTCCAGAAGAAGAGTTTGATTTATTTGCAGCCGATGAGTTTCGGAATCTGTAAGGAGGTGACACCCAAGTAGGGACAGAAGTCCCGGAGAAAGGAGAAGAGGCTATGGACCTCCGGGACTTGGAAGAAGAAGCTGCAGAACAAGAAGAGCAGCAAATAGAAGAGCAAAGACCAGAGATTGTCTCCGGGACTCAGGCAGCACAAGGTCCGGGAGTGGACCAACAGCAAATAATTGAACAAAAGGCATCAGCTGGGGAACCCAGACCTGGATCTTCAGGAGCAACCGTAACCCCAGCCGCTATGTTCCAAGGGCCACTCCCGGGGGAGACCTTCGGGCAGATAATTACAGTGGCCCAAACTTTAAATCTCAGCCCGATACTTCCCCTACTGCCTGCAGATGGAGAGGAAGAGGAGAAACTTGAAGAGGTAATCCTCAAGGAAGCCGATCAAGGTCCAGGCTCACCCATTGACATCCGGGACCAGGCTGAGGACATAGAAATTGAAGATGTTGCAGCAGAAGTGCCCAAAGAAGAGGTGCCGACAGAAAAGGAAATGGAGGAAATACATGTCGAAAAGGAGCAACCGCCACCAGACACTGGGAGAAAACAAGAAGAGCAGGCTCTAGCAGGAAGGCCACCTCTCCCACCTTCATGGCTGGTGGAAAGCAAGAAGAGAAAGGCCCAATCCGCTCTGGCAGTCCCCATCTCCATGGCTGAAATGATGGCCTTAGCTCAGGCCCCGTCGAAGGTGAAGAAGGCCCAGATAGTTCACACATTGCGAACTGGGCCGGGTGGAGAAACAGTTGTAGTAGTGGCAACGCCTCCCCCAGATGCCGATGAAGTGACTGCAGACCCCGCAGATTACGACATTGCAGAGGTACACTTGGGCAAAAGAGGAAAGCAGGGCGAAGTAGACCTGCTGAAGGAAGCAGCAAGGGCAGTGGAGGCCCGATATGAGAAAGAGGCCCAAAGGCTCAAAGAAGAAAAGGAGAAGAATGCCAACCTTATTGGGTTACTAACTGAGCTGGCCAGACCAATCAGCGCCGCCCCTCCATAGGCCTCAACATCAGAAGAATTGCCGTAGAGTGACATAGACTCCCTACGTGTAATGAAAAAGAAGGCCCAAGCAGTAGATGAATGGGTCATTCTGCAGATAGGAAATGCCCAGGGTTTCCTAGTATCCACTCTCCCAGATTTGTATACGGCCCGGCAGGTTATTCTCCAGGCAGAAGCATTAGTTGAGCAGTGGGAAAGTGATGCTGAAAATTACCAGGCATGGAAGGTAAAGCTCGAAGAGCTCCTCACACTGGGAGAAGATATAATTTCTGAATCTGAAATTCTGGGTGAGGAATCATTTGATTTCGTAAGGACTCGGCACTCCAGGCTGGACCTCACATTGGAGGTAACCAAGCAACTGGTAGAGTCCTTGCAGGAAAAGGTAAACAAAGTAAAATATTCTTTTAATTTATGTAAATCTTTTGTAATGAAGGCTTCCGGGATGGATCCCTTTAGCACCGATACTTATACTCCCGAAGAGTCAGTTTTGGGAGGTTTTGATGAAATGATGAACTCCCAGTATCAATCCCCAGAGGGAGTGGACGGAGCCAAGATGGTCAAATTGACCGAGATGGTACTTAAAGGCCATGACGCCACAAAAATGGTGGATGAGTTCAGAAGTAATGTTCCAGACCTGGGGGAACATGTTGAAATGGCCAGATACCGAAGGGCCAGCCTAAAGAAGATTGATGAGGATGGCATTTTCTGCCTCCTTCAAGCCTTTGGCGATAATAAACAGCCTTGAGTTTTCTCCAGGGGCTGGAGAAATTTGAGCATTCAGTATTCGTTATTCTTTTGGGGACGTAAGTTCCCGGATCCCGGAGTCCCGGATCCAAAATTTTATATTCTTTGAAATGACCTGTGTCCCGGTCCCCGAGGCCAACCGGTCACTTTCAGAAGCGGTTAATAAAGACTGTCAGAAGGTAGTTGGGCGCATTAAGAGGCATTGGCTCGGTGGTTGATTTCTGACAGGGTGATCTTCTCAAGGCACCGTTCAAAGGTACACCTGGCACATTGGAGACAGGGTGCCACATTTCCCATATATGAGGCATGTAGCCTCGGTACCCGGGGGACTTGCTTTCTTCCTTCTCCTCTCTAGCTCTCTTCCTGAGACCGATTCTTCCAATGTATATTCTTATCTTATTCTTCTTACATGACGAACCTATTCTATCCCTAGGTCTTTTGTAGGGTGGCGCAGGTAGTACCAGCCCCCAGATATTGTATTTTATTGAAGTACAGTAAAATAGGGTTAGGGTTAAAGAGTTGTATAAATAGGCAATTCAGCCCATTTCCAAGGGTCGGTGAAATTGATGATTTTGTTGTCCATAAGAAATAGCAAAGCAGTTCCTTTTAGTTGCAGAGCTCAATGCTCCATTGTCTTGTTCTTGGTAGTTGAATTCTCCCTTGGAGCCATTATTGTATCACGCACCAGTGATTGCTGGAAGAATATTAATGAAGAAGAAAAGATTCATAGCAATGATGTTAGCATCTCTGCTTCTGAGTTAACGGTATTTCATGTTTTAATGTTCTGTATGTCCTTTGCTCTGAATGTGTTAAAGTAGATTAACGACCTCTTTATCTCACTACTGATAAAATATTAACTGATGGTTGTGTATTTCTTCGGTATTTAGTGTAGTCTTTCAGAGTATTGTTGATGTTCCAGATATTTTAGCATGACTGTAGTTAGATGAAACGTTCTAACCCTGCAGGATCTTTTTCATTTTATTTTCTAAGTGTAGAATACTCTGGGAAACCCTCACCGTATTGAATCTCCAGGAGAACGAGTTGAAGTAACCAGCTATCCCCCTCAAAAACAGTCACCTCTCTCAACCGAGCCCCGCACCGTCATGACCCGACACCCAGGTGCTTGAAAGCCCAGAGAATTTTATTTCCCCGGACAACCTTTGTAGGCGGAGTTGGCCGATTTCTCCGGAACCCGGTGACAACTTATGACTGTTGGCGGACCCGGTCACCAAAACCCCATCAACAAGTATTTCATGGGATCATCTTGTAGGGACATAATAATTTGAGGTTTATTGATTGGTGGTTAAGTTTGAAGGATAAAAATTTGAGGCCACTGATTCACCCTCCCCCCCCTCTTAGTTATAACTAACAGAAATATATCATACCCATGAAGATGTTTGAAATGTGCTTGGAGTCAAAATATTTGACCTTGGAATGTGATGTATAATCAAGGATGTCTTCACAATTGCATAAATCTATGATTTCCACTCCTATATCTTGAATGTAGATATGCTTGATAATCACTTGCTAAGAGGGGAGACAAGGTGGATGAAGGATTTGATCTTCTCACCTGATTTGATAATTCCTCTACTTAGCCATCATGGGAGAGAAACTTGCATCAAATGGAGAAGATTTCATTGGATTTGAATGATCTTGAATAATTGAAGACTTGGAGATCTTTATCTTGGATTCTTGCCTTAGGAATCTTGAATCCAATTGCTCTTGCTTGTTTGAAAACTTGATAGATTGATTGCCAAAATTGTAGATCATGAATGTTTTCTTGCACTTGGTAATGGATGTCAAAATTAGGAGTGATAAGGGGTTCTTATAATAACTCCATCATTTTAGGATTCAAATTTGATCTAAGTCGACCACAAATGAAAATCTCAAAATAAGATCCCAGCATTAGGCTCTAGGGAAATTTCAGTCCCCAAAACCCAAGGACATGTCACCATTAGTGATGTGTCCCATGGAGAATGGGATAAAATTTCAATGGATCTTGGGGAGAGAGAATAGGAGCAGGAGGAGAAAAGATATCTTACCTGGATCAAGTGTAACACCACACTTGGGTCTCAAAATTAGAAAAATGGGGCCTAGTAGGTCCTAAAGCATCCAATTATGGCTTCTAACTCTTTAGGACTATACATTTAGCCCCCACTTTAGCAGGAGTGAGAAAATATCATGCTCATGGTAAAGTAGATAGATGAATAGGAACAATCTTATCAAGGTCAAGGAGACAAAGAAACATCAAGCCCCTAAGTGACAAGTCTTCATCAAATTTGAAACCAAGATGAGAGAGAGAGAGAGAGAGAGAGAGAGAGATCACTAACCTAGTAAGGGATTTCCTTAGTTCGGATCACACAAAGGGAAAGTGTTGCAAAAGATGGCATTGAAGGTCTAGCAAGTTGTGTTATGCTAGTCAATCCATCAAAGAGGATTGGTCCTTCAGGAAATCATTGTCTCTATTAAGGGATCTGACAAGGATGATCATTCCTAAGGAAAGCATTTTCTCCATAGGTATCAAGAAAATGAAATATTAGTCCTTAAGGAAAGCATTGTCTCGATTAAGGGATGTATAAAATCAATCAAGCCTAAGGAAAGGATTGTCTCTTTACGAATCAAAGAAGGGGGATCCGTCCTTAAGGAAAGAATTATCTCCATTAAGGGATCCAATGAAAGGATGAAGAAAAGGAAATTAATGTCTCCTTGGACATTTTCAAGATAGGTTGCATTGAATCATTTGTAAATGTGTGTACAAAATGTGAAATGCGAAGAAAAGTGTATGCCCCCACATTAAAGCAATTACAAATGCCTTAACAAGGTAAATGGCTTTAACAGAGCATACATGAACCCACAAGATATGTTTCTACTATAAGATACTCCTAAGAAAGGAAAAATCAAGGGAAATGAACACATGACAAAAGAGAGCACAAAAGGGATCTTCTAACTTTTGGGTCAGTGTGATCATATGATAATACATGAGATATTATATCAAATGGAAATATCATCATGCCCCAAAGGTAGTATAACTACAAGAATAATGGAATAATGTCATGTAAGAGTTACAAATAAGATTCTTTTTGGTTCGACATCAAAGAGACCAAAAATGATAGGTAGCTACCATTTTGCATCATCCCCAATTAGACAACACAAAGGCACATTTACAAATAATTGTATATGCACAACATAAATTATGAAAAAATATAGAAGTGAGATACAAATAGAGGAATGTCATGATATTTAGATTCCTTTGTCACCTTAGACCGACAGAGCAACAAGGGTCATTTAAATAAATCTAAACAAAATATATAAAAAGAAGCACATTACGGGGGAAGCACATTACAACAAGAAAACACAAAATCCACTGCACAAGAAGATATATTCAAGAATATCACTTTCTCCCCCCCCCCTCCCCATCTCGATCTGTAGTGTTTAGGGAAGGTAGGAAACACACAAGAGGAGCAACATCAAGCATGACAGATGGAACAATAGCCAGTTTTAAATAATGACCATGTTGTGAAGATGGATCGATCACTTTGTTTTTCACTAGGTTAAGAGACAATAGTTGTGAAAACATAACTGGTAAATCATGATTAACATTAATAAGCTCAATTATATCATCAAAATCATTGGCATGAATATTATCATAATTTTCATTCAGAATATCAAAAGAATCATCATCAAGAGTATCTTCTTCATCCAAATTAATTGTAATAGAATACAGGAGACAAAGAGAATTTTTATATTTTTTCAATTTCATCTTTTTTCAAGTTAACTTGCTTCATTGGCTCAAGCATAGGTTGATTGAAAAGAATCAAAGAATCAATAGGTGTTTTACGTGATAAAATTTTTTGGGAAGCATGTTGACGGGCTCTATCACAAATTGTATGGTGGAAGTCACTAGCATAATGGTTATGCTTGGTTTTGCTATAAATTAGGTTTGGTTCAAGATCAATCAACATCGGGCCCTTTTCTTCTTTAGAGGAAAGAACATAAGAAACCACACTAGGTTGAGAGATAACATCAATAGAAAATTTATAAGATATAGGAGGTGAAACTGAAGCATATATATAGAAGGTATAGGTGGTGTAGAAATAAGTCCACATCTAGGGAAAGGAGATGGAATATCCTTAGGTTTTCTAAGCTCACAAAATTTTTGGAGGAAGAGGTTATCTCTGTAGGGTTGGGTTGGTTGAGGCATAGAAGGCCAAAATAAATCAAGGTCCACATACTCTCAAGGCACTCAAGATTGATAGAGGCTATGGTTAACAGTCATGATTTGTCCATTACGAGGAATTTCAAACACTTATAGATGGGAGAGGCTAAAAATTTCATGGAGGCAAGCCAAGGAAGACCAATTTTGACTTGAAATTAATCATAAGTTGGAATGATATTAAAGGTAACATCTAAATTTTTTCCACCAACTTCAATAGGAAATGAAAAGGAACCATGGGAAGGATAAAGGGAACCATTGTAAGTTTGGATTATAACATCAGATTTATCATGGAAATCATGTTGCAATTGTCTATTAAAAATATGTTATTTAGTTGTCACATTCACCATGCAATTAGGGTCAATAAGAACACCATGAGAATGAAGTTTCTTAGCCTTTGCAAAAATGTAAAGAGGACCATTAAGTTCTTTAATCATCTTAGTAGGGTCAAAGGTAATGCAAATATTAGGCTTGGGTTTGGGTTTGGTTTGATAAATTAGGTTGAAAACCTTATTGGTTTCATTACACTTATCATCATAGTCAACAACATGAGTGGAAGAAGAAGAGAAAAGGTTGGGTAGACTCAATTGTATTGGTGGAATGAGATGGTAAAGGGTTGGTATAGATTTGCAAGTTTTGGTTTGGAGGTACTATAGATTTATTTCCTTTATCATTAATACCCTCAACATATATAGCATAAGAATCAATGAGGTAAAGGATAACATATTTCAAATGGAAACAGTTTTCAGTATCATGACCAGGTTGACAACATTATTGATAGAAATATTTGTGATCAAATTATTTTGGTAAATATTTAGATGTATCAATTATCTTAATAGGAGGAAGAGTAAACACTTTAGCATTAACCAACTTCAACATCACATTATGCAAAGATTCAAAAAGTTGAATAAAATTATGAGAAGGTATAAAAATAGATGAGAAAGGAGCCACACCTTTGGATGTTGCTGCCACTTGCTCATCAACATTATTGGTTGGATTATTGATCTTAATGAATTTCTTTATTTTCTGAAATTTGTTAAAATTGTTGGATGTGGCATCACTCTTATTAACTGGATCCATTGGAGTGGTTCTCTCAAACTCACTCACTTAAAGTTGATAATTATGAAGTATTGCACATAAATGAGTAAAAGAGGAAAATTTAAAAGTAGAATCTTATCTCTAAAGTCTTTTTGTAAATTAGAAATGAAAATAAGTTTCACATAAATATCAACCATAAGATAAGAAACATGAGCATGTGAATGCTTAAATCTACCAATGAAATCAATCACTTTTTCTCTAACTCCTTGTTTACAATGCATTAAATCAGTTAAAGAAATCTTAGGACCAATGTAATTGTTTTGAAACTTTTGGATGAAAGAATTAGATTTTTTGTGGAAATAATCAATAGAATAAGGAGGAAATGAGCAATACCATTACAAGGCTTTATCTTGAAAGGTTGTAGTGAATAATTTATCCATAAACCTATGATCATGAGAGAAATCACTACACAATGTTTGAAAGGTTTTGACATGGGTCAAAGGATCACTTTTACCATTATAAGTCTCAAGATGAGGGATCTCCACGTATTGAGGAATGAAGACACGAATGATAGATAAAGACAAAGGACTGGCAATATCACAAGTAGGAATCTTGAACTTGGATTGGGTAACTAAAGCAATTTTTTGTTGCAGCGAAGACATGGTTGTAGCCAAACTATTAATAGTGGAATCAGTAGACAGAATGGTAGGAGGAGATATGTTTAAAATGTTTGGAGCATTATGAGAAATGGAAGGAATAGTAGAATATGAAAATGGAACATTATTGTAAGTGGACATTGATGAAGTTAAAGAAACACATGACACACTTGAAGGAATTGTAGGAATAATAGGATTAGGAAGGCTAACATGTGTAGGATTGAGATTTTTAATAGAAGTTATTATGATAGGCAGAGCATAGGTGGACACACTACGAATTAAGGTATAAACAAAGAGATCTCAACACAATTAGTAGGTGGGATGAAACCTAGCTCTTTAGCACAATCTCTAATAGGACTGACATTGTTATAAATGAGATGAGAGATACTACAAAAGATGTTAACACCATGTTCATCATTATGACTTAACTTTCTTAATCCCTTTACAACAGAAATGACTTTTTTTAGGATTAGAAAACAGATATCTTAATAGTTAATTGTAGATATGATCAATAAATTAGAGGAATAAAAAACACACTCAAAAATAAAGAACAAATAATTAAATGTGGTTCACCCAATCTAAGGCTACATTCACCAAATAGAGAGTCCAATATTATTATCTAGTAATTTCAATTGATTACAACTATTGATCCCTTGGAGCTCAATATCATTGTAAATGCTACAATACTTCTTCACTCTACAAAGACATAAGCCTAATACCATTTTTCTTATAGAAAAACCCTAACCCTAAAAAATGCTTGACAATTTAACCTAGGGAAATACTTGACAAGTTAACCAAAAATGCTTGACGAGTTAACCCAAACCCAACGAATTGCAGAAAATGTATAGTACTTTCAAGTGGTTAGTCACCACAAACCACTAATCTCGCACTTGGAGACTGATCAGGCTCTATACTAAACAATCTCCCACTTGGAGACTATTCCTATAGAAATAACACTACCACTGTAGCTCTCACTAGAAAGAAACATCCTGGACTCTATTGTTATGTTTTATTTTTTTAGTCATGAACACCAACCAAAGATGAAGAGGAGCTCAACTTCTCCCTAGTCACTTCCTTTGTAAACATATCCACTAGATTTTTATTTGGATATATTTTTTCCATCCTTAACCATCTATTATCCAATATTGACCAAATAAAGTAATACCTCAATTGTATGTGTTTTATCTTTGAATGCGAGGCAGAGTTATTGGCAAGATGAATGACACTCTAACTATCTGTAAAAAAAAAAAAATTTGTTACCCTGTGTTTTCCCAATTATTCTATGAAATATTGTAGCCATATCATCTCCTTTCTCACCTCTGTTGTTGCTACATACTTTTCCTCCATGGTGGATAAAGTAGCCACCTTTTGCAACCTGGAGCTTCAACTCATCGTTGTCCCACTTACGTTACAAACATATTGTGTTGTACTCCACCTAGTATCAATGTCTCCTACCAAATTTGAGTAAACATAGCCTTGTAAATTAGTACTAGAGCTCCTAAAACATAAATATTTGTTGGATGTACCTCTCAAGTATCTAAGAATCCATTTTACTGCATTGTAATTCTCAACTCTAAGATGACTCATATACCTACTAAAAAATCCTACAACATGTGGAATATTAGGTCTAGTGCATACCATAGCATACATTAAACTTCCTATAGCTGAAGCATAGGGTACCTTAGACATTTTCTCTTCCTCCTTTTGTGTCTTTGGACACATCTCCTTAGTCAATTTCAAATGACTAGGCAATTTTTTGTTCTTCCTATCTCTGCAAATTTTCATACCAAGGATTTGTTTTGTTACCCCCAAATCCTTCATGGAAATGATTTTTCTAATTCATGTTTTAAATCTCTTATGTGATCCATGTTAGACCCTGCTATAAGAATTTCATCAACATATAAACATAAAATAATCTAGTTGTCATTATCCAACCTCTTAAAATAAATACAATGGTCAGAATTACACATGTTGAAGCCATGCTCAACCATAAAACTATCAAATTTTAAGTACCATTGTTGAGGTGCTTGTTTCAATCCCTATAGACTCTTCTTTAATTTGTACACTAACTTCTCCTTACCTTTGAGCTAAAATCCTTGGGATTGTTCCATATATATCTCCTCCTTGAAATCACCATGGAGAAAGGAAATTTTCACATCTAGTTATTCCAAATGTAGATCTTCAGCAACCACAATACTTAAAACAAATATGAATAGAAGTCATCTTAAAAACCTAAGAATTTTTTTTAGAAAAATCAATGCCCTTTTTCTTTGCAAATACCTTTACAAATAACTTGGCTTTAAATCTTATCTTGCCTCCATCTTCCTCTTTCAGCCTATAAACCCATTTTTTGTAAAGCCTTTTTACCTACATGCAACTTGCATAATTGCCAAGTCCAATTTTTCAAAAAGGAGTCCATTTAATCTATCACTTCATGCTCCCATTAAACCTTGGTATCCATTTACATAGCTTCATCATAAAATTCTAGTTCACCAGCATCAATCAATAAAATAGAATACAAGAGGGAGTGAACCTATCAGGAGGTCTACTTATCCTTGAAGATCATCTAACATTCACTAGATTTTGTGGTATTTGTTGTTCTTTTTTTTGTTGTTGTGGAGCATGAGGAACCACTAGAAAATCATCTTTAATAGTATCATCCAACACTATATAATCATTTTATTTCTTCTCATGTTGCTACAACTTATCTTTGTGCAACACTTTCTCATTCAATATGACATCCTTGCTTATTACAATTTTATGATTCTCAAAATCTCAAAGTATATAGCCAAATTCATCATTGTCATATCCATAAAATACACATTTATTTTATTTATCTTCCATCTTGGTTCTATTTCTAGAATCTATATGTGCAATTGCTTCACAATCAAAGGTTCTGAGAAAAGAATAACTTGCCTTCTTACCTATCCATACTTCCTCTGGAATACCACAACCCAAAGGAGTAGAAGAACCTCTATTAATTAAATAAATATAAGTGTTTAAAACCTCTTCCCACATGTTTAAGGGTAGACCAATATGCAACCTCATTGTCCTTGCACACTCTATTATTGTCCTATTCATGTTTTTAGCCACTCTATTTTCTTGTGGAGTCCCTAAAAATATTTTCTACCTACGAATACCATTAGAGGAACAATAATATTCAAATTATTTTCTGAAATACTCACTACCATTATCACATCTGAGACATTTCATTCTTTTACCAGCCTCATTTTCAGCCAAGCTTTTCCATTTTTTAAAAGTTTTAAATACATCAGATTTCTGCCTAAGGAAATATCATCAATGAATGTAACATAATACAAAGAGCCACCAAGGGAAGATACTTGATATGGTCCCCATACATCTGTATGCACAAGCTCCAATTTCTCATCTTTCTTTTCCTTCCCACCCTTCAGAAAACTAAATCTCTTTTGTTTGCCATACACACAATTCTCATAGAAATCTATATTGACACATTTTAGACCTAGTAAAACTTTATTTTCATGAAGTAATTTCATACCTTTTTTCACTCATGTGCCCAAGTCTGTTGTGCCATATTTTTGTTTCAAAATCGATAGTGATTGTTTGATGTTTTGTCTGCTGAACTACAACAATTGTTCTTGAAAATTGACTTTTCTCTGCAACAACTAAAGTAGAAGGAACACTACAACTTGTACAAATATATAAGGTGCTTAATTTCACACCTTTTTCTACCACTAAGGCGCCTTTTGAAACCTTCCATTTTTTATCATTGAAAGTGACTATGCAACCTTCATCACCTAGCTGCCTTGATAAAATTAAATTCCCACTCAACCTTGGAACGCGGTGTTGTATCTCTTATAGTAGTCAATGGTTCCCATTATGGAACTCAATCTTAATTCTTCCCTTTCCAACAATATAATAGGATTCATTATCTCCCAAATAAACCAGCCGAAAATCCCCTTGAATATAATCAAGAAAATAACTTGTATGGGGTGTAGCATGAAAGGAGGCCCCTAAATCTAAAACACATGAATCATCAACATTTTCTAGGGAAAGAATCAAAGCACATTTTTAGATTTATTACTCACCACATTTGCCCCATGATTACTATCCTTTTTGTCTCCTTTATTTTTCTAAGACCAATAATCTCTGTTCAAATGACCTAGCTTACAACAATACCCAAAATCCCTCTTGTCTCTGGATTGGGGCCTCTTGCCCTTTGATTTTTCTCATGACTTCCCATGAATTCCAGATTGTTTCCTCTCTCCTTTTGTCTACCCCCACTTTCTGCATTCAAAATATTGCCTAATGTGGATGTATCACCTAAGAGTTTCCTATGAATTTCCTCTCTCAAAATAACACCAACAACTTCATCAAATTTCAATGTATTCAAACTAGAAAAAAATTACTAACAACCATTACCAAGCCATTCCATATTTCAGGAAAAGAACATAGAATCAAAAGAGACCTAATTTATTCATCAAAATTAATATTAACAAAGGATAATTGACTGGTATTTGTATTAAACTCATTTAGATGATCAACAAATTACCCACCTTCTACCATTTTCATATTAAATAAACACTTCATAAGAAATACCTTATTCGAAGTAAAGGGATTTTCATATAACTTTGCTAGACTTTCCAGCAACTCTTTAGTTGTCTTCGCTTTTGTAATATTAAATATCACCAATTGTGCCAGACATAAACAAATACTGGTAAGTGTCTTTCTATACAAAATATCCCAGACCTCGTAAACATAGTTCTGACTTTCTTGGTTATTCCTTCTAATGGCTTCTATAAATCCTTTTGATAGAGATAGTACTTCATTTGCATTTTTCATAACTAATAGTTCTATCCATTAAACTTCTCAACCTTCATCTTACTCTCATATGTCATTACTCCCACTCAACTGTGAGACTCCCACTCAATCCTGAGACCTTCTTGTAGAGGATAACTAAATGCAACCAGTTTTGATACCACTTGTTAGAATTAGAAAATAGATATCTTAATAGTTAAATGCAGATATGATCAATAAAATAGAGGAATAAAACATAGAAAGAAATAAAGCACAAATAATTTAATGTGGTTCACCTAATCTAGGATACATCCACCAAATAGAGAGTCCAATATTATTATCCAATAATTTCAACCAATTACAACCAGTGATCTCTTACATCTCAATACCACTGCAAATGCTACAATACTTCTTCACTCTACAAATCCATAACCCTAATACTATTTTTCTTATAGAAAACCCTTACCCTAAAAAATACTTGACGAGTTAACCTAGGGGAATTCTTGGTGAGTTAAAAAAAAATACTTAATGCTCGTTAAACCAAAAAAAAACTTGGGTCATTGCCTGAACCCCATGAATTACGGAAAGTGTACAACACTTTCCTGATCACTCACCACAAACCAACAACTTTGAGATTAGAGTTTTCTTGTCCTAACTATTGTTCAAATTTCTCAAATTCAATAGAAAGTTTTTAAACTTGCATAGGAAGGACTCTTAAAGCCTCATCTTTGTCATGAGAAGAATGGGAAGATTTTTTTCTCTATAATAGGATTAATGTCACTAGTATGCATGTTGGTCTCATCGAGATTCCTAGGAAAAAGAGAAGGATCAGGATCAGACGAACGCATAAGTCTATGAGTTCTCCTAACTGGAATTCTATAAGTAGGACTCAAAGTAATAACACTCATACAAAAGGGAATAAATATGGATAGACCTAATTCAATTTTAAGATTTGAAAGAGATATGCAATAACAAGTTTTTATGAGAAGCACATCTAACTAAATTTTTTAAATATTTAATGTAAAGCATGCAAAGTAGATCTAGATCTAGGTTTGAAAATGAGGAATATGTAATGTTTTCAAAGAGGATCTAACTACCAAATCAAAAGTATGTAAGAGGAGTCAAGTTCACCAAAATGTACTATAGGTGAACCTATAAAAACATAAAGGAAATCAAACATCAAAATCAAAATGGAAATGTTATGAGTTGGGTTTACCAAAATGCACGGTAGGAAATGGGGAGCAATGGGTAGTGTGATAAATGAATTACTTCCCCATTTCATTAATTGCACATTAGGAAGGAAGAATACCCCCAATAGTCTCAAGAGGTGACTAGAGAACTAATTAGGGACAAGATATGTCCTTACTTAAGTGATGTAATGAATGAAATGAGAATGATTAAGTAATGTAATTAAATTTTTAAAGAAATCACTGAAAAACTATTGAAAATAGACTTATACAAACAGATAATGAGCTGAAAATGATCGAATAGAAAATAGAATATGAGGCTTACTTTTGCCAAAAATTTGAGCACAAAATAGATAGGACAATTAAGATTGGCAATGTGTCCCTAGGACAGGTTAATTTTGGCAATGTGGCCATGATGTTTTCAGATAAATCTTTCACAGATCTTGTAACTATACCTGTTCTACCTAGATCTGATCCGACGACTTTATATTATGTTCCTACACATGGTTCTAAAATTGGAAAAAAGGTTTTGGAAGGGAGTTTTCTTTGGCCAAAACCATGTTTAGGAATGAAACTTAGAGATGAAATAAATTTGCACAAAGGAAAGTAGATAGAAATACAAATAATGGATTCACCTTGCATAAACCCTCATAGACAGATGTAGAAATTATCCATACCTATGAAGATGCTTGAAATTTTCTTGGAATCCAAAGAGTTGACCTCAGACTATGGTGTAAAATCAAGGATTCCTTCTTAAGTACATAGATCTATGATTTCCACTCCTAGATCTTGAATGTAGATATGCTTGATAATCATTTGCAAAGAGGAGAGAGAAGGTGGATGGAGGAATTAATAATCTTACTTGATTTAATAATTCCTCTACTTGGACATCATGGGAGAGAAACTTGCATAAAATGGAGAAGATTGCCTTAGATTTCAATGATCTTGAATTATTGGAGACTTTGAGATCTTGATCTTGGATGATTGCCTTCAAATCTAGAATCCAATTGCTTTGGATTTCTTGAAAACTTGATAGCTTGATTGCCAAACTTATAGATCATGAATGTATGCTTTAACATGGTAATGAATGTCAAAATGAAGAGTGATAAGGGGTTCTTATACTAAATCCATAATTTGGGATTCAATTTTGATCGAGGATGACCACAATTAAAATCTCAAAATAGGACCTCGACATTGGGATCCAGGGAAAGTTTGGGCCCCAAAACCTAGAGACATGTCACCATTGGCAATGTGTCCCAAAGAGAATGGGCTCAAATTTCAATGGGAGATCACAGAGAGAGAATAGGAGTGGGAGGATAAAAGAAGGCTTGCCAGGATCAAGCATAACAAATATTCAAACCTCAAAATTCCAAAAATGGGGCCTAATAGGTCTTAAAGCATCCAATTATTGGTGGTAACTTTTTAGGACTATATAGTTGTGTAGAGAGATTTTTAAACTGGTCTTAGGTTGAGTGGGATCTTTTGAAGAGTATTTTTACAACATTTTGGGAAGAATAAGATGGAAAGAACATCTGCAAAATTTAATATGGAAAAGTTTAATGGTAGTAATTTTGACTTGTGGAAACTCAAAATGGAGGACATGCTCAAGGATAGAGATATATGTGTGATGCAGAAGCATCCAGCGGTGTCAGGGCAATCCTACATCACCCAAAAATATTATTTGTCACTATTTTATGTTTGATGATTTTGCATTTCTAGATACCCATTTTGGCAAAATTTAGATTCCAACTCTCGAAATCTGACTGCTACATTTCTGGGTCAATTTGCTACTTTTTAGGAAATTGCTACATTTTAGGGAAAATAGAATTTTTTGCATGAGAGAATGAATTATAAGTTAGATGAGGATATGAATGCAAGGGAAGCTTTTAAATAGAATATTAAACACTCTAGAAAAATAATCAGGTCAATATCATTCACCATTTGAAAGTTATTACAATTTTTGTGTTTCCAAAAACCTTTCAAAAAATCTTCAGAGCTAGGTTTGAGGCACTAAATGGCCTTGTATGGGCTCAAAAATTGGGGAACATATTTAGTTGGTCCACAGGACTGTAGAGAACTCAAATATATTTCTAACAATGTCAACAGTTTTTCAATCAGAGTCCGGAATCAAAAGTTATGCCTCTCAGAAGTTGGACCACTTTTCAAGAATTGCCCTATTTTCAAACCTGATGCAAATTTGAATTTTGAAACTTCTGTTTTGGTGCCCAACCACCACATTTAAAAATATAAATTTCAATTTGGCTCCAAAACTAAAAATAGGTTATTTAAGACCCATCTTTAAGGTGGATAGGTAGTTTTTGAGAGGAGGTATTGGAAGAAGGGCTTTCTTCCAGAATCTGAAAGTGTTGTAGCCCATGGGGCATGTAGTTTTCTTTTTGATTGTAATGTGCATGTAATAAGAATATTATTAAAGATAATAGAAATTAGCTTTCCTATTGTGTTATTTTTTCTCCTGAGTTCTACCATCATCAAGGTTACAATGTCTTTGACAAAACCCCAAAATCAATCACAGTATGAATGGAATAAAAAGGATAAAAAATCGAAGGGTTTGATAAGACTTTGTGTGGCTAATATAGTGCTTCTAAATATCCATGAAGAGAAGACTCCAAAATATCTTTGGAAGAAGATTGGAGATGTTTATCTAGTTAAATCCCTAGTAAACATTCTTTTTTTAAGAAATAATATGTATTCTGTAAAGATGAAAGATGGAGTATCCATTATTGATCATCTTAATGCTTTAAATAAGGTTGTTTATTATTTGGGTCTTGTTGGTGTCAAGATCGACGGGGATGATTATTGTATAATTTTGTTTTGTTCTTTTCCTAACTCATGGGAATGTTGACCTTTCCAGCCCACCATTAATCCTCTAGATTAATCTTATCGCGGGAATTGAATGTGACAGTGCCTAGGAGATAAATAAGTTATAACATTTCAGAGTTACATTTTAGTGAGACATTCCTCATGTCTCACTGAAATATGCATAATGAGCTTCTTTAGTGTCTGAGCATAGATGTTGGTAGGACATATGGTTGGTCTTTCCAAAACCCTACAACATCATCGAAAAGAGTCTCCCCAAAGTAATCGTAGGATGAGATCTATTGACACAACATTAGGCATCATGGTGAGACAAAAGGTGTGGCTCGATAGTGCATGTTTCCTTGATGGGCCATATCGGCAGACATATTGCTGATGTCGATGTGCATCAAATGTTGGAGGGGAGGAAAATGTGCACTCCCAGGGTCTTTTTTCCCTAATGGATCATATCACCAGAAATTTTCCTGATATTGAGGGTTGGGGTTCATCGAAAAACCATAGGCATTGCAAAGAGATTTCAAGCGCATCCCTATGAAACTTGTTACTCTAATGAGTGACATCAATGGGAGTCTTGTCTATATGCATCCTGGGTAGCTCCAATGTGTGATTTTATTTGGGTATTACCTAAATGGGTGTTCTTGGGGTTCTCATTGGCAAGGGTATTTTCAAATCATGTGTAGTTCACCAAGAAGACAAGGAAGCAAGCATTAGTAGGATGATAGATGGGTTTTACAGATAAGATTCTATTAGTGAAAATTGAGTCATCAGAGGGGGAAAATGAGTGGTTCAATAGTGTAATTCCCCCTTATGGGATTTTACATTGGCAAAATTCTTGCGGATATCCAAGAGTAGGAGTGACTCATCGGGGTAACTTAAGTGATCATTGTAAGATTTTAGGCTCATCCTGATGGATGGCGTTACAACAATGAATCCTATCAAGGGAAAATGTATGTGGTCACTGAAATCATTTTGAATACTGATAGGTGTAGGTATGTCATCGGAAGGAGTAGTGGGAGCTTTCTTCAATGCAGGGCATTCTCTTTTGGGCTACTTTCTCTCATTTCACAATACTATTCGATTAAATTTTTCTCTAATCTTCCCTCCTGATCAGATATTTTGTAACTCAAACCTAGTTGAGGGTTTATACCTTATTGATTTAATGTGATTTATTTATGATCTATAAATGAAATGTTTGTTTATATCTTTAGGATCTCTTGTTTCTAGTTTTGATACAAGGTTCTTCTCTACATTTGTACTTTTGCCTTATTTAATAAAATTGTAGT
This sequence comes from Thuja plicata, assembly GCA_018584345.1. Classification (NCBI taxonomy): domain Eukaryota; kingdom Viridiplantae; phylum Streptophyta; class Pinopsida; order Cupressales; family Cupressaceae; genus Thuja; species Thuja plicata. The sequence goes on along the minus strand of MU226881.1, from coordinate 375,119 downwards.
TGTTTGCCTATTCCTAGATCCAAGTGACTTGTATAGATTTCTACCTTATTATTTGGATGTATTTCATCATTTTTAGCATTTCATGAGTGTATTAATCTATGTTGATCAATCTTATTTAGTGAATACTTGTATTCCTTGCAAGGTTTTATCGATTCTTAACTTTCATATTGTACTAAGGTTGATAAATATATGGGATAGTGTATTTTTTATGGTTCTTGTTGAGTTAAGAGAACTTACAAGAAGAATTAGATCAAATGTTCAATCTTAATGCATCACCCCTTTTCCCTTTCAGCATATCCTTCTCTCTTTTCCTTAAAATTCAATAGTTAAGGTGCACCCTAATTGTAAAGGAAATTGACCCTCTCTGTAGATTCAACCTCACTTTTCAAGTCTCACACTTTGAGGTTATTTCCATGTTTTACAAGGCTTTTTAGGTAACTAACCATCACCTAAACAAGGGTGCAAACTTTTTTGATAACAAGGATCGCATTGTTATGGCTAACGGGAGTACAACCACCAAGTTCAAGATGGATGAGGTGGTAGTGTCATTACTTTCTAATGATATGTATAGGAATACTTCTAAGTCAACTAAAGAGACTCTTGAAATTTGTAGTAGATCAAAAGAGAAAGTAAAGAAGAAGGACAAGAAAGGTAAAATGAGCATATTGAAATCCCATGGGAGATCTAAGTCTCCTAGAAATTCCAAGTGAAAATGTCTGAATTGTAGAAAATATGACCACTTCCAAAAATATTATGAGGAAAAAAAAAGAAAAGAAGAGACCCTATAATTAAAATTTAGAAAAATTATCTCATGATGATGGTGAATCATTTTTCATGGTCTTAAAAATACATAGATCAATAGATACTTGGTTGATAAATTTAGGTGCATACTTTCACATGAGCTCACATTGGGGTTGGTTTTCAAAGTATGAAGAATATGATGGTGGGAAGGTGTATCTCAATGATGACTCTCATCTAAAGTTTTTTGGTTTTAGAAGAGTCAATATTAGATTCCCTAATGGCAGACTGAAGGGGACCAATGGTGTTTTGCACATCCTAGGTTTGGCACAAAATCTAATCTATGTTAGTAAGTTGAGTTATGTGGGTGTGCAGGTTTTTTTCTTGCAAGGAAGATATAATTTGACTAGAGGATCTATTATTCTTTCTAAGAGTGTTCAAATCCATACATTGTACAATTTGGATGCATGAAAAATCAATGTAATAGTTCTTCTATCGAGTCCAAGAATAGGGCTCTAGATTCTTCATCCTCACCATGACAACAAGATACAAAGAGGAATGATGCTTCTACATCTCACATAATTTTTGGGTACTTAAGGGTGTCAATTCTTTGTAGAGGAAATTTTCCAATAGAGAATAAAAGGTTATGCCACCAAAGACTTGGTTACATTGGTGAAAAGGGTCTCAAAACTAAAAAATAAATCCCTTTTGATGGTATTGATATTTTTATCTTGAGTTAGATTTCTGCAAACATTCCACATATGGTAAACAAAATTGTGTTCAGTTCTACTCTAGTTTTCACAATTCTTGTGGGTTGTTAGACTTGATACATTCTGATGTTTTTAGTCGGATTGTAAATATTCCTTCAATTTCAAAACTTGTGTATCTTGTATCATTTACTGATGACTACAATAGAAGGACATTTTTTAATTTTCTTAGAAGTAAATCTAAAGTCTTTAGTTCATTTAAAGAGTTTAAGGCTTTTGTTAAGAATCAGACTTGTAAAAAGATTAAGTGTTTGAGGACTAACAATGGTGACGAGATTTTCTCAAAAAAATTTGGCAAGTTTTGTAAGGACCATGGGATTGAGAGGAATTAGAAAACTCCATAAAAACCTCAACAAAATTGAGTTTTAGAAAGTATGAATATGACGTTTATGGAGAGAGCTAGGAGTATGCTTAGTGGTGTTGGCCATGACCAAAATTTTTGGTTGAACTTGTGGCCACTACCTTCTATCTGATAAAAATGTATCCTACATCACCACTTTTTGATAAGGAACTTATGGAGGTGTGGTCAAGAAATAATCCCCCATTACCATATCTCATAATATTGTTAGGAATAATAGTCCACAAGATAACTGAGAGGGGGGTGAATTAGTTGTTATATAGATTATTAAACTTTAAAATTTATAAACCAAATTTGCAAATGTAAATGATAACACAGCAAATGCCAACACTATAACACAATATTTGTTGTTGACAAAACCCTGTTAAAGGTAAAACCCCAGTGGGAATTAACACCCACAAATAATGTACTGAGAGTATAGTATCCCTATTAAACGATTTAGCCCTGTTAAGAGCTTGTTACAACATTACAATACATAGTCCCTGTTAGGAGACAGACCCGGTTAGGAGTCAAGATAAATAGTAGGCTCATTGCCAAGGCACACAACCCAAAGAAGGTTAAATCCACCCTCAAGGATTCATAATCTGAACAAGTGTATAAAGAAAATACACAATCCAGTGAAATGTCTGATAGCAACTGTCTTTGCTTGGTCAGTTCCAATGAAGTACTCTTCTCATAAACTCTGCTCTACATCGAGCAGTCAAACAAGCTTCGCAACTTCCACTTCTCTTCTTTTCAATCTCTGTCACATCTTTTCAAAAGAAAAGATCACTCATATATACCCTCTTACAATAATTCATTAGGTCGGCCAGTTAATCTTTCCTAATACACAATAATTAATTAGGTCGGCCAATTAAGGCTTTCTAATATACAAATAATTATTTAACCCCTTGCTAAGATACACACGGTACCTATAACAAGTAAACATCATTTACAATCCATCAATTATGCTTCCAGATCTGCAATCCACGCTCACAATTCATTTTACATGCTACATGTCTGAAGTCGACCAACAATTAGGTCTTCTTCATAATATACACCACAGATGACATCACCAGTAACCAAACAACAATCGAACTCAACCCATTATTCCAACATATGTCTTTTGTCCACCAGTAAGCTCACATCACCTGAAATATCTTTTCCAGAAAGATATACCAAAAACACAGATACATGCTTTGTCTAGAATCACAGTTATAGTCCACAAACCAGTCTTCACCAAAACAACTGTAACATCTGCAGTATGCAACATAAAGACAAGAAAACTTACGAATAAGGTCAAAACATATCCTTCTACATAAATACAACTTCAATCATTCTGAATCATCTATATAGTGTCTGTACACTTCTTCCAGTCAAGTAACCAGTTTGTCCTCTCCACAGAATTATATGTTGACATAAATGATAAAACATGATTATCAACAACATGATTAGTAACCAAAACTGATATCATCCAACAATCTCCCCCTTTGGAATTGATGGAAACATATGGGAAAATCCATATGCATCAACCCAAAAGTACTCTCTCTCAATACAATCTTCTCAATATCCTCAACACAAATCTCTCAAAATAGTAGGGATTTTCACATAGATTCCTTCCCCTTTGGTAGAAATGGAAAAGGGTGCCATAACTCATCTGTAGTCTTTTGTAAGGTGTAGCTTTTTCAAATCTTCATGTCCATCAACCAGGTGCAAGATAACCCAAATGTACTCCATAGTATTCTCTTGTGATCACTCCCACTAAGGAGTAGAGCCATACATCAAGTCCAGAGAATGATATAGCTCTGCGATCCACCGGACTGATGCATATCTACATCATTTAATTACCACTGGGAGGGACCACCACCCCGAGCATGCTTATGATATATTCAAAAGCATCTTTTGGAAAAGGTTTAGTAAATATATCTTCTATATGTTCCTTTGTGCAAATATACTCCAGTTTAATCTCTTCATCTGCTACCTTCTCCCTCAAGAAATGATACTTGATATAAATATGTTTAGTCTTTGAATGCATTACATGATTCTTCAACATATTCATTGTGATAGTATTATCACAATGGATAACCATTGGTTCTTTAAAATTTATTCCAATTTCTTTCAACATTTGTTTCATCCAAACAACTTGTGTACAGTTTATTGCAGTAGCAACATACTCTGACTCAGTAGTAGATTGAGCAATACAGTTCTGCTTCTTGCTCAACCAAGAAACCATCCTTTTTCCATGAAAAAATGCACCACCACTTGTACTCTTCCTGTCATCCACATTACCTACCCAATCAGCATCAGTATAAGCCTGCAAAGTAAAATCTTCTGATTTCTCATACCACAATCCATATTCTATTGTTCCTTTCAAATATCTAAAAATTATTTTTATAGCAGCAAAATGTGTCTCTTTAGGATCTGCCTGATATCTAGCCACAATTCCAACTTCATTGGTAATATCTAGTCTAGTGTGAGTTAGATGTTGTATACCTCCAATCATTGATTTGTACTTAGTCTGTATAACACTTTGAGTCTCGTCACTATTAGTCAGTTTGTTTCGAGTCACCATAGGTGTCCCAATAGGTTTACAATCTTCCATTCCAAACTTTTTCAACTTTCCTTAAGATACTTGGTCTGAGATATAAAAATGTCATTCTTACTATGATTAATTTGCAAACCAAGAAAAAATTTCATCTCACCAATCATTGACATTTCGAATTCATTTTCCATTTCTTTAGCAAACTTCTTACTCATCTTATCATTGCCTCCAAAAATGTTATCATCAACAAAAACTTCTATAATCAAGACTCCATCTTCATCAGTTCTCAAATATAAATTAATGTTTGCATTACCTTTTCTGAAACCAAGACGAAATACATATTTGTCTAGTCTTGCATACCATGCTCTTGGTGCATATTTTAGTCCATGCAGTGTCTTCTTCAATCTCCAAACCATGTTTTCATCTTCTATCAAAGGAAAATCATCAGGTTTCTCAATGTAAACTTCTTCCTCTAGATCACCATTCAAGAATAATGACTTCACATCCATCTAATAAACCTTAAAGTCTTTATGTGTAGCATAAGCAAGAAATAATCTCATAGCTTCCAATCTAGCAATAGGAGAAAATGTTTCTTCATAGTCTATGCCTTCTTGTTGTGAATATCCTTTACATACCAATCTTGCCTTGTTTCTTACCACTGTTCCTTCCTCATCCATCTTATTTCTGAAAACCCATTTGGTACCAATCACATTTTTGTTCTTAGGTCTTGGAACCAATTCGCAAGTATTGCTTTTCTTTATCTGTTCAAATTCTTCTTCCATAGCTTTAGTCCAAGATTCATCTCTACATGCTTCATTAGTAGTCTTTTGTTCAACTTGAGAAATCAAAAAGATCACATCTCTAGCTCTAGATCTAGTCATCATACCTTTACTTGCATCACCAATAATTTGATCTTTGGGATGGTTCTTCTTAACATACCTTGGTGTCCTCAGCGTCTTAGTAGCTTTAGTCTGTTCATCTTCAATCTCATTGACAATCATCAAAGATTCTTCAGGTTCAGTAGTAGCCTCTTTCATTTCTGTAATCTGACCACAATCATACATTCTTTCTTGAATCTGAAAATTTTCATCTATCCTTACATTGGCACTTTCAATCAAATTTCTCAATCTCAAATTAAAACATTTATATGCTTTACTCTTTATGGAATAACCAAGAAAGATTCCTTCATCACTTCTAGCATCAAACTTGCCTATCTCATCATCTCTCTTGATATAACATTTACTACCAAATATTTTAAAATATTTTATAGTAGGTGTATGATCAAACCATAATTTGTCATGAGTCTTACTTGTACCTTCTATGATCTGAATTTTTTTCAGTGTGTACACAGCAGTCCCAACTGCTTCTATCCAGTGAACATGTGACACATTTCCTTCCAGCAACATAGTCCTTGCAGCATATCTAATAAAGTTATGTTTCTTTGCTTTGCTATGCCATTCTATTGTGGGGTTCTAGGGGCTGATGTCTGTCTATATATTCCATGCTCTTCATAGTATGTATTAAATAGCTTTGATGTAAATTATCCTCCTCTATCTGATCTCAAACACTTTATCTTCAAACCAGATTCATTCTCAACTTTTTCTTTGAATAACTTGGATTTGTCAAATTCTTCAAATTTCTCTCTTAAGTATGTAACCCACATCATTCTACAAAATTCATCAACAAATAGTATAAAGTACCTTTCACCATAGTATGATCTTGTTTGTGTAGGACCACACAGATTTGTATGCACCAGATCCAACTTCCCTTTTATTGAATAAGCTTTTCTTTTGAAAGTGCTTCTAGTTTGCTTCCCCATAACACACTCTCTACACATAGTGTTAGATGGCTTCACAATTTTAGGTAGATCTCTTACTGCTAATTTTTGTCATACTTGCCTTCACAATGTTATCAAAATTAACATGACAAAATATTTTGTGCCATAACCAATTGTCATCAACCTTTGCAATAAAAAAAGAAGTTGCAGATGTGTTCAATTCAAATACATTACCTCTGGATTTAGTACCAGATGTGATCAAGTCTCCTGCTTTACCTCTGATAGATAATTTCCCATCAATGAATTCCAATTGATAACCCTTGTCTACTAACTGTCCAACACTCAACAGATTATACTTAAGTCCATCAACAAGTAATACATTGTCAATGTTAGTCTTTCCATCTAAATAAATAGATCCAACTCCAATAATAAGCTTAGGAGTATTGTCACCAAATGTAACAACGACACCATCATGTCTTTTCAAACTTACAAACTTGTTTTTATCTCCATTCATATGATGTGAACAACCATTGTCTATAACCCATTCAGATTTCTTTTCAACTCGAGCTACTAAGGCTTTTTATTCATGTATAGGTCCATCATCCTTAATAGCAATAAATCAAATTTCATCATAGTCACCATCATCATCATCAGATATACCCTCACTAGCATAATAACATTCCTTGTCTTTTGAATACTTAGACTTGAAAAACTTAGGTTTGTGCTTTGGAACTCTTGTAGGACATCTAGATGCAAAATGACCAATTTTGTTACATGAAAAACATTTCAAAGGTAATTTGCCTTCAAATTTTCCCTTACCTCTCTTTTCTCTTCTAGCAATCAGTGCCACAACTTAATCTATCTTTCTTTCTTCTTCCTCTATCTATTCCCATTCATCATCATAGGCTCCAAGTTCTTCCCTTAGGTCATTACTATTGGTGCTTGGATTTCCAGATAAGGTCTTTTTGTTCTTGTGCACGGTTGCCTTGAATGTTGACTCAACTTTAGGTAAAGTGTCTCCCAATTCTACGGCCTCAAATGTAGTTAACTTTCCAATCAACATCTCTCTAGTGAAGTTCGGTGGCAAAGGTATAATCTCCTCTATAGCTTGTACTTTGGTTCTGTATGCAGGTGTCAAAGATCTGAGTATCTTCGCAATCACTTCTTCCTCACTGTAAGTACCTCCAGAGTTTCTAATACCAGTAACCACTTCAGTAATTCTCTGTCCATATGCCCTAATGTTCTCATCTTCTCTCATCTTCAGTGATTTCATCTTTGTCTTCCAGTTTTGTAGCTTTTCCTGCTTAGTAAACTTGTCTCCAATATATAATGCTTCTAATCTTGTCCAAATCTCATGTGTAGAATCCAAGTCCTTTACCTCAGTGAATTCTCTTTTTGAAAGTGCGTTGATCAAAGATTCCCTTATAATAACTTATTTTCATCTTTAGTAGCCTTATCTAACTCATCCTTAGTCGCTATATTTTCATTCTTCTTTGTGATCATCCAGTAATCAATTCCCAGACATAGCAAATGTGTTCTCATCTTGTTTTGCCAATTGTCAAAGTTTTTAGGATCAAACTTTGGACTATTCTTCCTATAGTAAGTCATATTTAGGATCACCTCAAGCTATTAAAATTTATCTCTAAGGACCACAAGCTCTGATACCAATTGTTAGAAATAACCGCCATAAGACAACTGAGAGGGGGGTGAATTAGTTGTGATATAGATTATTCAAACTTTAAACTTTATAAACCAAATCTGCAAATGTAAATGATAACACGGTAAATGCCAACACTATAACACAATATTTGTTGTCGAGGAAATACTGTTAAATGTAAAACCCCGGTGGGAATTAACACCCACAAATAATGTACTAAGAGTATAGTATCTCTATTAAAAGATTTAGCCCTGTTAGGAGCTTGTTACAACATTACAGTACATAGTCCCTGTTAGGAGACAGACCCGGTTAGGATTCAAGAGAAATAGTAGGCTCACTGCCAAGGCACACTGCCGAAAGAAGGTTAAATCCACCCTCAAGTATTCACAATCCGAACAAGTGTATAAAGAAAATACACAATCCAGTTAACTGTCTGATAGCAACTGTCTTTGCTTGGTCAATTCCAATGAAGTACTCTTCTCATAAAATTTGCTCTACATTCAGCAGTCAAATAAGGTTCGGAGCTTCCACTTCTCTTCTTTTCAATCTTTGTGACATCTTTTCAAAAGAAAAGATCACTCATATATACCCTCTTACAATAATTCATTAGGTCGTCCAAGTAAGCTTTCCTAATACATAAATAATTAATTAGGTCAGCCAATTAAGGCCTTCCAATATATAAATAATTATTTAATCCCTTGCTAAGATACACACGATACCTATAACAAGTAAACATCATTTACAATCCATCAATTATGCTTCCAGATCTACAATCCACGCTCACAATTCATTTTACATGTTACATGTCTGAAGTCGGCCAGCAATTAGGTCTTCTTCAGAATACACGCCACAACTAACATCACCAATAACCAAACAACAATCAAACTCAACCCATTATTCCAAAATATGTTTTATGTCCACCAGTAAGCTCGCATCACCTAAAATATCTTCACCAGAAAGATATACCAGAAACATAGAGACCTGCTCTGTCTACAGTCTATAAACCAGTCTTCACCAAAACAACTGTAACATCCACAGTATGAAACATAAATCCAAGTGACCTTAGGAATAAGTTCAACACATATCCTTCTGCATAAATCCAACTTCCATCATTCTGAATCATCCGTACAGTGTCCGTACACTTCTTCCAGTCAAGTAACCAGTCTGTCCTCTCCACAGAAATATATGTTGACATCAGTGACAAAATATGAGTATCAATAGAATGATCAGTAACCAAACCTGATATCATCCAAAAAATATTTGGTTGTGAAGCTTACTCTCATGTTTCATGTGAAAAAAGGTCTAAGTTGGGAGGACATGATAGTGAAGTGCATCTTTATCGATTATGGTGTCAGTGTAAAAGGGTACAATATTTGGGATCCAAGAAAAAAGAAGGTTCTCTATAGAAAAAGTGTTATCTTTTGAGACATGAAAGCTTTCATTATTGAGCTATAACCAAAGAAAGAGGAGAAAATAATCCAGGTAGTTCAAATTCCTTATACTCATAAAAAATAATTGTGTGCTCCTAGTGGACCTGATGATGAAGAGAGCTATAGTAGCTCTAAAAGTTCAAAGGAATATGAATAACCTCAACCTAAACCTTTGAGGAGGTCTACTCATGATAGGAGACAACCTAATAGATGTGGTTATTCACTGGAAAGGTTTGGATATTCATTGTTTGATTCTATTTGTATTTTTGGTTTGATTGATGAAATTGGGATATGGGTATGAGTGATGTATATTCTTAGGGAGAAGCCATGAATAATTAGATGGAACCTTTGAAGAATAATAGTAATTGATAAGTGGTACCTTTTCTTGAAGGATATAATCCTTTGGGATGCAAACAGGTATTCAAGAAAAAATGGGTCCTAATGGTAATGTTGAAAAGCATAAAGCATGATTGGTTGAGAAGGGGTATTCCTAGGTTGAGGAAATATATTATGGTGATATTTTCTCTCTAATTTAAAACTTAAAATCCAAACTTTTTTTTATCACTTTCTAGAATTCATGATTGAGAAATCGAGCAAATGGATTTGAAGACGACATTCCTTCATGGTGATTTGGAATAAGAAATTTATATGTTGAAGCCAAAGAATTTCATGGTGAAAGATAAACAAAATGTACTTTTAAAGTTGAAAAAGTCTTTTTATTGTCTAAAAAACATCCTAGGATGTGGTACAAAAAGTTTGTTAACTATTTGTTGAGTTTAAAAGTTTAGAGGTCTAAATTCAATCATTGTGTTTTTCCAAAGCTGATAATGATCTCACTCTCAATATTGCATTATATATGGATGATATGTTATTATTTCAGAATGTTTATTTAATTTCTAAGTTGAAGTCTTAGTTGTCAACACAATTTGAGATGAAAGATTTATGTGTAGCTAGGTAGATTATAGGGATGGAGATCAAAAGAGACAGAGCTAATAGAAAGCTTTGGTTAAGAGAAAGTAAGTATGTGAATTAGTGTTGGAGAGATTCAACATGACAACTTGTATATAGATATGATAGTTCCTATTGCATTGGGAATGGAGTTACCTATGGAGAAATGTCCAAAATCTACTTCTGAGGTCGAGGACATGGTCATTGTACCATATGCGAGTGTTATTGGTAGTCTTATGTATATATTGTCTATACTAGATTAGGCATTGCCTAATTAAGCAATGGAAATCTTGAGTCAATATATGGCTAATTTTGGGCGGGTGCATTAGGACGTAGTAAAGAGAGTGTTTACATATTGGAGGGGTGCTTCTGAGTATTCCTTATGTTATAATGATTATCCTACTATACCTTGACATTTTGTAAGTATCCATGGATATGTGGCTTCAGATTAGGTAAGTGACATTGATAGAAAAAGATCCACCATTGGTTATGTTTTCAATATGTATGGTGGTGCTATTAGTTGGATGAATAAGAGACAAGTTGTAGCTTTGTCTAATAATAGAAGTAGAGTATATGGAAGCTACTCACACTTATGTTGGTTTGTGGTGACTGGTCAAAACAGTACTATACACTTTTTGGTTAGCTCATCAATTGTATTTTGGGATAAATTGTCAATCATTTCCCTAGGTTAACTCGTCAAGAAATTTTTAGGGTTTGGGTATTTCTATAAGAAAAATGGTATTAGGGCTATGAATTGCTAGAGTGAAGAAGTATTGTAGAATTTGTGAGTGTATTGAGTTACAAGGGATCACTGGTTGTAATCGGTTGAAATTATTTGATAATAATATTGGACTCTTTGTTTGATGGACATAGCCCAAGATTGGGTGAACCACGTTAAATTCATTTTGCCTTATTTCTACGCATATTTTATTCCTATATTTTATTGATCATATTTGCATTGAACTGTTAAGATATGTGTCTTCTATTCGTAACAACTTGTAAGAAAGTCATTTGACTTAGGTATCTATGTTCAAATATTAGGTTAGATGTAAGATTCATTACTATCTATTGTAATAGTCAAAGTGTTATTTTCTTAGAAAAGAATCTGACATTCCATTCTAGAACAAAAAACATTGATGTAAAATTTCATTTTGTTTGAGATATATGGTAGAGGATGAGAAGGTAAAATTGGAGAAAGTTGACACTTTGATGAGCATTGCAAATGCATTGATAAAAATAGTAAGCATAAAGAACTTCATATGGTGCTCTAGTTCTATGGGCCTCTTGTCCCCCTAAAATTAATCTATGGGCTATTTGAAAGGTCTTCAACAAGTGTGAGAATGTTGGGATTAAGGTGTCTTAACCTTTGCAAATCCTAGCATTGATTTTGCATTCATTTGTTGTATTTATTTATTATTTTAATTTATTTATTTTATTTTAATATATATTCATCTAACGGGACCCATAGGCTTGGTGGAATCCTACTTCACAATGACAATATGATACATGTCTCACATCTATAGGTAGGAATCCCAATTTGAGGATCTTGACAAGTTTTTTTGCCTATGACATATTCTATGACAAATTGGACAAGTGGTAAGAGATACCTTTTGCATCAGAAGATGGGTACCCAAGTTGGTTTATGATGAGTTGTAAGAGAATGTACTATTCATAGTCAATTTATGATTGATTCTCCTATAGCTGTAAGTTGTAAGTTATGAAAATATTTGTGATGGATTATTATGACAACTATAAGATGTGCAAGAGCATCTTCATAGCTCAAAATGGTAAATTTTGGGTGTCCAACATAGGAGGTTTAAATGGGGAGTCATTTGGATACATACATGTGTCATTTGATTATTTTTGGTAGTTGAAAAATGGTGTCAAATGTTTTGCACGACTCCATCTTCTTGTTTCGTGTAGAAGCTTCCATCTTGGTTTTATTTCTCTATAAAAGGTAGTCTTAGAGAGTATGAGATATGTTACGTTTGTAGGTAAAGTGTTATGCTACCAAAATTGATTAAAAATGTTGGATTAATTATTGAATACTCATGTTGAAGAAGCAGTGTACTACTATTATTTTGTAACCATTGTTTCAGTAATACAAAGTACCGTGCTTTTGGACTATGGGGTTTTTCTCCTAAAAGATTTTTCCACATGATATATCATGTGTTAATGGTATAATCTTTATGGATGTTTTTTATTAGGAGAAAATAGGTTTTGAAGGGACCCTGAAACCCTTTACAAATAGTTTTTGATGTGATATGTAACCCACAAACCAATATTAGCAAAGGAAAAAAACATAAATGTATAGTAACTCCACTATCAACATAAAATTCATAGCCTAAAAAACAGGAAAAAGATAAAGCTTAAGCTATATCTACAGTGGGGTCAAGCCCTACAAATAAAGGGTTTTATAAAAGCTCCTTAACCTTGAACAAGAAACCATGGGTTTATCTAGGCACCCATAACCTGACATGTTGGGTTTAGCTTGGCTTCCAAAACCTCAAGAACCACAGATAAAACAGTAAAAATTGAAGAACAATCCAAACACAACCAATCCTCCCAAGCTACCATTAGAAAGAAGAAGATTAGGGGGTTTTGAAGGGATCCCAAAACCTTTAACTTGGGGTTTTAAAATGGAACCCAAAACCATCCAGTGGTATATTAGAGAGACTTTCCAACCAAAATTCAACTCCTCTCCTGCCACACTCCTTTCCACCTCAATAGAAAAGAATCCCACCTCAATATGAGAAAAAATAAGGTGAAATTCATTTGGGACAACCACACCTGATTTAACTCTGCTTACAAGGCACTAACAATAAGGGAAAACCACATAGGTCAATAATCACCCTCTCCATAAGAGATGCCCCACCTCAATAGGAAACATGAGAGAGGAAGAATGAAGCATAATGAGCCAAACTCACATCATATCTCCATAGAAGCCTCATGAGGACTATACCAGAAAAGAGTAGAAATATCTCATAAGAATAGAGAGAACCAAAATTTTTAGGCTCTAATAAGGGCCAAAAAACCCCAAAAATACAAAAACCCCCAAAGTAAAATAAATAGAGGTCAAAACATGCCCTTGAAAACTAGCAGCAACCAAACAACCACAACAGATACTAGAGCCATCAGTAGGGGAAAAAAAAACCTCCACAACTAGAACAAGCCAACCATAAAGCTACCCATATGAGACTAACCACCTCTAAATCTCCACCAAAAACCAAAGCACAAATCTCCACAACCATCAAGCCATTAAAGCCACTGACAAGAGTGCCTCCAAGAGATCCCAAAATCAAAAACACAACCACAAAGAGGAAATGGGGACAAAATTAGAAGGAAAAAGTAATACCCATTACACAAGAACTCAGAAGGGAAAGGCTAAGGAAAGGAGAGAAGATCCCCTATCAACCCAAAAAATGACCACCAAGCTCCAAGTAGTGCTAAAGAAAATGTCCATCAGTAGAGAGAAAGGAAGAGGGACCATACCGCCAACAAGGATAAGCATGGGCACTAAGAGTCATAGGGACCCCAAAGAACAAGCCCAACCACCAATAAAGAACACCCCTAAAGAGCTAAAAACCACCACAAGAAAGAGCTTTTCTCAAGATTGAAGGAAAAAATGCGACCAGAAAACCATGGTCAAAGGAGGCATGTATGACCCCCCCATCACCATAGCTCAAGGGAAGAAAACACCAAGGCCAAGCAAAGAGAAAACAAAGAAGAAATGTCATCTTCATCCACTAAATTAGACTAAAAACCAACCCCCTCCACACCTTCCCTATTATAAGAAACCCGAAAAGACCCACAACCCCTCCTACTCCTCACTCGCCCACCCACATTTGAATTTAATTCTATGTATAAGCATTATGCATGTTATTATCTCCTTTTGAATGTGTTTCTAATTTTTTTAATAGTTAAAATTTACAAAGAAAATTTGTACTAGACCCACCTCACTAGATTAGTGTTAGGAAGCATTTTCCACACCTTTTCATCTTTTGAGAAAGACACTCCTAATGTATGGACTTGTACATATTAAAAAGGCACTAATTGATGACTACAAATTATGATGCAAACTAAAGCATTCATAGATAATATCTCAATTGATTGAATGAAATGAGGCCCAAACCAAGTGCTTAAGCATGGAAAGAATAAACAACCATGAAAAATATGGTCATAAGCTTTGACAAAGTCAATCTAAATAAAAATGGCAGGTTGCCAAGAACAGAAAACTCGTCCACTTCTTCCTAGACAACATTAATATTATTTTAAATAAACTCAATTAATTGAAGCCTATCTTCTCAAGGTGAACAAGGTGGGGGAACATATCTAAGTGAATCTTGATAGCTAGAGTTTGGGTAATGATTTAATAGAAAGCATTCAACAAAGTGATTAATCACTAGTTACCATATTTTCAGGATCACGAGCTTTAAGTATAGACTTAATATATCACTGTTAATCAAATTCCCAAAATATTTGGAGTAAAGTTATTTGGCATAGATCATATCAAGGTTGTCTCCTACGACATTCCAAAAAGGATTTATAATATTCAAAACGGAATCCATCTATCCTGTGAAGTTTTTCATTAGCCAATACGAAGACAACTTCCTTTAGGTTTCCTTTTGTAAGAAGTTGGTAAAAAAGAATGCACTAAGATTGGAAATTTGGCAGGGGACCACATTAAGACATTGTTGTAAAGCAACTAGTTGATCTAGAGTATACTCTTGAACAACAAACATTTGTTGATAGTGCTATACAAAAGCCTAAAAAATGTCAAAAAGGTCTTTCAAGATCTATTTTCCTTAATTGATTTGTTTGATGCCAAACATGCAAGGATTTGAAAAATTATTCAAAAAGTTGTCCCCAATCTTGAGCCAATTAAGAACAACCTTAATATTTGCTCCTCATAGATAATGAGTGTCAACAAACTTCTTTCGTTGGGGTTGTGCTACACAAAGCTAAGCGATAAAATCAAATAACTTTGTTCTTTGAAAGTAATAGAGGCTCAAAAAAATTCTATGGCATTGGCCTTATATGAGTGACGATAAAAGTGAGCTAACTATCACCCATAAATGTGTCAAAAATGGGTAGTACGGGTTATGGCATTATTCCATGAAGATTTCCAATTAGTCATATGCATGGCTCATAGAGCTTAAAACTCTAGACACATTGAATTTGAGTTGAACTAACTTTATGATAGAGAATTGATGTGTTAAGGAAAAACTGAGTATTTACAACCTTGGGCTTGGTAACTTGTTATTCAATACAAAAGTATATGGCAAGTGGTATGAAAGAATAACATTTAAGAAGGGCTCCACTCATAAAGAATAACAACTACCAAAAGAAGAAAAGGGATTGGGCTGACATCATAGCATGATTGAGGCTTGTAATACTGTTGTAGGCCCAACTCCTATATTGCTCTAAACATGCTACCTCATACAATCTTGGTGAAGACCAAAATTGGAATCAAAGAGCCCTAATTTACTACGCATCAAAAATGAGTCTCTCTTAATCACCTAATTAGCACATAGAAAGGCCCCACATATATCACAAGTCATTTCATAGGCAAGTCACTACTCTTGGTCTATTGGTATAGATTGATGATTTCGAATGAGCTCATCAAAAAAGTATTAGGATTCAATTTCATAACAAATGAAGCCACTTAAAATGACGTCCCATCTGAAAACAGGGGAAATAGTGAAAAAGGAAAAACGTGTCCCTTCGGGGTAACTTATTTTCCTTGGTGAAAATTTAATATCCACACTGTTGATCCATATCTGAACATAAAAAATGTATTTAGTGCAGTACCAACCGACTCCACCACTGCAGCCTTCGTGTAGCACTATGCTTCATGCACATCTGCCTCACGTTGGTTGTGCTGCATGGCCTCCAAGTGTTTCTTTCTTTTTCATACCTGTGCCTTCACTCTTCTCCTCTTTCTTTTTCCTTTTTATCTGTAACGTTTAAGAGATTGAACCCAGTTCTTGAACTACTGTATTCTTGAGAGCCCATGTTTTGATTTACAATATTAGGTCTGATTTCATTCAGTGCAGGTGAGCTTCCAATAAAACTAAAGGTCAGCCATTAATTCTAAAAGCTAGCTTATATTGGTCCAAACATTTTCCAATTACTTAAAAATGATGATTGATTGTTAGTCTCATACAGGGTTGCATGGGAGGTCTTAATTTGAAGATGGCTCCTTGGGGAGTCTTAGTTTGCATTCTGGCGATGTATGTAACCAGTGGACTTGCATACCATCAACATTTATATCATGATCCTGAGGAGCCAGAGAGTATGTTTATGCTTGAGAAATCCAAGCAGCTGATTAAGACAGAAGCAGGGGAAGTTAGAATCCTGCAAAGAGGATACAAGGAGCAGGAAGAAGAAGAAAGAGGAGGAATAAGAAGAGGCCACCTTGAAATAGGCTTCATAACAATGGAACCAAAGTCCTTCTTTTTGCCTCACTTTTTCAACTCAGATATGGTTTTTTTTGTAGAGACAGGTAAATAATTCACAGTTTTTGTTATGAAATCTTTGTCCTTATCACCTGAATATGATTTTCTTTTCTAAAATTGTTTGAGTTTGTGATATGAACATTTTTGGGTATGTGGGTATTATTAGGTTCTGCAAAACTGGGATGGGTTCATAAGAATGAATTGATTGAAGAAAACCTGAAACTTGGAGATATATCCCGCATTCCTGGAGGTTCTGTTTTCTATCTGATTAACACTCATAAAGGCCAGCGTCTACACATAATCTTCTCTGTTGATACATCGGAGAGTCTTGTTCCTGGGAAAATTCAGGTTCTTCTTAACACTTATATTCTATCCTGAGCATAAACTCTATCCTGAAGCATAAAAGTGCACAGAATTTATGCTAAATTGAAATTTCTAAGTTCAATTTATACTTCTAAGTTTATTGTTTCAACCAATTTTTTTTCACATGGCAGTCATTTTTTGTGGCTGGCGGTTTGGATCCTGTCTCTGTTCTGTCAGGGTTCGATGATCATATTCTTAGCGGAGCTTTTAATGTAAGTTCTCTTCCACTGTAGCCTTTTCATACTGAAGAACAAAAGCATTTAAATGGTTATTATACATTTTGTATGAATGTTATGGTGGATGAGATTTACAGAGCTGAATTTTAGAAATAGATCAAATCTATAATTACTTTGAGTTGTTCACCCACTTCTTCGGTTGGCATTTTAGTGCAGTAGACTGATATAAATATTTTCTTGTTTTCCAGGTGTCTCGTAGTGAATTGCAAACACTAAGGGAGAGACAGAGCCGGGGTGCTATCGTATATTTAACAGAGAGGCAACA
The DNA here is from genome assembly GCA_018584345.1 of Thuja plicata. Lineage (NCBI taxonomy): Eukaryota > Viridiplantae > Streptophyta > Pinopsida > Cupressales > Cupressaceae > Thuja > Thuja plicata. The sequence goes on along the minus strand of MU226881.1, from coordinate 357,601 downwards.
TGAGAGAGAAATGTCAAGCTTGTGTAACTCCTACGGTTCATCCCAATGGAGGTTCTTCTTGGAGTCCTTCACTAACCGTAAGAGAACGGCAAGGAAGTTTAACAGCTATAACATTTTTGACAAGACTAAGCCTCCTGGTTTCAAAAACGACTATGGATGGAGCATTGCAATCAGCAATGATGATTACTCTTCTCTGAATGAACCAGACATTGGAGTGTTCTACGTCAACCTTTCTGCTGTAAGAAAACTTCTGTCTCAACCGTAGTTTAATTTGAATGCTTCATTGCTTTGTCATAACTGCCATTTCTGTTCATTGAAATCTAGTTCCTATCCTTAACATTCATAACCCAGGGTTTTTGTTTTAAAATGCTTTTTCAGAATTGCCATTTCTGATCATTTCTAGGGTTTTTATTTTTAAATGCTTTTCAGAATTGCCATTTCTGATCATTTCTAGGGTTTTTATTTTTAAGTGCTTCTTCAGAAGTGCCATTTCTGATCATTTCTAGGGTTTTTAGTTTTAAGCGCTTATTCAGAATTGCCATTTCTGTTCATTTCTAGGGTTTTTAGTTTTAAGTGCTTATTCAGAACTGCCATTTCTTTTCATTTAAATCCAGTTGCTGTCCTTAATATTTATAAAGAAGCCAGTTTGATATGTAATTCTTCTTAAACTGGCAAGGGTTTAGGCTTGTGTTAGTAAGCTTTTCCCTATTTCTTGAAAAATTTGTGGACATGGGTCAGACTGGAATTTGTAGATGACATTAACATATTATCATTATGATTGTGAAAATGCTTCAGGGTTCCATGCTGGCTCATCATTACAATCCAAGGGGAACGGAGTATGGAATTATCACAAGGGGGGAGGGGAGAATTCAGATTGCATTTCCAAATGGGACAAGTGCGATGGATATGGAGGTGGGAACAGGAAATGCATTTTGGGTGCCACAGTATTATCCAGTCTGCCAGATTGCTGCCAGGAGCGGTCCCTTGGAATTTTTTGGCTTCACTACCTCTGCTAGAGGGAACCGTCCTCAGTTCCTCACAGGTAATGTTCTGACCTAGGGTTTGAAATGCATTTTTTCAATGTTATGTAATGAACTGAAGCTGCAAGTAATGGGTGCTTTTCAAACAGGGAGGAATTCGGTATTCAATATATTGGGAAGCAGAAATTTGGCCATGGCATTTAATATAAGCGAGGAAAGAGTGCGGGAGATTTTGCGTGCACAGGATGAGGCTGTTATTCTTCCTCCCTTAAACCCTAAAAAAAAAGAGAGGGAGGAAGCAGGGGAAGGAGGAGAAGGCGAAGAAGAGAGAAGAGAAGGAGAAGCTGAGGAAGAGAAAGGAGAAGAAGAAGGGGAGAGGGGAAAAGGAGGAGAAATGCCATTCTTCAGTATTTTAAGAAAGCTGAATTAGATTCTGAACTTGTAGGCTTAAATAAATGTGTAGTGCACTTCTGTCTGTACATGCTGTCTATAATGGAGTGTTCTTGTGTTTTGCTATTAATTTCCTGGTCAATAAAAGCTGCTGGGCTATGGCTTTATGTCAACTTTAATTTCATGTTACACTTCAATTGGACATTGTTTCAGTTTTCTGATACAGAATTTGATTGTCTTCAAGAACACTTACACAGCTATGAAATAGAACTGAAGTTATAGAATTTTGAGTTCCAGGATATTGTTTGAATCCTGAAATTGGATAATGTTGTTTTCACAATATCAAAGGTAAAATCTTATAAAATCCTTCATTTCAATGTTGAATTGAAAGGGTTAAAGAGAAACACATAATTTCTATTGTGATACCTAATCTTCTTTCCATTGATAACTACAGTGTTCCTATATATATATATATATAGACAAACACACACACAAGATTATCTACTGATAATTACAGTGTTTTATGTATATACTAATTTTTTATCAATTTATAGAAGACCAATTAAATTTGAGGTGTTATGGTGTTTATAGTCACATTACTTAAAACATTTATCAATTAATATGACATCTTACTAGTTTGCACTACCATTACTGCATTAATCATCGCCTTCCCTTTAATTCATTAAGCTACAACCACCATTAAATTATTTCAGATAAAAATTTGATGAATTCGTAAGTGCACTTGCATGTAAAGAAGTGCCTTTCAATCTGAAATCCATGCTTTTCTCATCTGTGGGAAGGAACAGATGTTAGCTTCTGCGAAAACATCTTGACGAAGCTTCAAACGGACTTTCTAGGTATGATTTGATAAAGCAATCTGAAATGCAATGATTTCATTTGTTTCTGTCATTTTTCCAGGTTCTTGAGCTATTTTTTATAATTATATGAAAACTTGAATAACATTCAATTAGAATTGTCTTATAGACAATTGATTTGATTTCTTAAAAAAAAAAGAAAAAACTAAAATACATAAAACAAAGCTATAAGATTATCTAGCAATTTAAAATTGCTGATTTATAACCACTTTCCTAAATGAAGATAAAACCTAAAACAAAACAAAGTTTATACAAAGATTATCTCAAAAGTATTTAAATTGTTATTTATTTAAATAAAAAAATATAACCTGTCTCCCTGAATGTCTTCGATCTCCCCTGAATTGTTATTTATTTAAATAAAATAATATTAAAAATCTAAGCTATCTTCAAACTCCCCCTATTTAAATAAAAATATATTAAAAATCTAAGCTATCTTCATCTCCCCCTAATATCTTTAATCTATATTCATCTCCCCCTTGAATATCTTTAATCTATATCCATCTCCCCTAAATGATCAATGGACGCTAGTCCCTTCACTCTCCCCCTAAATGATCAATGGAGGCTTCAATTTAAAAAATCTAAGTTATCTTCAATCTCCCCCCTAAATGATCAATGTACGCAAGTCTCTTCAATCTCCCCCTAAATGATCAATGGAGGCTTCAATATCCCCTTAATGATCTTCAATCTCCCCCTAAATCTCCCCCTAAATCAGCAATGGAGGCAAGTTATCTTCAATCGCCCCCCCCCTAAATGATCAAGGACGCGANCCCCCCCCCTAAATGATCAATGGACGCGAGTCTCTCCAATTTTATCTTCAATCTCCCCTTAGAGTCTCTTCAATTTTATCTTCAATCTCCCCTTAAATGATCAATGGAGGCTTCAATCTCCCCTTGAATGATCTTCAATCTCCCCCTAAATGATCAATGGAGGCTTCAATCTCCCCCTAAATGATAAATGTTGAATGATCTTCAATCTCCCCCTAAATGATCAATGGAGGCTTCAATCTCCCCCTAAATGATAAATGGAGGCTTCAATTTCCCTGTAGGCTTCAATCTCCGGCTTCAATTTCCCTGGAGGCTTCAATCTCCGGCTTCAAATCTCCCTTGAATGATCAGTGGAAGTGAGTCCCAACTGAATGATCATCAATCTCCCCCTAAATGATCCTTCAATCTCCCTTGAATGATCAGTGGAGGTGAGTCCCAACTGATTTATGAAAACAACGATCAATGGTATTTAAATAAAAATATATAAAAAAATCTAAGCTATCTTCAATCTCCCCTTGAATGATCAATGGACGCAAGTCTCTTCAATCTCCCCCTAAATGATCAATGGAGGCTTCAATCTCCCCTTGAATGATCAGTCCCTAAATGATCAATGGAGGCTTCAATCTCCCCTTGAATGATCAGTGGAGGTGAGTCTCAACTGATTTCTGAAAACAATAAAACTTATAGTTAGAAGAGTTTTTGTAAAAATATCTATAGTTTTAAAAAAAAACCTACAACTTGCTTAGATGAAGGACAAAATTGACGTAGCTCTACCCATCTTGAACCAAATTATGAATGTAATGATGTCGAATATCTGTGTGCTTCATTTTTAGTATGAAACACATGATTCTTTTTCATGGCAAATGGCAATAGTGTTATTGTTATCACAATAGATGGTGGTTAGAAACTCTTGAACCAAATGAAGGTCTATCAATATATGTTTAATCCAAATGATTAGTGGAGGTGAGTCCCAACTGATTTATGAAAACAATAAAGCTTATAGTTGGAAGAGTTTTTGTAAAAATATCTACAACTTGTTCAAATAAAGGAAAAAATTGTAGCTCTACCCATCTTGAACCAAATCACGAATGTAATGATGTCAAATATATGTGTGTTTCATTTTTAGTATGAAACACAGGAATCCTTTTCAAGGAAAATGGCAATAGTGTTATTGTTATCACAATAGATGGTGGTTAGAAACTCTTGAACCAAATGAAGATCTATCAATATATGTGTAATCTATACTACTTGAGAACTTGTTCATGTAGCTGCCATGTATTCTTCTTTTTCTAAAAAAGAGACATTGTTACCTGTTTCTTACCACTCCAAGAGACAACTTCAAATGCCATGTATTCTTCTTTTGCTAAAAAAGAGACATTGTTACCTTTTTCTTACTACTCCAAGAGACAACTTCAAAACCAAATGAATAAACATAACTAGAGGTAGATTTTCTATCATCCACCAAACCAGCTCAATCAAAATCTATGTAACTAATTAGCTCAAACTTTTCAATGGGAGAGTAATGAATGTCAAAATTGTGTGTACGACTCACATACCTCAGAAATATTTTAGCAGTCTGCTAATGGGACTCATGTGGATTATGCATGAACCGATAGATAAGACTAAAAACATACATAATTTTAGGTCTAATGGTTGTCAAGTACATGAAACGACCAACCAAACTTTTATAAAAAGTAGCATCAATCTTGGGACTTATATCTTCTTTGGTTAATTTCTCACCAAGTATTATGGGGTTGCAACTTTTTTGCATGACACCATTCTAAATTTATTCAATAAATCAACAACATACTTGGTTTGGGAATACTTTCTGATGATTGTTGTACCTCTACACCAAGAAAATAGTGCACGAGTCCTAGATCTGACGTTTCAAATTCTTGTTTCATTTCTGCCTGAAACTTCTCTATGAGAGATTTGTTATTACCTGTATAAATAAAACCATCAACATAAAGGCATATTATGAGAATATCATTACCAATACATTGGACATACAAGGTGGGATCTGAGTGGCTTCTATTGAATCTTCTCTTCATGAAATAACTGGCAATCCTAGCATACCAAGCACAAGGAGCTTGCTTCAGTCAATACGGAGCTTTCTTCAACTTGTAGACAATTTGTTATTTTTCTGGCTCTTCATAACCCATAGGTTGTTCCACATAAACTTCCTCATCTATATAACCATTTAGAAATGTTGATTTCACATCCATCTGAAAAATTGGTCACTTGTATTGTGTTGCAATAGCCAATATAATCTTGATTGTATCAAGTCTAGCCATAGGAGCAAATTTTTCTATATAATCTACTTCAGGAGTTTGGGAAAATCCTTTGGCAACCAATATTTCCTTATGTTGTTCCACTAAACCATCTGCATGATACTTGACTTTATATATCCATTTCACACCAATCACCTACTTGTCTTTGGGAAGTTGAACTAATTCCCAAGTATTATTCTTATGAATGAAATTCATCTTATCATGCATAGCACTAACCCATACTGCTTCTTTCACTGCTTCTTCATACACAGAGGGTTCAAATGTAATTGTACAAAACAAAGCAAAATTAACAACTGGATTTACATTTGGACTCCTCTCCTCTGATAAATATCAACCAAACTCCATACCTTTCTTGGAGCTGATGCTGGAGGTGATGGTGGAGGTGAATCTTTACCTAAGTTTGTGCTACTAGAAGAACTAGGTGAACTTGAAGGACTAGAACTAGAGCTTGAACTTCTACTTGAACTTGTGGGGAGAGGTGGACCATTCTTATCTTCTATGGTGATGATTATGGATGGATTTTATTGCACAAAATATTTCCACTACCATACCCCCCAACTTCATCAAAAATAACATCCTGAATAACAATTCATTTCTTTGTGTTAGGATTATAGAATCTATATCCTTCACTTGTAGTAGAATATCCCATAAAGATACAAAGTTTGGATTTAGCATCCAGCTTTTTTTGCTCTTGAACTAGAATGTGCACATATGCCAAGCAACCAAAGACTCAAAGATGAACCACAGAAGGCTTTTGACCACACCAAGCTTCCTTTCAAGTGATGTTTTGAAGTCATGTTGTGGGACTACGGTTGAGAATACATACAGTAGCGGCAACTACTTCTATCCAAAAATTATTTGGAAGATTTTGTGTCTGCATCATACTTCGTGCCATTTCCATAATGGTATGGTTATTTCTTTAAGCAATATCATTTTTTTAGGTGTATATGTTGTAGTAAGTTGTCTCTGTATGTCATTCTTTATACAAAAATCAGAAAACTCATTAGAAATAAACTTTCCCCCTCTATCAATTATGAGTAGTTTGATAGGATACCCACTTTTCTTTTTAACCAATGCTTTAAAATTTTGAAGCATTCAAAGGCTTCAGATTTTTGCATAAGAAAATAAACCCAAGTGTGGCGAGAGAAATCATAAATGAATGTCAAAAAAATAAAGGTTGTTACCCAATGATTCCACTTGCATGTCACCACAAATATCAACATGCACAAGCTCTAGAGGAGATTTGGCTCTCCACGATTTGTTCACTGGAAGACTATCTGGATGATGCTTCCCAAGTGCACACCCTAAACAAACTTCTTCTTTTTCCTTGATTGAAGGAAGCTCTCTCACCATATTATTATTATTCAATAAGGTTATCACTTGAAAATTCAGATGACCATATCGTTGATGCCATAGCCATGAATCATCTATGGTTGATTTGAGTGCATGCAACTTACTAGAAACCAATGTGAAAGGAAACATGTAATACCCCACCTAGGAACCCTTATAAACAAAGGGTAAACCATGCACTAAATAATTTTTTTTGTAAACATAACATAAGATGACATTTATATAGTGTAAATAAGTGCATCAATAAAACTATCTCATAAATAATAATCCATAACACAAGATAACATCACGAACATCATAGGTTCATGCACAAGAAAAAGTATTAACAAGCACTTCCAAAGGTTCCCAAACAATCTAAAACATACTCAGAATGGATAACACACACTCCCAAGGTTTCCCCACAAGGATCCGAACAACATCCATAAATCACAAGAGGCTCAGTCGACCAATGTTCCTGGATACCAGGAAGGGAGACCAAATTTCATCCTTAATCCATACAATTGATATTCATTTTAAACCTAAAGTAAATATTCCTAACATGGTTAAACATACATGTTAATTACCAATTAACCATAGCATAAACAAGATACAACCAACAACGATCCTCAAACTATCGTTCACAAGTCAAGGGCTCAAGGTTACAGTCAATAGTTTACTGGAATCATGCTAAAGACAATATGTTGATTCCTGAAATTTGGTTGTCTGAAATTTCCTAAAACCCTCAAAATCTAGAATCTTTATCTTAACTCCTATGAAACTGAAACCAATCTTAAATATCTTGAAAGTATATACATAAAATATAACTTAAGTATAAGTATAAGAACTTAAACTTAAATTTTGCATTTGATGTATGGTCCTAGTGCTGAAATTGGCTTGTTAGGGCCTGAAGGACACACAAGAACCCTCAAGAACCCACCCAAAAGATACCCGTCTCCTAGAACAAGTTGCAAAATCAAACTGGGCAGAGACGATAATAATAGGCATGGATGGCGTTTGGTCTACGCAGATGCCGATCTGCACAGATGACGATTGAGCCACTGGTGAAGTCCAAAAATAGACCTAGTCCAATGAGGTCGCAGATGACAGACCTCAGGTGCAGACGTTGATCTATCCAGATGATAATCTGCACAAACAATGATTCATCCAAAATAGTTTCCTGGTGAAGTTTGAGATCTAAAAGGGTCAAACCCGAGAGTCAGAGACGACTCTGGTTAATTGCAGACGATAATTGGCTGATTTTTGGCTAAAAACATAAGGTGAAAAGCCACAAACTAGGCCAAAACCAACGCACGATTGAAATAAAACTAACTTTGCACTAGGGAGTAATGGATAAACACATACCGAGGCAATGGTCACTTGATTGCATCAATAAACATGAAGGGAAAGCATGAACATAAAATGATGGATCAATGTCTAATACATACTACATCAAATATACAGAAATATAGATTAAACCAAGACATCAAATGAGGATACAAGCATATATCAGTGTCATATAGGAGAATGAGTCCTCAAACTCCAAGTCTTGTAGCTGGAGGAGTTTGTCCTTGTATGTCAATCCCCAGCAGTGGTATAGAATTGCAACGCCTCCCTACCACGTGGTACCCGCAGGCACACCACATCACGGTCAAGGAGATAGTAACTCCGCCATACAATATGCAAGACTCAAGGACAATGCCAAAAATTAAGTACAAAAAATAAAATGCAAGCACAAAACATGTAGGAAGGGGTCACTACTCAACTAACAAAATATAAAGTGGAGATACATGAATGGAGTGTCATCACACGGCTCATGAAGGCTCATGTGACTTCAAGCTATCCTTCTCTCATCAAGGACACTTTACTTATCCATATCAACATCCGCAGATGAAAAGGCTATACTGTTCCATATCAACATCCTCAAATGATAACAATGTACCATTCCATATCAACATCGGTAGATGGAAAGGAAAGACATACCATATCAACAATCCTAAAACAACGACAAGGTAGTCATATTTAGTCTTATATTAAGTTTTGTTTTCCCATTTATTATTTAAGGTTATCAATAGTTATTAAGGACTCAAGAAAGGTTACCTCAGAGTCCCTTTGTGCTCCGATCCACCTTGAAGAGCCACTCCATCCCACTACTCAACACAATCCAACAAGGCAAAGGCCCCAAAAGACTCATAAGTACAAAAATCCCCAAAATACACCAAATGACTTGATTGCTCTCAACCAAGAGTGTGGGTCCCTCGGGATCCCATCATGGCATGCACAAGGTGCTCGTGATGCGGTATCAAACACCAAACTCACAAATCTCTAATGAAATCAAAATCAAGCATATAGGCAAAATCATAAAAGGAGGAAACTCGTACATTTGCACACGACAAACTCAACCAAGAACTTTGTCTGGAGTACAAATTTGTCCACGGATCAAAAAACCACAAAGTAAAACTATAAAATTATTGGAAACATGGAGTACAATACAAATATAATAAACAAAAAATTTCAAACAAGATCCCAACATGAATCTAGGTGGCACACAAAATTAAGCAAACATAAAAATGTCCAAAATTCAAAGTTCTCAGAAATTGACGAAATTAAAACCCATTTCCCTTTTCATGCCAAAATACCAAAACACCAATAAAATATAACTTCTAGGAACATATGCAAATTCTGGTAGCATAACGGTGCCAAAGTTCAAACTCCACACACACAAAATATGAGAAGTTCATTCCTGACCAACCAGACAATGGAAAAAAACAATCTTGTGGGGGGACACTAGTTCTACACTCATGAAACTATAACAATCAAATGAAAATGAAATAAGGATGCATAGAGAGATGTCTCAAGAGCCCTACCTCACACCAAAAGATCAAAAACTAGAAAATGGAGCATGAAATGGATACTCCACTAAAGCACAAATTGCTCCATAAGAAGTTGGATATTCACAGAACGAATCCAATGAGTTATCCCTCGCAAAGATTCGATGCCCAACTCACCCACAACGAGCAAGTAAATATTTTCTCCAAGAGGTTTTTGGAGCAAAAATCTCAAAAAAGCAAAGGCACAAAAGATTCAATGAGATTAGAAACTCACTTTTGCCAATATAAGCACTTTTAAAAAAGTAAATTATAAATTAGATTTTTTAAATACTTAAATAATCAATTGGACCCTTAACCCAAATTAAATAAATTGATCCCAAGCATATGGAATCTGACTAAGGGAAATTAGCTAACAATTTAATTTAAAGTAAAATCCCCAAATGCATAAAAATCAACATTTAAAATAAACACCTTCCACGACAACTGTGAAACTCCAAATGCACAAACTTGCTCACCGGTCAAATCACATAATGCATCATGAAGTCTGGATTTACCAACATGTACCAGAGAAATAATAATATAAATGACATAGATACACCATACATACAGGGACAACATTGGCTCAATATACAAGGCCAAAGTCACTATCTCCTGGTGCCATTGTCGGGGATATAGGTACACACTCAACTCCTAAAACTTAGGATGAATGTACATGGTACCAATTCAGTAAACATGAAAACATCAAGTGTGGAAAATCAATATACAAATAGTTGAAGCACATATAATACAAATAATAACAATGAAGAGGAATGAGATACCGTGTATATCTCGCAAGCAAGTGACTACGGCTCCGTCCCACTTCGTACTAGTACCAATGGAAAAAATGCATAGCAGTGGTGCAGTACGTCATACACAACATATAACCATATAATAATGCATTAAATTAAAGCATTTAAATAATCATTTCTAAGCTATTCTGAGCATATATCAACTGAAAGTAAAAGACAAATATCCACCAGATATAAGCACCATAAACATGAGTCCAACAATCATCATCCTAATGCATAATACATAATCTATAGTCTGAATACAAAATAAATTAGATATCATCATAAAGAATCATGTCACATCAAATAGCGTAATCATGCAGATATGATCAAACTAAAATAGCAACATAGTCTAACATCTAACAACCATGATACTGGTAATCAAAATAATGAATAGTCATCGATGCATCTCTTCATGTAGATAATCCAATCATAACAACCAAAGTATCTCTAAGATAAAAATAACCATGGAACATAATGAAAACATGAGAGGTACTACAAAACAAATGATATTCAGTCATATAAGTCCTTTCTAAACGACGATTATTATCAAATTTATTAAATATTTTTCAGCAGTTATCTTCAAACACTACTTTGTAGTTTTTTTATAAAAGTTGCCCAATACTCAAAAGACTATGATGTAACTTTGGCACAAAAAAAGTATTATGAATATGGGTATTTTCTCCTTTCTTAGTCTTGACTGCAAGGGTACCTTTTCCCATGATTGAAACCTTCTTATCATCTCCAAACTTAACTTGACTCCGCATTTAATCATCTAATTGAACAAAAAGATCAGATTTACCTATCATGTGATCAAAGAGAGAGAGAGAGAGAGAGAGAGAGAGAGAGNGAAAAAAGAGAGAGAGAGAGAGAGAGAGAGAGAGAGAGAGAGAGAGAGAGAGAGAGAGAGAATAATTAGGACTCAGAATAGACAGAGATGGTGATGAGGGAAGGAAGATGAGAGAGGGAATATAGAGAGGGTGAGACATGCACATATAGACATATATACACAAATCTATATAAATATATACACATATATCTATATGCATATATACATATAAACATATTATATATGTAACGATATACACATATGCACATATTATATATGTAATGATATATACATATGTGTAGTGTATATTAGGTTTACATGCATGTGTTTTTAATTCTACAAAATGCACTTACAATACAAAACTATCTCTACATTGATTTATCATAAAAGATGAATTATACAAGCATCTATTATGCTTAAGTAGTTATATTGATATCTCGCAACATCCTCTGCATTATTGTTACATCCCAATGCATCCACATATATCACACACACCCTTGCATCTCAAAACATCTTTACATATAGACCTTATCTCATAACCTTCCCAGTCGGCTCACAAATGTATCAAAAAATATGTTCAACACATAACCCAATAGAAAATACACAACAAGAGATCATACATCCACAAATATAGGATAGGACCCAACCAAAATACAAATTAGCACTTCTGGAATCCATGTGTTACTCCTTCAATTATCGCGACCACTCATGTGCCATGTTCTACTACTATATTGTCTTCGCGTACCCAAAACATGATGTAACTCTCACCAGTCAACTCCAACATAAAAGTGACCTTAACTATAGATATAATTCATCCTATAATACATCCTTCTAATCTTTCATGATGTTAGTCATCACATACTTTTGTCGCAAGCCAAAATAGTGCAACTGTATCTTGTTAATTGCTTCCTAGACTTAGTCATTTTTCCAAAGTTGAACAACCAAAACTGTGTTGTGCTCCAAGAAACCATGCCAATAAGTAGTGTTTCCATAAATGAAAACATATATGCTATCCTTATTAGGCCACTTTCCAATAAGTTCCTCAAAAGTGCTTCTTTGAAATTCTCAGCCTCTTGCCCATTAAACGCTTCCTTGTTATGTGGGACCATGGTATAGGCTTGTTTCAAATTGTTGCAAGAATAAGTGTTCTCAGCCAAGACAAAGACCTCCACTCTGTTGTGTGGGAACTTCACACACTGATTATATGTCAACGAGACAACCTGCATTTCATGGATCCAAGGTCTCCCTAATAAAATGTTGTATGCTAGAGGTAAATCTAACACTTGGCAAGTTATGTCTCTCTCAATCAATCCGACCCTAATAGGTAGCACAAATAACCCCTTTGATGACCTCTCCTCTTCATCATATTCCTTTATGGTTATTTTCCTCCTGGGATCTATAGCGTGCTCTGAGAGAACAAATTTTCTCACAAGTTTTAGAGTACAAATATTCAAACTAGCGCCTTCATCTATCAAGAGGCACTTAACTCTATGCTTGTGGATCAAAACTTTGATATGCAAGGGCTAATTGTGTGGATGATTTAGAAACTGATCCTCTTCTTCTGAGAAGGACATATAATGAGGCGATATCATTTAGACCACCATTATTTGTAATTGATCAACACTGAGGTCTTTTGGCGCAGTTGTTTCTAGAAGGGTTGCTTCAAGAATCTGCTTATGAGATGGTGAGATTTTAAGCAATTTCAAAATGGAAATTTGGGTAGGGATTATTTGTAACTGAACAACCAAGTTTTAATTTGCAGCTGGGATTAACAAGACCAATTGCTTTGATGTCAAGGGTTTTTTTTTTTGATGCAATAGGTTGTTTAGATGAGGATGCTACTCCCTTAAGAGTGACCTTATATTGATTCCTTGTTATAGCATTAGTAGATTCAGATTCCTTCTTGTCTTTGATGATGATTACATTGGCTGATTAATTGCATGGTTCGAGCATGTAGATCAAATTGTCATTATTAACATAGGTGTAATTTACCTTGGCTCCTTGATTGTTTGAAGATTCCCCTTGTTCATAAGAGGGTAGAGGTTGTTTAAAATCCTTGTGATCGTTGTTCAACTGATGTCAATCAACTTTGATGGTTTCATTATCAATCAAGTCTTGTATGATGTGTTTCAATTTCATGCATTTGTTAGTCAAATGTCCCTTGTTTTTGTGGTATTCTCAAAAGTGATTGTCATTCCACCACTTGGGTTTCACTACTGGTTCTCAAGGTTTGGATTATGGTAACATGATGATTGTGTTAGCCAATAAAGTCTTTAGCATGACTCCAAGAGGTTCTCCTAGAGGAGTAAAGTTACACTTGGGCTTGGGTATCCATGGTGCTTTGTCTTTCTACACATGTTGATTATTCTTGAACGTTGATGAAACATTTACATTGTTCTTAGTAGCCTGAATACTACTAGACAGATTGACTATTGGTTCCTTGGGTTTGAAATCAGATGAATCAACCACTCCGTCATTGACCACATTCTTGTTCTAGTTATTGGCAAGTGATTCATTTTGGAGTGCTATGGGACACTTGAGGGTTTTCATTTATGGCAACACATCTTGTATGGATGATAACTTGGACTTGTTTACAATTTTGGAGATACAGATTGCAAAATGACTAAGTACAGTAAACAGAAATACAGAGTATAGAAGTATAGTTTTGGATAGAGAAGTTAGTATATGGAAAATGGAGACATGTGAGCTTAGGAAAGGATATTTTGGGCTATGTATGACCTTCTATTAAGGTCACTTGAGTTTTGGTGTTGATTGCAGTGAGATACAGACAGTTGAAGACATGCGAAGACAAAATAACAGTGATACATGGCAGATGAATAGTCGCAATGATTAAGGGAGTATGACATGGAATCCAAACGTGCTATGTTGGATTGGGATTGTGGATAACCTATACTTTGGTAGTATAAGGTCACCAACTTTTTATTCTCTTTGCATAATTATTAATTCTATTTTGTAATTTATTTGAGAGCCGACTAGGATATATATATATATATATATATATATATATATATATATATATATATATGAAGAGATTTTTTGTAAAGCGAAGCATGACATGGTATGACGGGTGGATGGAATGTATATAGATGAGATGGATGCATTGTGATATCAGACAGATATTGATGCGATCTACAATCAGAACTATCTAAGCATAGTTGATGCTTGTATTATTCACTACTGAGAATTCATTGTAACATAACTATATTTATGATTGTATGAGCAATGTGCTCAGTATACCTTTAACTAGGTTTTGCATTCCTCTAACAAGGAAATGTGCTAATGTAATATTCAGCTCTTAATAGGGATAGGTCTCCTAATAAGGACACAATACTTTTAGTACATATATTTGGGTACCATCCCCACTGGGGTTTTCCCTTGGCTAGGGTTTCCATGACAACAATTCATGGTGTTATGAGTTATGTATTGTGTTCTTATGTTCTTTTCATTTCAGTAATTATATGGTTAATTTGGAAATTATTAAGTTCATGTTTAAAGTGTTGTAATACTGATTCACCCCCTCTTAGTATTACTTAATCCTAACAATTTGTATTAGATCTTTTGGCCCTTAGAGAGAAAGTTTAACATCTTAAGGGAGATCGAGATGGATTCTGAAAGTTTGGAGGAAAATTTTGAAGCAGCACTCGAAGATCTTGAAAAAGCTAAAGTAGAGAATGGTGACTTGAAATTCAAATTGAGAAGAGCAGAGGGATTCATTAAGAAACTAAAAGAACAACTTGAACTTTCCAGAAGTTAGAGACAAGATCTTATGGTTAAGATAAAAGAGGATTCAGACAATGATACTTCAGATTAGATAAAAGAGCTTGAACAAGAGAAAGATACTTTGAATCTTAATCACGAAACTACTTCACTACAGATGGATAAAGATATTCAACATGAAAAAGATGCTAAAAAAAAATGAAGAAACCTTAAAGGATGCTAATATTCAGATGGGACAAATGAAGACTGAACTTGATCACTACATGAATAATTATCTGGAATTAGAGAAATATAATCAGATCATAAAAGGAGAACTTGTTGAGGAAAAGAAACATATTGAGAGACTTCACATGAGAAGTGAATTGATCGATGAACAGAGAGATAGATAGAAACCTAAAGGAGATATGACTGGAGTTGGATTCAATGAAGTTGAATGTTCAAAGAATCAGGAAGAAAAATATGAAGCGAAGACTGATGGAGAAAGACCCACTCTTGAAGAACCTAAAGAAAATATCAGACCTTTCAGAGGTAGATGTTTTGGGTGTAACTGTATGCACCCTAAAATGGTCGCCTAGACTTTGAGCCCCATTTATCATTTTATCAATTTATCAAATTTCCTGAATCAATGCTTTGGAACATTTTTTATTCAAATCAATTTCCTTGATCAAGTTGTAATTAATTCAATATTTCCTAAGGTTTGATCATTTTTATCTAATTAAAAGATTTAATTTTCTTTTTAATTAAATAAAATTTATCTTATTTGATTAAAAGATTTAATCTCCCTTTTAATTGAATAAAATTTATCT
>MU226881.1:304861-316402 GCA_018584345.1 Thuja plicata | reverse complement strand
CCGTTCATCTCCCCATCTCTGGGATTGATCTCAACCACTCATTTCATCACCAATTCCTATATAATAAACCCTTCATAACCATTTGAAGGATCCAGGATTTCAAGCTTACAAGTGCCATTACTCTGTCGACATTCAAGCTATCTTGCGATCACACACACTTTGCAATTTTCAAATTCTCGATGCTTCTCAAGTCATAGACGCTGCCCAGCCAATACTGAGCATCAAGAACAACATTTCGGAAGGAGTAGAGAGAGACAATAGAAGCTTCAAGCATCGTGGGGTTTGCATTCGTTTGTCTTCCCTTCTCTTGTTTGTATATTTTATTGCTCACGTTTTGATTATTCGTTTAGTAGTTATTGCGTATTAGATTTGCATTCACTTGTGAACCTTGGCTACTAACCCCTGCCCTTGGAAAGCTGTGGGAAACCGGAGAGAGAGGCATACACTAAGCATAGATAATGCTTGTATTGTGTACTACTGAGAATTCATTGTAATAGAACTATATTTATGATTGTATGAGAAGTGTGCTCAGTATACCTTTAATAGGGTTTTGTATTCCTCTAACAAGGAAATGTGCTAATGTAATATTCAACTCCTAATCGGTGTAGGTCTCCTAACATGGACACAATACTTTTAGTACATATTTATGTGTTGTGTGCTTATGTTCTTTTCATTTCTATAATTATATGGTTAAGTTGGAAATTATTGAGTTCATGTTTAAAGTGTTGTAATACTGATTCACCCCCCCCTCCCCCTTCTCAGTATTACTTAATCCTAACACTAGTATTTTCTCTTGTCTTTACCATTGTTGTTATTAGGATTGTTTGAGGATTTGGTGTCTTTGTATAAGGTGAGTTCACCTTTCTTCACAAGAACCTCTTCGATTCAGATATCACTTTCCACCAATTCACTAAAGGCAGTGTGCTTTTGCATCTGGAACGCGTAATTCATCTTGGATACCAAGTTGTTGATGAATATGTCTATCTTTTCTATTTTTGAGATTTTCCTAGGATACCTTGCGAACATTTTCCTCCATCTTTGCAGAAATTTAACAAAAGGTTCACCGTTGTGTTGTTTGGTGTTACATAGATTCAACATGGTGATTGTGTGTAAGATTTTGTAGGAGTAGTGCTAGATGAAATTTTGCACAAGCTCATCAAATGTTTGAATGCCTGGTGAGAGTTTGGTGAACCATTCCAAGGCTTGGCCATTGAGGTCTAAGGGAATAGTCTCATTAGGTACATCCTTTCATGCATAAACTTCATACTAAGAGCACAAAATTCTCTCACATGATCTTGAGGGTCACCATCCCCATTGTACTTGTCATATTTTGGGATCTCCACCTTGGGAGGAAATGGTGGCATGTGTAAGATCTTATCAAAAAAAAAGGGACATATGGACTCTAGTGAGTATTTGTTAGAGGATTGTTCTTTCTCTTTATTCATTTCTCTAAGTTCATACCTCATGTCTTGTAGTTGTTGACTGAAAATAGTGATAGGAGATTCTTCCTCGTGTCGTATTACTCCTTTGATATCAAAGTCAAGAGGAAATTTAACACTTGCAGATGCTAAGTGCATAAAGTACTTATCCTTGTCAAGTTGCATAAGGGTTTGCATCATCTTTTGAAAGTGTTTGTCCTATTGACACCTTCTTATTTCCTCTTTAGTAGGTTCCTCAATCGAGGAGGAAATGCTAGTATGGTGGTTTTGGAGACCTTGGCTAGATCCCTAGTCATATGTTGACATGGTTGACGTGTCTTGATGTTTAGTATGAGTCGATTGATGTTGAGAGATTGATGTTTGAAATAGGGGTATTGATTGATATGTAGTTGGTGTGTCTTGATTTGGAATCTTTCGAGTAGATTTTTGTTTTTGACAGGACGAGGGCCCAGCAGTAGAATCGTCGATAGCTTTTCCCTTTGAATGGAGATCATCTTTTTGTTGTTGTATTCTAGTTTGTACCATCATAAAAGAAAATTGTATTTGATAATTTGAGATGACTAGACTGATGCATCAATGTCAAAGATTTCCAAATGATCACTTGTTCAAGAGATTGGTAAGAGATATGTTGATGAAAGATTGTTGAGCCTGGTACAAGGTATCATGATTTGAGACCTGAATATCTGTTGGATGACATTTGTGACTAAGATGATTAAGATTGACTCTAGATAAGATAGACCATGACAAGTAAGACCATTCAATAACCTAGAACAAGAGATGAGGATGAGTTAAGCCATTATGTCAAGAATTGATGATTACTGTGATGAGGTATAATGATTGATTCACACCACACAAATAAGAAAAAGATGAATATATGGACACCAATGACCAAAGTAATTTATGGATTCCAATGTAAGCTCATACACCAATAACTAGGTTCCCATACGATAATTCCCATGTTTCCATATGAGTTGTTTCTTTCAAAGTGTTTTGTCGTATGACAATTCTAATGGGTCAAAATGATAGTGTAATATAGAGATAGTTTTCCACTTGACTTGGATGAATTTTGGACCAATTTGTATAATCTTGAGGTGACAATATCAATGTCTGAAAGTGTCATATGTTATTTTGGTGCCAGTTTTGGGTAATTCAGGAACATCAAACACAAAGGAGAGAAAATCAAGTACACTTTCTAGCCCTAGCTTTAATTGGCTTAGTGAGAAAATCCTCGCTCGTTAACTTAGGTACACACCCAATAGCTAATCAAAATATGACCACCACCATCCATGCAATGGGTATAGTGATGTTGTATTAGCCAACTCCAAATGCTAATGGGGGCACGATATGATTAGTGTCTTGGGGGAGTTACTATCTCCTTTGCATTTGGATTATTACACTTTCAAAAGTGAACCAGGTGACTATTACTCTATGGAGTCTAGTAAGGGTCTTTGTTCGAATAGATCTTTTGCATTAGCGCAAGCACGATTCAAGCATATAGCCCCATAAAGAACCTTGGCATGAGTAGTCACATAAACATGATTGAGACCCTAAGACCCTACTATATGTTAGGCGAGAGCCGAGTATAAGGTCAAATGGTATCCAAATTTTGAGGCTTTAACCCTGCTGGCCCACTTATGGTCCCCCAATTTAAATTTTTTGAGTCAAGCCCCTATATTTTCATGTTGTTCCCCTATAAACATTTTCCCCCTAAATTTGCATGTTAAATTCTGATTAAGTGAAAAAATGGGTCATTGAACCCCATGAACCAGTTCAATATGTTTAAACATGAACGAGTTCAACAAGTTCAACATGTTTAATACGTTCAGAAGTTTAGTAAGTTCAAAATTTTCCCTGTATCTCCAAAGAGTTAAAAGGCGGCTTCCTTCATGATGTTCAAAAGTCTCAAGTCCTTCAGATGAGATATTGAAATTGGCAACGTTTGTTATAGGAGAAAAAAAAGTCAATGTGGAATTGTTCGTCATGGGTACATTTGGACATTGACGTAGACTTTAAATTTGTTACAAAACATTAGTGCATCCCTCATCGGTGATATGAGTGATGTCATCAATCATTTCCATTTACTTTACAATTATATAAACTTTGAGGGATCGGGTATCAAATTTGGAAATTTAACTAAGTGCTGCAACTTAGATAAAAACCACTATTAGCATGCTCCCAATGCTATTTTATTATTTAGGTGAATACAATTCCTTTCGAGGTTTATCTAGCAACCTTAAGGAAATTTAGAAGTGCTATCACATTAGCACAGGATGGGATTTGTTTGCACAACTATTGGTGTCACCCCACACAGTTGATCATCAATTGTACTTTGGCCACCAAGATATTTAAAGTCTTCAATTCTTTGAGAACAATAGCATTTTCTTTTTGAGATGCAATACTAACCAGATTGTTAGTAGTATTTATAAGTGGCAAGCATCGAGTGTTTTATTTGGCCAAGTCCTTGTGTATCGTGATTGATCATACAAGGGTTGGGAAGTATACCAAATCACTCTTCAACAGCTCAAACATTCCAT
Source organism: Thuja plicata (assembly GCA_018584345.1). Classification (NCBI taxonomy): domain Eukaryota; kingdom Viridiplantae; phylum Streptophyta; class Pinopsida; order Cupressales; family Cupressaceae; genus Thuja; species Thuja plicata. The sequence continues at coordinate 312,429 of MU226881.1, read as the reverse complement.
GTTTGAACTCAATGAATTCATCAAATCGATGTTTATAAACATTCATAAAGAGCACTACCATTACAGTAGAAAATCCATGTGGTGGGAATAGTCACACTAGCTCAGAAGCCGACAATGGAGGTGCAAAGATTATTTAAGAAAAGATAAATAATGAAGAAGTGCTACCTACAATGCCAATGTAAGAAAATCGAGGCAGTACCAGTAATGTTTTAAGAATGGTTGGAGTAAGGGTAATTTGAGGTGATAAATGTAAACAGTTATCATTGCCATCTGTCCATGTATAATGGAATGTGATGAAGGAGTATTATTTTTTTTGTGTTCTAATCAAATTTTTTAAATGCCAAATATGGGGGAAGATGAAGAGGGAACAATATATAATTTTGTAATCTTTTTCAAGAATTGGTTACTAGAAACTGAATGGCCACCGAAAACAGGGGGATTCTTTTTCTTTTTGGAGGAGGGGAAGCCTATGTAACGGAAGGAGAGGAGAAAAACATTTTTTTGGGGGTTTTAGGATTGTAAAGAGGAAAGAGGAGATGCATATATTATTTTCAAACATGATTTTGGTGCAGGGACAATATGATCTTTAAGTCATTTTTCATATGTTTGCTATAAAATCTGGGAGTTTTGTCCATTCATATGTTTAAGGAAAATAATAAATTCTCCACCTTATCCCCTTGTAGTTGGAAGATTAAGCAAATGGTTTGTGGGTCATTTTTTTTTTAAATCACTTAATTTGAAATCACATTCATTAATTTGATATTGCATTCACACCATGTTGATGGATGGGTGTTAGTATGCCTTTGTGTCTTTTGGTTAAAGACATAACTAATATTTTATTCATTGCAAATTAGACGAAGCGAGTTGTACCTTCAAATTAAAATTTAGATAGCACTTGACATAATAATTGCAAGTGACTCAACTGTTAGTTGAATATTTTGTCTTCTAGTTTGGGCATTCATGAGTCATTTTGAAAGTGTTTTGTGAAAAGATGAATCTATTAACCATAAACCCCAAGAAGTAAAGTTTATTAACGTGAGTTGGAGTGGTGTGGCTTACACCTCGTTCTCACATGGGTCATTCCCAAGAGTTTTTTACCTCAACCAATAGAACCATCTAAAAGGTATGCATGAAATAAAATCGATAGCAAAGAGAAGGTCTGGATTTATGATTCTACCTCAAAAAGGAGAAGAGCATAATTTCCTATTTCTCTTTGTTTTTCCCAAACATTCCAAATTTTGCCCAAAACATTGTTTGTCTAAGACAAGTCAAACATGTCTAGGTTTCTGATCTTCCCTAAAGGAAAAGGGAGCATAACCCCCTAATGTTTAGCTTGGTTCATACAAGAAATCCCCTAATTAGACTAGGTGCCTAGATAACCATTTAAAAAATATGATCATTTGGTTATGGAGACTTAGGCAACCTACAAACACCATAAGCTTAATAGTCTTAGAAAAAATCATTTCTTCTTCAAAATGTCCTACAAGCACAAAGAGGTTAGTATTTTGCAATAAAGAGTATTTTCTATTGTTACTTTGTCAAGCGAACCTTCTATTAGACATCCTGAAAAAACATGTTAAGCTGCCAAATCATAGAACTAGAAGACCAACACAACCATATTAGAGGTTAGAAGTAAAAAATTAATTCAAATGAAATCCTAAAGGTGCTTTCTATTTTTGAAATGATAGAATATAGAGGACAGACTGGCATCAAAACTCGTATGACAATACAAGAATAACCATATGACAAAATAGGGAAAGATGATTCCTCATATGACAATTAAAGTGGGTTAGTATGAAAATATAAATCAAATGAAGACTATACAACAATACATGTATCTTTAAATGACAAACTACTGGTTACTATTTCTTCATACGAGAAGGTATGACAAGTCATACAATAATGAGCACAACTTCGGAAAAATGTCAAAAATATCAAGAATTGGGGCCTAAAACCAATTCGAGCCCCACGGTGGGCGTCAGAGATGTGTGTGGTAAATATGGTCTTCCACCTAAAAATAACCAAACACTCAATAAACTATTAGCTCAAGGGTTACTGATCATCAAATTAAAATATAACATTGTGCAACTACCCTCAAAATCACCTTATTGCTTCCTAGATGAAGCGAGTTTGATTCTCAATAGATGCTCATCAGATTGGCATTTAGAATCAGTGACTAGACAACTCCAAAATGGAAGATTCAAAGGGTGGGCATGGTGCATGAACTTGCATACTTTTCCCTCAAGATCATGAAGATGAAATGCATAAATGCAACTAAGCTAAAAGCATGATAAAACATGAGTTAACCTAAGAAATATGCAACAAAATACTAAGAAATTAAAGCTAAGATTATATTTAAGAGAAAAATACACAACACTAAGCTATCATGAAAATGCATTCCTAAAACTTGAGAAAACCCTAGGATCAAAATGGTATTATGGTGTTACTTCTAAAATTTGCCTCTCTTTGAGCAAGGAGAGCTATCCCTTTTATAGGAATTTCCTCGAAATGGACAGCTGAGATTTAGCCACAGAGGGCGGTTGAGATGCACTCTCCTTCAATCCATGTGAGTTTGATCCGGGTGGAAGATCATTGATTGGTCAAATTTGTTTTTGTTTGGGGGAGAATGAGACAAATTTGGTAATTATCCCCTTCTAATTGCTTTTATTTGGACTTTCATGTGCTCACACATGTGTGAGGATGTGTGAATGACTTATTTTAATTAAAAGTGTTTAGGACTTTTGATTAAACCCTATAGTTCAAGCAATTAAAAGATTTAAGTTGTGATTGAGAGTTTGATTTAACAAGTTGATTTAATTACGCAAGCAAGTTTGATTAAATACTTATATAATTAAGGTCTAGCAATAAATGTCTTTGGTTTAGGACTTTTAAGGCCAATTAATTGAATTAGGGGCTATGATTTTATTGGACCAATTTTAGTTGTTTACAAGATTTAATATAAAAGCTTCTTGACATGATTATTATTGTAACTTGTTGCTCCTTAATTCTCAAATATGAAGAAGTTCACCCATAATGCTTTCTTTGGGAGGTGATTAGAATGCTCAAGGATGAAAATGAATGAGGAAATGATGCTATTATATAGGGTTCCTAAGGCATTTCATAAATTAGGCTATTCTCCAATTTTCATATACAAATAAATATCAAATAACAACTAGCGGGAACCAACATGCTACTATATGCAAAGTTGGGTCCAATTTGGAGGGTGTCATAGTCTACTAGGACACAGTCCACCTAGAAAGAGTTGGATCAGTGGAAAATAGAACATGCATGGCTCAAGACATATGATTTGATATCCATATTAGCAAATAATTTAATAGTTTGATTGCGAAGGGGCTAGAAATAGGCTTGGAAAGAGCATTGAGGATGCACATTAAGGTAAGAGCACAAAAGGGAGTATGAAATTATAAGGATGATAGTTTACAATGCTATACTATCCCAACTTAAGCAAGAGTATAAACTTATGCTCGTACTCATGGTGGAGAGAGAGAGAGAGAGAGAGAGAGAGAGAGAGAGATGTAACTAACCTTGAGACAAAACGCGCCCAAGCTTAGGATATTAACTCACACAACCACATCCAGAGACAGAGAAACTGGGAGCAAGAGTACAAAGAGACAAGATGTGACTAACCTTGAGATGCTAAGTCCCTAAGCATAGGATCTTAACTCACACAATCAAATCCAAGGAAGGACACAAAAGTCAAAACAAAATAAATCCAAAAAAAGGAGAACAAAAGTGATAAAGGTAAACACAAGACTCATAAAAAAGGGGTTAGCACTAAAAATAAAGGCTCAAAGTCAACTAGTTGAAGAGACCTTGATAATAATAAAATTATCTCAACCACTAATATCATTCTCCAAATTTTGTTTCAAGAGCACAAGCAATCCTATGGAAAGAGAAATAACGTACACCAATTGATGAGACATGAAACTATGATCTAAAAACTAGCAAGATGTGTTCTATTACGAGCTCATAGGAAACCAGGGTAAAAGTACAAACCTGTGTCACACTTTTACAAAAGAAGAGGACCACGACATGCAAAGTAGTTAAACTTCAATGACATAAAAGTGGTATTTGTGTTTAGAATTTGAAAATGTTGTAAACTAATGAAATGTGTAAAATTGGATGTAGTTTATTCTTATAATTTTATTGAAAAAAATTGAATAAGAATTGACATAGTTTTTTAATTTTTGAAGTCCATTTTTTAATTGTTGAAAAACGCTAAAAATCAAGGGTCTAGTTCCCACCAACAAAATATATGTAAATAATATTTTTTTCCTCTGATTTCAAAATATGTTTTAGATGACATGTACATCTAGTGCAAAAAAAAAAAAAGATTAGTTTTCGGTATATATTTTGTCTGTTATAACTATTCAAAGTCAACATTACCCAAAATTACCAATTTTTGTCTCCCGCTTACCAGTTTTTGTCTCTCACCTAATTTGCCCTAGTAAATCTACACCAAATACAAAAAAATTATATATTCTTGAAGAGGACTCTCTCCTCTAGTGTGAAATATAAGTTTTAAAATTTTCTGACATGATTTGCTATTTTTTATCTTTTTTTGAATGAGCATGTTCTTCAATGTTAAAATACCTACTTGGAGTTTTTTTAACTTATAATATATTATATTTAATCAAAATACTATAAAAATTATATGACCATAATCTAGACTCGAAGCTCTACAAAAAGGTATTTTTAGATTTTAAGAATAATTCAGTTTTGGTGGAAAAATAAGCCCCAGAAATGACGTGTTTCAAGTTTTCTTTTTTTGCTTATTTGGCTGCCACATGGGATGCCACATGAGTAGTTTTGGCCGAAACAGGTCCAACCGAAACTAGGGTCCGACCGAAACAGGTCTAGCCAAAACTAGGGCCGACCAAACATGGTTGCATGGATGACCACGACCCTCAAAGTTGATATATATAAAAGGTTTTTTTTTTAAAATTTAAAAGCAAAAATCAATTATTCTGACTTAAAAAAAGTTTTTTTAATAAAATCATTTTTTTAATTGTTTTAAAAGTGTATTTTTGGGTGTTAAAGGGCAACTAAGAATTAAAATTATCAAGGAGGTTTGTATTATTTTCAAGTTTTTTTTATAATTTTTTGAGATTTATTTGTGTTTTTAATTAAAGCATTGTTCAATATTAAATTATGAAATTATCAATACTATTTTTGAATTTTTTATCAATTGTATATGGTTTTGTGTATGCATGTGAATCAAAGCTCTCAATTTGAACAAATTGTGCAATGTGGAATAAAAGAAACAGAACAAGAAAATATGATCGAATAAGGGATGACAAAATGAAAGGTCATACAAAACATAATGAATATGAACCTGTTGAAGTCCAAGAAGATCCAATTCAAGTAGGGGAACCAATTGATGGAAATATATCTTTTGACATGGGCAATTTGATGGAGATGGATGACGATTCATTTTTCAGTCAATTTTCATCTGATGAATTGGTACCTGAAACCACAATAAAAATTAATGCAAAAAGAATTGGGATGAATATTTTTAAAATAAAAGTCTAATTGGAAAAGCACAATTATTTGCTAGGTTATTCAGGAAAAAAGAAATGACTCCTATTTTGGAGTTGTTAGGTGTTAATAACAAGAAAAACTCAAGAGACAATGTAAATCGAACAATAGTTGAAAATTTGCAGGATGCATTGAACAACATTAACAACTCAAGTTGAGGAGTTGATTTAAGTGTTGCACGTAGAGCATTGATGACTACTTTATCTAGTAGGAGGTTGACATAGAGAAAACAAGTACATGCAATTTCTGATTTACTAAATGTATCTAGAAGAACTGTTCAAAGATGTATCAGGAAGAGAAATATGTTAGATGAAAATATTCAAAAAAATTGGGTTAATATTTGTAGACTTCCTCGAAAAGACAAAATTTCTGAAGATGTCAAAAGACAGGTCATTGAATATTGGACCGCTCACTCTCATGTTTCTTCTAATAAAAGGGATACTATATAGATGAAAGATGAAGAGACCGGTATGAAAATTGCACATCCAAAACATTTTATAGATACAACACAAAGCAAATTGTTTGAAATATTCAAAAAATAATTTTCAAATGTGAAAATATGTCAAAGAATGTTTGAGAGGTTGTGCCCTTGCTTTGTACGCATAAATAAGGTACGTGAAACTTGTTGTTATCAAAATCATGTTGAGTTTCATCTATATTTGCAATCATATAATAATGTTATAGCAGTACTTAATTCATATATGCTCATCCCTGCAAGTATGACACAATTTGTGAAGTCTATATTATGTGAGAAATCAGAAGATTCAGATGAGTTCAAAGTACAATGTATAAAGAGTGCATGCAATGATTGTGGTGATTTACATAAATTTCCATTGCAAATTGAGAATGTTAATGTTGCGACGCCAGTTTTGTGGAAGAGATAAATATGAGACATACCGAACTAAGATCGGAGATGAATCCAAAAAATTGTATTGAAGCAGAGTGAATTGCCCTACCTTGAGTTTATGACCAGGTTTAGTACTATCATTTATCCACATATCCAGTATTGTCATGGTGCAAGATGGAAAGCTAAACAGTTTCATGATTCAAAAAATTATTTTCCACCTTGTTGTATTCTTTTAGTTGTAGATTTCTCTGAGAACTATACATTCTCCCCTCAATCAGAGCTTCAAGCTCAATATTATCATTCTGACCAAGTTGCATTATTTGTGCAAGTGACCTATAGACACACACAATTTTATTTGGATGAGGTATAAAGTACCAACCCAAATGAATGCAGTGTCATCAAGGAGATTCATTTCTATATCAACGATGATAAGGTTCATGATAGGAGCTATGTGGCTCATTTTTTTGCAATGTATTTTGAAGATATTGCAAATCGTGGGATAAAAGCTTCACAACACTGGATTTGGTCTGATGGTTGTGCAGGTAAGTGTATGCACTTCAATTCATTTTCAAATTCTCATTGATTACTTGTTAAATTATTATGTGATCATAATCTTGCATATGTAACAACTTAATCTTGCAGGACAATTTAAATCTGCAAAAGTCTTTAATTGGCTAGCTATGCAACATGCTAGATGCAATGTTAAGTTTCTGTGGAACTTCTTTGAAAGTGGACATGGAAAAGGAGAGCATGATGGAGCAGGAGCATGTGTGAAGCATGCACTTCACCAACATGAACTCGTAGGTACAAATGGTGTGAACATTAGTTAAATATATATATCTAGATATTTCAAATAGTATAATTTAAACTTAGATGTATTTGAACTTTAAATTGATAGTTTATAAATTTACAGGTAACATGATAGAGAATTCAAAGAAAATTGTTAAATGGTGTAAAAATCATTTTTCTATTTGGGAAACCAAATACAACAAACGTTATTTTTGGGGAGTGAAAGGTAATTTATAGTTTGTAGGAAAAAATCTAAATTAAAATTTAATTTCATGTTCATCTATGTTATCATAATTGTTGATTTAAATATGTACAACTTTCATTTCATATTTGTAACAGATATAGACCGATCTAATCCTTACAATTGTCAAAG
>MU226881.1:281756-302167 GCA_018584345.1 Thuja plicata | reverse complement strand
CAGATGTGAGGGATCAATCTGGTCATCTGTAAGCAAGCTAAAAAATAGTTGACAAACTGGACGTGATGAAGTGGCCTGGGTAGACTGGTGAGGTGCATCCTCACCAACTGCAGTCTACCGAGGAGTTGAAGGTGGTGCAGGAATATCCTCCTGTCTCTGTGCACCCTGAGAACCTGATCTAGTAGAAGTACTGAGAATGGTGGGGATAAATGTTGGGACATCCTTGAGAGGAACCACGATGATAATTTGTATAGCCTGATATGCGCAAAGTAGATCACTGGATAAATATGCGCACGTATGATGCAACTGGTCCAAATCTGATATAGCTGCAACCTTAAAGGGAGATGGTATATCTACTATATGGTATGGATCATCAGTAGAGGATGCAACCTATGTAGGTGGAGGAATGTAAGAATAGGAACGCAACATGTATATCCCTAAATGATCAGATGACATCTCATGAACCTGTGTCGCGATACTCATGATACTAGAAAATACATCTTTCTTGATACTATGATTAGGTACAGTCTGTCCTGCAACTATGATTTCCAAACCTTTTGGTATGACCAAAAGGTTAGGACCCACCCTTGCCCGCTTATTAGCAGGCACTGGGGCATTAGGTCCTCTGAATCTATTTGATAATCTCCCCATCCCCTACCCATCATAACTGAGAAAATCTGTGTAATCAACATCATTATGCAAATGAAATTCTGCAAACAATTGTTTGTAGAAATATAGTGGAAGCTCATCCTTCTGGGGCCACCTATGATGAGCAACCAACCATCGAGGATATATAAACGGTTCAACAAGGTCAACCTCACACTACGTAGTCATATAGCCTCTAACCTACGCTCTGTCTCGGTAAAAAGGAAACATGGTCTTCACCATAGAGGTGGAGACCTCTGAATATATCTATCTATACTTCACAACGCCAGCAACACTACAAGAGAGAGAAGTATAAAATGTATCAATATATATACTATCATAAGGGTTGTATGATTGAACTATGTCAATCATACGAACTAGGTCCTCTCTAATGACCTTCACCCTATCCCTATTAGGGAGGGTGGTGGATGAATGGATACCCTGATCAAGAAACTCAATAGCTCATGCCAATCGAGCTATGGTGCTGGAAAAGAAATCCTCCCTGCCCTCTCTAGAATTAGTCGATCTATGAGAATAGAGGGAACTACGACCCCCTGTACACTGACATCTCCAGAATCTATAGGTGATGTCTCGCTACCTGATGCCATGTGATAGAAAAAATAGATGTATATGCTCAAAAGTATAAAGAAGAATATATGTCTAGATCAAGCTGCACATGTACATGGTCCAATTCTAATTTAATTATATATTTTTAAACACATGTGTTACAAATAAATAAAATAGAAAACACTTGAATGCATATACATTTGAAAGAAAAATGATTTAAAATCACATATATACATACATGTGCATATATTTTCTAACGAAAAGAGGTTTTGAGTTATGGATCAATTTTATCTGTAGGTTTACAACTAGCCTAGTTGAATGTAAAATAATTTTTCATGTTTAGGTTTAGGGATCAACTTGGTTTATTTATCAATTAGGTTTAGGATTAATTTGTTTGTGGGTAGCCTGTTCATGTTGGTTTCTAGCATGTTCTAGTTGAAGGTCAGGGTTCATGTGTTGGTTGAACATGTTAGGGTTTATCTTTATGGTGAGGGTTCATATATGTTTGTTTAGTGTTAGGGTTTATGTTGGTTAACATGTTCTAGTTTCATGTTAGTTTCTAGCTAATGCCATGTCATGTGATAGATAAAATAGATTAAAAAACACTTGAATACATGTATGTTCGAAAGAAAAATTCAATTTAGCACGTTAAGGTTTATGTTGATTTATGTTTCAGTTTCATATTAGGTTAATGTTAGGGATCAATATGGTCAGGGTTTCATGTTAAAGTTTATGTTAGAATTCATGTTTCAGTTTCATGTTACGGTTCAAGATGTTGGTTTCATATTACGGTTTCACATATTAGGGTACAATGTTATGTTTAATACATGAACGTTACATAATACTAATGTCTTGTACATTTCATTTTCCTAATGTTTTGTAACATTTTGGTAAGGTTTTCTTAGGGTTCATGTTAGGGTTAATGTTAGAGTTTTTAAGTTGATTTATGTTTCACTTTTATGTTAGGGTTAATTTGTTAGAGTTTATGTTGATTTATGTTTCAGTTTCATGTTGGTTTTATGTATTGTAATATTTTCCTAATGTTTTGAAACATATGTAATAAAAATAAATTAATTAACTAAATAACATTATTCGAATGTAACATTTTCGTAATGTTTTGTAACACATTCCTACTATTATGTAACATTTTCCTACTGTTTTCTAATATTTTCCTACTATTTTGAAACATTTGTAATAAAACTATATTAATTAACTAAGTAACAAAACATATAATCTTAATTGAAAAAACAAAACATTAAATCTACATAAAACAATATTGTATGTTTTCTCAAATTAAAAATAATAATATTAAAACCAAAAACATTAAATAATAGTGCAACTACATTAATTTAACTAAAGAAAACTTTAAAATATTTTTAAAAAAAACATTAAAAAAAAACCTATTTTTGGCCGAAGTACCCCTATTCTGCTCCGCAATTCTCGGAAGGTGCTCAGTGCAAATGAGCCGCTTAAATGATATTTCAACCTATATATAATTTTTAAGGGTTTCAGCCGAAACTGGTCCGACCGGACCTGTTTCGGCCAAAACCCATCTACCACATCGATGCCACATGGCGCTGCGTGTGCGCCATGTATGTACGCCCGGACATGTTTCGACTGAAATGTGTCTGGCCAAAACAACCCAAATGGTCCTCAAGTGTGACACAACTCCGTACATTTACCCACCATGAATGCTACTAAGTTATGTTGGGTGATTCATGTTAGAGATGATTTTTTATTAGCTAGAAAGTTGTGTTATACTAGACCCAATCTATGGAAGAGAAGGCGAAGCACAAATTCCATATCACAACAAGGTTTCTTTATGTTGTGTGATTTGTGTGAAGTAGAGTCAAATCAGGCTAGCAAGGTTTCTTTATGCTAGAACTCAATCTAGAGATTCCAAAGAAAAATCTCCTATGTTATACTAAACCCAAATATTACCAAACAAAACCCTCTATTTGCAAGGCAATCCAAAACACCAATGCAAAATAGGTGCTACAGTGACACCAAGGAAAATATCAACAAGAAAAACCCTCTATTTGCAAGACAATCCAAAACACAACTACAATATGGGTGCTCTAGTGACACCAAGAGAAAACAAAAAAGAGGCCTCATATGCCCCCTTTAGATTTCAACATACTTCCATGTCGATATATTAAGGAAGATATAGGTCTAGGCTAAGCATGAAAATTTTCATCACTAAGGAGATTTCCTTGAAAAATACATGTATTCTTAGCTAGGAAGAGGATACGAATCTTTAAACAAAGAAGACATAGTTAATTTAAAAGAGATATCTTGCAACAATTGTAAAAGTATCATTTTCAAGGATACTGGGAATCACTAGCCTAAACATGTAAACTAGGAATTAAACCTATTTCCATCAACTCATCATTAAATAATAACTCAATTGGCAAGAAACTTCAAACCAACTGAATTAGTAAGAGCTGGGCACAGAAGAATTGAGTTTATTGAATTAATTTTTGTTATTTCTTGTTGATGTGATTGGATAAGGTAGACCAAGAACTAGGTCTAAAGATGTAAAATTAACAATAATCAACATAAATAATAAGCTACACATTAGATATAAACACTCTGAGTAGAGATCTAGAACAATGAATTAGAAAGGGACCTATTATTGAAATTTGGGCCTACAAATGCAGGACAATGTGGCTTAGTGGCCTAGTCTCAGTGTTGTCTAATGTAGATATCATGAAAAATTCTAACTCAAGATGTTGCTTTGATCATATCCTTGAAGTTTCACGAAAAAAGTGTCAAGCTATGTGTCTAAGCTACACCGTCCAATTTTTTTTATTCCTTCAAAATTTGAATCTCTTCATCTCAGTCTACTCTTCCTAGATATGCAATTCTTCTCTCTCATATTTGGATACTTGCACACAATAAGAGGTAAAGATGGTGTTGGTTTATATTAAGGGCTTGCCTAGGTTAACCCCTAGGAGGAATCAACCTTCCCTACAACAAATGATATATGTAAGAAAACTTGAATTTGTTCAAAAGTAAAATACTGCATCAACAATTTCATAACTTCACTATGAATTCTCCTGGTTTTTAAGCCTCCATAAAGTATGATGATGATGTTAGAAGGGAGTTCATGCATGTCTTCACTCATGGAGGAAACATATGAACTTGATCATGAATTCCATCTTCAATGCTTGAATCCTTAAATGCTAAACCTCCTCCTTTGTATGCATTGAAAATGACCAAAAAGCTTGATAAATTGTGTGATGAGAGAAGTGAATTGTGAGAATGAGATGTACAATTGAGGGGGCGGGGATTTATTTTATGCTCAACCTCACAAAATGTGTTGATAAACTCGAATAAGGCCTACATAGAAAACATTTTCCAAATGAAAGAAGTGAATTATAGAATGAAGTATACAAATGAGGGGGTAAGGATTTCTTTTACGCTCAACCTCACGAAATCTTTGATAAACTCAAATAAGGCCTACATCGAGAGCATGTTCCCGCTCACCATTTTTTGATCGTTAGATGGTTTAAATTTAGGCCCTTTGGTATTGGACTATAAAACCTAACTTGTCGTAATCTCCTTGGACTATGGCACCTAGTGCCATAGTCCCCTTCGACTATGTCACTAGGCACCTTAGTCCACTTGGACTAAGGTGTTAGGCACCCTAGTCCAAATATGGTGGGCTAGAATTAGGTTGGGGAGCTAGAAAGGATGTTGAGATTTCAAAATAAGACACTCAATTGAGCAAGATCAATCAAATTTGAGGGCATGGAAAGAGAGGCACTAAAGTGAGCCCTCAATGAACATAAAATTGTATGGGGATACAATTTATGACACTATGCCTATCAAAATAAGGTGGGTCAAAATGACCTTTAAATAACTCAAACATTTATTAGTGATGACTATTATATGTCAACTAATTTAAATATTCACAAAAACACATACAAGCCTTACAATATTAATGACACAACTAATATCCCAAGTGGATAAATCCCAAACTAATATCAATTGTTTACTCATTTCTCAATTATTAAATTAGATCTAATCATATGACAATGACATAGGTAATACTTTAGGTTTAATGTTTAGCACTTCATTTCTCCACAATTTACTATTACCTATATTTATTTCTATACCTGAGTGCAAATGCATCTATTTTGTTGGGTTATATGGATCTAACTTTTTATTGCTCACATAATATTTCAAAAGGGAAACGAATGCTTTCATATGTAACTTTGATGAAATGAGTAAATTCTATTTGAAATTTGGGAATTGTTCAGACAGTGGAATGGGATGTACTTCTGAAAGCAGAATGTTTTGGCTAGTCTTAAGCATTGAAGGGTACTTGAACCAGGTAAGGGATGAAGCCATAGCACTCATCACAACTGATCCTTGGTAAACTTTTATCCTGAATTGAAGAACTCCAGTAAACTCATCTTTCGTCGAGTATAAAAATGGTTTGGATTCAAAGTTAATTGAAATTTGTGTTTATTTAAGTTCTTGAAAGTAACAGCAAAGCTGAGAAAAGCTTGTATTGATGTATGGCGTTTGTTATCTCGGAAAATGTATGGAGCCATGAAGAAATCGATGGCTTTTATATGGACGCTAACGCGTCACAAGGTCTTCTTCAAATGCATACAGACGTACTCCACCCTTCTCCAATCTGTAAAATGCTCGGGCGAAAGCAATCATGTTGATCTCCATATGATTAAAACAGGATTCATTCCCGACATCTACAGAGCAAATAGACACATTGAGAGCCTCCTCAAAAGCAGAAAACTGGTGGATGCTCGGTTACTGTTTGACAAAATGCCTACAAAGAACACATTCTCCTGGAATTTGATCATTTCTGGATACGTGAAATGCGGAAGAATAGAAGATGCACGTCAATTGTTTGACAAAATGAGGGAGCGGGATATAGTTTCCTGGACTGTGATGATCGGAGGATATGCCCAAATTGGGGAATTCCGGGAATCGTTCAATATGTTTTACCACATGCAGGAGGCTGGTATTCAGCCAGATCAAGTTACGTTTGCGGGAATACTTTGTGCGTGTAGTTTTCTGCCGAATTCCGAACAGGGAAAACAGGTACATACCCTTCTTTTGAAACGAGGGTATGGCTCGGATGTTTTAGTCGAGAATACACTCATTGACTCTTACGCCAAATGCCAGGATATCGATAATGCCCGTCAAGTGTTTGATGAAATGTCTGTTCAAGGTTGTGTTTCTTTTAATGCCTTGATTGCTGGATACACTCGCAATGGCTTGGACCAGGAGGCCTTGGAATTGTATATACAAATGCAAGAGGCAAGAATAGAACCAACACAGTTTACATTTGCCGGTGTTCTAAGTGCATGTGGTAGTCTATGCAGTTTGGATCAGGGAAAAGTAATTCATGCTTATGTTATTAGGAAGGGATATGAATCCAACATTCTAGTGAGCAGTGCACTTCTTGGTATGTATTGCAAGGGCAGCAATATGGAAGATGCACGGAAAGTATTTGATGTAATGCCTGAACGGAATGAGATATTGTGGAATGTTATGGTTACAGGATACCTGTGGAATGGGCAGGCTGAAGAGGCTTTGAAACTTTTTAGACATTTGCAGCAGGTGGGTTTTGATCCAGCACTATTCGCCTTCTCAAGTGTTCTTAGCTCCTGTGCCAGCCTACAAGCTTATGGGAGGGGGATGCAAGTGCATTCCTATGTCATAAAACATGGTGTTGAATTGGACAACCACGTTGGAAATGCACTTATTGATATGTATGCTAAATGTGGTTATATGGAGAATGCACATAAAATGTTTGACAAAATGCCTGATAGCAATCAAATTTCATGGACTGCAATGATCACTGGATATTCCCAGATTAACCATGGCGAGGAAGCATTAAAATTGTTTTCTCTAATGCAAAAGATGGATGTCAAAGCAGACGAGGCAACCTTTGCTAGTGTTCTCAAAGCCTGTGCAAGCTTAGTGGCACTCGAACACGGAAAACAGGTCCATGGTTGCACGATTAGAAGTGGATACAAGTTGAACATCTTCACAGGAAGTGCCCTGTTGGACATGTATGCCAAATGTGGAAGTATACATGATTCAAAGCAAGTGTTCAACATTATGCCCAAAAGAAACCTGATCTCATGGAATGCAATGATTTCAGCGTTTGCTCAGAATGGCTATGGCATGGAAGCGATTCAGCTCTTTGAACAAATGCTGCATGAAGGCATGAAACCAGATTATGTCAGCTTAGTTTGTGTTCTTGCTGCGTGCAGCCATACAGGACTGGTGGAGGAAGGAAAGCTTTATTTCGATCGCATCAGTCGAGATTATTGCATCACACCAAGGGCAGAACACTATTCTTGCATGATTGACCTTCTTGGCCGTGCTGGAAAACTAGATGAGGCAGAAAATTTAATGAACAACATGCCTTTTAAGCCCGATGCTAAAATGTGGATGTCATTACTTGGTTCATGTAGAACTTATGGAAATGTAAAACTAGGAGAACACGCTGCAAAATGCCTTTTTGAGTTGAAACCACAAGTTGCTGCACCATATGTGGTCATGTCAAACATCTATTCAGCTGCAAGAAAATGGGATGATGCAGCAAGGATTAAGAAAATGATGAAAGACAGAGGAGTCAAAAAGGAAGCAGGATATAGTTGGGTTGAGGTTAAAAATAGGTTATATGGGTTTGTTGTAGATGATAGGTCACATGCCCAGACAGAAGAGATTTATGCAACATTACAAAATCTGGATGAACAGATGAAGAAAGCAGGGTATATTCCCGACTCAAGCTTTGTCCTTCATGATGTTGAGGTGGAGAAGAAGGAAAGCTATCTTTCCCACCATAGTGAAAAGCTAGCAATTGCATTTGGCATTAATAACACACCCCCTGGAACACCTCTTAGAGTTATTAAGAATCTTCGCGTATGTGGTGATTGTCACAATGCCATCAAAATTATATCTAAAATTGTTGGACGAGAAATAGTCATGAGGGATGCCAATCGTTTTCATCATTTCAAAAATGGAATTTGTTCTTGTAGGGATTTTTGGTGATGACAAAATTATATAGGCCTTAAATGTTATCCAATGCTTTACATGGTTATATGTTTTATGATCTTATCTATTAAAATGCCACAAGCGTACATAATCTCCAGTATAATAACATGGAGTCGAGATGTGTAGAGTTCTCTGCGGGAAATACATTATACACTTTGTTGTTTTGTCAGCCTTGAGTTATGCAGCATGTTTACCCCCAACAATTGGGTTCTCCAAGATTAACCTCACCGTTTTAAAGATTTGGGGAGGCTTAAAAATGTATTGTGCTCCTAGTTTCAATTGTAGAATATTTATTTGTATCATAGTTTCGCATTCTATGATCCATTATCAGGATGAGAGAGATCCATAACGTTGATGCAAATAAATACTGCACAGTTCAATTTAGAAGCACAATACATTTTAATATCATTATAGACTTCTGAATTGCAGAGGCTGTTGAGGAGTAGGTTGGTTACCTCCACCCCCTCATTTGGATTTGCCTATAGAGAAAATAATCTATCATGCAGCTGTATGGATCAAGAATGCCACTCCTAACCAGATTTGCTTTTCTAGCAGTACAGGGGTTAAACTACCTTGTTTGAATTTTTGGGATTGATCTTGATCACTTGGTGATGAACATATTTCTGTTTATATAGAAAAAGATAAACTTAATCATGTCTTTTACTCAATTCATTTGAGGTCGACATTTTGCAACTTTTCGACAACAATCTTTAGTTTGGAGCTGTTTGTATCTGAACAGGTTTCATGATTAGGTAACTTGTGCTTTTAAGGAGTCACATACATTATGTAATAAAGGTACACCTGAATAGCCATGGACATAGATTTTGATTAGAGTGTCATACTTTGCTCCTTCTGTTTGTAAACATCCTATGATTCTCGTTGATTATGAAATCAAAAAAGGAATCGAAAGCACATAAATAAATCAAACCTGGCGCCTGCCATTAGATTGAGAGATCCAATAGCTTGTGCACATCGATACTTCAATAAACGAGTGTTATAGAAGTATAAACATAAATCCATATAGTTACTAATATTGCAGCATAAATCGGTTGCAAAGAAATGGTCCAGGAGACATTGAGATAAGGTATCAGAATAATTACAATAACGTACGTTATATCTACCCATGTCTATTCATCACCTTTGTAGCACATCAAGAAAAGTCAAACTCCACTTGAACTTCTCTAAACAACTTGGTTGCTGGAATTAGGAAATCTGTGATTCTGGAATTTGCTCAATTCTGAAAGTTTTAAATCCTGAAAATAGTTTTTGGAATATGTGCTGGAACCGTTTGGTTCACCTTCTCATGATTGTGAACCGACCATTAAAATCAAAAACCTTAATTTTGACATCCATTAAAATCGTTAATGTACAATGGTTAAAAATAAAGGCAGAGCTCTTAAATCATGGGCCCATTTCAATAATCCAATTGGATGGGCGATGAAGCTGCAAAAGCATTCCCAATGCTCAGCAGAAGCATTTTCTTCCACACATTGTGGTGGACAAACTCCCTTTCTCTTCCGACAAGCTTTCGGTAGCGTTAGAAGGAGCTCATTTCAATTCCAATTCCAATTTCAAATTCCAATTCTAGGTTTTGAGAAGAATATTCAAATGCTCATTTTGAGGCAAAATTAGAAAGTCCCTTATTTCATTTTCATGGTGTTGACACAAACATTGAATTTGGCACCAGAATTCGTTAATTCTAAGATGAGCTTTTAACCAAATGAATAAGACTTTGACTATCATAAAACACAATTACTTTGTCTTGCACTTTTTGGAAATTCATGAAATTGTCTTTTAACCAAATTGTCTTTTTGCATGCATGTGAGACAACCATATACTCTTACCTCAGTAGTGATAAAACAAGTATTTCTTGAAGCTTTGATACTCATATTTGATAATGTATAAATAAAGAATTTGAATTAAAATTTCAAAAAAAACTAAAGCATCATAAAATTAAGTTCAATCCTTCCATACTTTATCAAAACATTTTTTCTCTAGCAATTATATTACTAACATTAACAAGATTCATATTTTCAATTAGAAGAGAATGTCAGTGTAAAAATTAATTTGCATCTAAACTTACATTAAATAGTTTACCACAATATGATTTACGTCTCTTTTCATATTCAAATCTAATACTTTATAACTAAGTGTCACAAACTTGAAAAAGAAGTTAAATGCCATGATCGCTAGGATTAACTTGGGCATTATGGATTATATAACTTTGTTCTCTATTCACCCTTTTTCAAGTTGAGATTAATTTTTAAGGGAAATTGCTAATTCTTTTAAACTAGGATTCTTATATTTTATCGTGGTATATTCTTTTTGGTCATAGGTTATAAATTTTTTGGTTCCTCCAAATGTTAAGGAAAATCAATTTTTGTAATAATCATTGAAATCTTATTAAAATCGACATTGATATAAAATTTTAGATGCAATTAGATTGGTAATATTATAATATTACATGCATAAAGGTGAAAATGTAGGGGTACCCATGTAGAAATATACACTGAGGAACAAAGAACTGAAGTGAAATCAAGCATCAAATCAAGCATCAAACTTTCTTGGTATTACAAAGAGTTTATTGTAGACATAAATATGTAAGTAGAAAACACCACTAATAGTTTGCAATACTTAACATCATAGATCCTCAACCATAACTTTTATCTATTAATTAAGGCTTTAAGGATGAACATATTAATTTTTGTTCCTTCTAAAAATATGTGAATTTTACATTATTTTCTTTTCTAATCTAAATCCTTATATTTGTAGATAATTAGAAACTATTACAATTATTTATAAATGAGTAATTTGAAAGTGCTACTTATTTCACCAATTTGAATAACCCGGGAAAAAACTTAATTTTCTAAAATAGTAGGATTATGAGAATAAAATTAATTGAAGGCATTGGCATGCAAGATTGGGGATTTGCAACAACAGAGATGGTGTATGGCCCCAAAAATATATGGCAGCCATATAGTTTAACCAAACGCGTTCAAAACCTACAAGATTTTAAACTTACCAGATTCGTTCAAAATATTATGACCAATTTTCGCTTTTCTGTTATATTTAATAATTGTTCTTTATTTTAACGTGCGGCAGATTTAAAATTTAAATCGGATGGAGATGCGGGGAATCGAACCCCGTGCCTCTCGCATGCGAAGCGAGCGCTCTACCATATGAGCTACATCCCCTTCGTTGTAAATTTTCTGTATTTTTTAATCCTTTCTAAATAAGCCGATTCAAAGATTAGCCATCTGCCAGTTCCTATTCGAATGTTCTTGTTTCTCGAGATTCCTTAATGCCAAATTTTCTTTTGCTCATAATTTCTAGGTTGCTTAGCAACTAGTTTAAGAAAATTATGGTAAGGTTGAAGGGGAAAATATCTTCTAGTTGAGGGCATTTTAATAACTGTTATAGTATTTGTTAGTTTAATGTCTAATATTTTTGATAATATTGTACTAATAGTTGTGACTTTAAAGTTGTTAGTGTTGATGATAACTACCCATGATTGAATGAAATGTATTCTTTAGATCTAAAAAGAACCAATCATGTGATGCCACATCAGTGCACCAACAAAACATGACTTCGAGTAAGGCTCTTTGCAACTATTTAGTTTATTTTGGCTGGTACTCACTGCATATTTTTTTTAGGAGTAATTTGTGGAGTTGATGGCCCTATGCAACTGCTAGTATTGCTGCTTATTTTTAAATAATTATTTTAATATTATTTTTCAATATAAAAATTAGAGGGAAAAATTGGTGATTTAGGAAAGAGAGAAAATTTAATAGCAAATAAGGGAGGGAAATAAATTTATGAAGACACATGGGAGTTTTTTTTTCAATAAGTAGCCACTGCTTATTTTAAGCCCCCTCTTTTTCTTCATAGCTCATTTTTATTTCCTAAACAATAGTCGCTCCACAAAAATAGGAAAAGGTTAGATATTATCATTTTTTCATAATTTTAATTTTCCATGGGAACATTCTAACTGCTTAAATTTAAACAGAAAATGGAGTTAAGAAGTCACATCGAAACATGGGGTAGTGCATAAGTATGGGCCTCACTTTTTTCAGGGGCCTTTTGAACACACTTCAGAGGCTGAGAGGGGGGAGGGGGGTTGGTCGGGAGGGGGGGTTGGTGGGGCAGAAGCAAGGGGGTTGAATCAACGTCCACCAAAATCTCACTTAAGTAACAATTCTAAAATATTAAGCAAATAATGAACTAAATAAAAAACACAAGAACACCAAGATTTTTATACGTGGAAAACACAAACTAGGAAAAACCACGGTGAGCACTTGCCTACAAAGATAATTCAATGATGTATATATACTGATTACAAAGGTAGAAGGAGCCCACTGCTTCAGACTTGCAACTAGAGGCTCACTACCAATACAACAATGAATGCAAATAGGAGTTCACTGCTCTGGACTTGCAAATAGAGGCATACTCCCAAAGCAGCTAGATATAGGGGTCGATACCCCAAATATTTTGATAGAAAATAATTTGAAAATAAAACTGTAACACCAACCAAATTGAAAAATGTAGAAATAAAATAATAATATTTTCTGACAATCATATCGCGGTCACAGCACAAATCGGGTCGTACGGTACGATTTAGAAAAAAAATTGCCTTAGATTTTACTATTGCCTAAAATGGGAAACTTTATATACAAAGTTCACTAGAACAACCATCCAGACGTAATGGTGAGGTCAGATCTTGTTCTAGACACTCTCGCAAAATGCTGCTCCCCAGATCTATTATTTTTCCCTCCAACAAATGAGGAAAGATCTCTCCCAAGACTATGCAATGGATACTCTAATGGCTCTGATACCATGTAAGAAATTGCCTAAGGTAATAGCTAATATCTAGAAGCCCAATGAATAGCAAAAACAAGAGAGACAAAATGATATGATCAATTAATTGATTGAATTCAATAATCAATAATGAATATAATGAATGAGTTAATTGAACTCCTTTGGTATACAATGTAGAAGTGTCTTCTTATATAGGCAAGGAAATAAGAGTACATGATACAGAGAAGATAATCTATCACCCATGCAAGGTGGGTTCACATGTCCACCAAAGGTGGATCATCGTCCATTGTGCAATGAAGTATGTACAACATGTGGAGGATTATAATGTGATAAGTGCACTAAAGGTGGATCTCACACATAAAGTGGAATGTGATAACACTATCACCACCTAAAGTAGAGTTTCTCCTACACCATGTGCTTAAATAAAATTCAAACTCCTAAGTGTCTCATGCACAAACTACTATGTAGTTCATTATCCTAAGTGAGCTTAAGTAAAGTGTAATTAGGAATATTTAATTACACCAACAATATAAGTTGTAACACATGAACTGACATACTTATCGGTGGTTTAGTTTATCACGATAGAGATCTTGCAAACATAATAGTTTTTGGTCTACTGCACTAGGGTACAAATTGACATTTAGGGTGATTTGAAATGTTATGATGTCTAAGGTATATGCTAAGCATAACATTCAATTTTGAAAGTAATAATAATTAATATTTTTTCACGGTCATTATACTAGGTAGAAGCACCTAACTTAAAATGGCATGACCTTTAGTGGCTCTATCAAGAAATATGTAAGGCATAACGTTTATTTGGTTGTGATTAAGACTTTATCTTTTGGACTTGAAGTGGAGAACCCTTTAAGGCCCATCAATGATATATCTCTACAACCAATTGGCTAGCACGTGTGTTGTTGATCGCATGTCTTCCACTTTGTCTGGTCAACTAGTTGGACACCTAATAAATCAACCCCTCATTACACTTGGAAGCTCCAACTACTCTTCAAGGTTACTTTAAATTAACAACAATCTATACAGTTGGTAGCCATATCGATGGCCCCCATATATCTCCTAAATTTAGAATCAAAATAGGAAACAAAAATAAAAAACATAAGAATCATATTCTAAATTAAATGAATACCTCAAATAGAGCTAAGAGGGATCCCAATAAAAAATAGAAATCCAAAAAATAATATTACATTGAACCTTTAATATTTTGTATGCACTCTTAGATGGAATGTAAGTTGCTTAAGTCAACAATATGTACTCGAAAAATGATCATTCAAGTATATGGAAATGAAGGATGAAGGGGTTAATTTAGACTTAGAGAGAGGAATGTGAATGGTGGAGATTCATTAGCTAAGAGTAGCATAGGGATTACAATAACGGGGGTTATCATCTCATATTTATTTTGGATAAAGACAAGTGCATATAGTAAAAATAGAGAGGACATGATGAGATGGGTTACAAAGGGTTTTTTTTTGTGGATAAACGGGTTCAATATTTGAATAGTTTATTAGTTATTAAAAGGGAATTAATATCACTATTTGTTAAAAGGGAATTTATTAATATAATAATTTTGTTATGGATGAATGATACAAGAGGAAATTGAATTGGGACTAGGAAATTAGAATGGGTTATGACTAGGATGTGAGAAGACACTAAATGATGTTAGGAGATGGTTGGAAAATAGGTGTCTACATTTTTCCCCTCTTTGAATTGGTGTTATGAAATAACATTGTTTCAAAGAAAGTAGATATAGGCACCGAGGATAAAAATGTCACATCCCATTTAGTTATTCTAGCTTGATTAGTGAATTATCATGTGTTAATTGTTTATAGAAAATATTTAGGCAAGATGGTTTGGTTATGTTGAATATTTTAAGAATGATTATAAAGATGGTATTTGGAAATGACTAATTATGTTAGTCTAACAAAAACCAATGACACCCTATAAGGTCAAAGAGAGGAAAAGGTTTTAGCTAATGGAAGAAACTTGTCATGATGGAATCACACATTTGCACTTAGATTCATGTTTCTAAGTTGCATAAGATTAGTCACGTAATAATATGGGTTATTCACCAACACAATATTCAATAACTAGATCTCCATAGAATGACCTAACCAAAATCCTTTCCTTAAGGAATACAAAAAATTTTGATGTTCAAGACAGTGGCTCCACTATCCTAGATCCAATGCTTGAGCCCAAGGCCAAGGAACAAGACTATCTTGGATAAAGAGGTAGGGTTCATCATTAAAGGTTCGACAACTTTAGACTAATCCATAGATGATGGAACCTCCACTTCTTTTTAAGATCTACCAAACCCAAGAGTGCATTTCCCTTAGGTCTTGATAAGATGAGGAAAGAGAAATAATTAATATTATTTTGGTTTTGATTAACCACATCCTATGGAAGCCATAATTAAACCTAAGAGGCCTTGTGTTAAGAAGATGAAGGTAAATTTGCACATGCATTACAAGACAAATAAAGTTATCCCTCTGAAAAGGCCTCTTGAATCAACTTAATAATGCGTAAACCTAGGAACCTTTCCAACATGAATCTCTAAAAGTTAAGATAGTAATAGGATCAAAAAGACTAAACATATGTTAAATCATTTATTCATGGGGAAAAAGACAAAATAAAAAATAAAAAATAAAATTGAAAAACATGCCTTTAAAATTTGTGACAGGTATGGGAATGGGGTTGAAGATCAATTTCATGATCACATAGGCATTAGTCAAATGTTACCCTCAACATAGACATGTTTACAAGTTAAGGATGTGTGTGTGTGTGTGTGTGTGTGTGTGTGTGTGTGTATATATATATATATATATATATATATGAAGTGGTAGGGGCATTTAAATATATATGTTGTAAGGTATGAAAATGGTGTTGAGGAGAAGATAAGATTATCTTCCTAGCCCCAAATTTCACAAAGGAAAGATCCACTTTGATCAACCATAAGAAAATGGTTAATGGACAAATGCATCAATCAATCAGAAATAAGAACAAAGAAGAAAACCTTACAATCCTGAATACTAGATGAAGAATATGTAATGGGATTGATTGAAACCTTAATTGAAATGAAACATTTACCTTAGAATATAGAAGATCTAGAAAAGCCTATTTTCTGATGTCTGTGTTGAGTTTCGAGAAATTCTTCAACCAGATCTAGAAGAGAAATGCAGAGATGGACAAAACCCAGAAATATTTTCCTTTTCAAAGTTAGGTTGACCTTGACTTCTTTGCAGGGGCTCAATCGTACCCCACAATGTCGACCTTGACCTACACTACTTTGACAGAAATTCTGTTCGTGGATCCCAGAAGTTGGCCAAAAAGGGTATCCAAATCTGCTCTTAGATTTGTTGTCTTGTACCTGTACCTGCAAGAAAAATGGTTTTGTTTTTTGGGGGGAGGGGTTTGCCTTAGTCAAACCCTAATTTAGGAATTAACCTTGAAATCAATAATTGAAATAGAGAATGCTAGCAAGTAGTAGAAGTAAATCTAATAATGAAGCTATGATATTCAATAGATATGCAATTGTATTTCGAATGTAAAAAAGTATGTAAATATGAAAGCTTGGACTCAATATTTGAAACCATAAACCTCCATGATTGTATGCTTGGAATCCACCTTGAAGGAAGAATGAATGAATCTTGAGGATGCACAAAGAATCTTGAAGGAAGATCACACCACCATGATGGATAGATCTAGGGTTTGAATGATGAATCTTGAATGCTTGAACCAAATCCCTTCAAAGGCTTGAATTATTGAAACCTTGATCTTGAATAGAGAAATTAAATTCTTGAGAAGAAGAATTGAAAACCTTGATTGAACACTTGGAAGCTTGAAAACATGTAGAATAATGGATGCTTGAAAGTAGCCTTGTTCACTTGGATTCTTGCTTAGTGAAAATGAGAGGAGGAAAGATTCCTTATTTACAAGTCTAGGGCACAATATTCTAGAGAGGCCTATGTAGAAGAATTAAATTCCAATTAGACCTATACCCCTAGAAGTGGACCTATATTAAAAATAATTTAAGATTCATTTCTTCGGAACCCAAAACAGCTGACCCGGAAGCGGCAAACTAACCTTTTGAATGTCCCCCAACAACCGACAATCTTTTCAATTGGAAAGGGGGACCTGGGTTGAGGTCAAGGTCAACCTTGACCTAGGTCAGAGTTGAGGTTGACCCTAACCTAGGTCAAGTTCAAGGTCAACCTTGACCCAGGGAGTCGGAACCCCTAGAAAATGAAAGTTCTTGGAGAGGCCAATTAGGGTCCTAAACAGGCACACAAGCTGGAGATGGTACATAAATGAGAGGAAAACATGATTATGCTCTAAAAATACCCCTAAGGAGGGATAAATGTTCTTAACATGGAAGTGCTTCTATTTTAAGATGATACATTAAGCCCCCACTTTAGCGGGAGTATGGAAATTGAACATACGGTAAAATTAGAGGAAAGATTCTAGTGGATCGCAATGAGGTAGAACATCACTTAGTCAAGGACATGAGCCCCCTGTCCAAGAATTCTAACTCAACATACACGCACAAAGGTATGAAAGAAAAGAGAAAATAATCATAGAAAACATAAATGACTACATAAGCAAGACAAGAGCAACACTATAAATAACATAGCTTCATGATTTAATCCTACTAGCATGAAAGTGAAAGAGATAAAAGAGAAAGTGGTTACCTAGCCTAGTAAGATGCCCACCTTACCATGAATCACCAAGGAGGGAGAGCCCAACAGGTTCACCCATAAACTATGCTTTGTAATTGCAATGTGTCTTCTAACGGCTTTTGGAATACCCATAGATCCACATTCTTGTATCACTATAGAATATAAAATGAGTGTCTCTTCAAGATTTAGCAACTTATGTGTGTTACCTTCCAAGGATTTATCATATTTGAATTTGAAAATGCGTATCTCTTCAGGATTTAGCAACTTATGTGCGTTACCTTCCGAGGATTTAGCAAAAATAAAAATGAAAATGCGCGTCTCTTCAGGATTTAGCAACTTATGTGCGTTACCTTCTGAGGATTTAGCATATTTAAAATTGAAAATGTGTATCTCTTCAAGATTTAGCAACTTATGTGCATTACCTTCCGAGGATTTAGCAAAAATAAAAATGAAAATGCATGTCTCTTCAGGATTTAGCAACTTATGTGCGTTACCTTCTGAGGATTTAGCATGTTGTAAAATGTAAACTATAGTATAAGGGAGACCCTATATATACCCCCTCCTTGTCGTGGCTACCTAATAGATAGGATAAGGAAGAGAAAGGAGGATACCTACTTCAAAAAGTAAGGAGATATCCTGTTAACAACAATGTTTACTATAATCTTAGCGAAGAGTATTGACCCTTACATTTAAGAGCATAGATAATCATGAAAAGGATATGTTACTTATGGAAAAAGGATCATCAAAGAGGAAGAGATCTTATCAAAAAGACCCCCACCATAGAGGAGTGCTTAGGATAAAATATCATCTTTCAAAGAAAAGTAAATAGGGACCAAATATTCAATCATCAAGCCCCTTGCAATAAAGAGAAAGTGGAATCTTTGAATGAAGGAAACAAACTCTAAACCAACGGAAGGGTACTAGTTTATAAAGAACATAATCTGCAAAATAAAGAAGAGGTGATGAACTAGGACAATCACCTCTCATATAAGAGGGTATCCATAGCCAAAACATAAGTCTTTATACAAAAATAATGTCGCAGAATAAACAAATGCCACTAAGCTAAGGAAATTAGATCCTTAGACAAAGAGAATAGAAGGAGAACCTTGCCCCCCAGGGATGAAAGAAAGGGATATACCAATCATATCAAGAGATGTTGTAACAAAGAGATATCTTTGCAAAATAAATGTCCTAGAAAAGATATCATGAATATTAGAAGAGAGCTATTGATGATTATGAGCAAAGGAAGGATGTATCATAATACAATACCATAGGGATAGAATATAGAAAGAATAACCAATTAATCTCAAAACCAAATATATGCTAAAAGCATAATGGATCCTAGAAAAAAAATGGAAGAAGTACCTCTTCCCCCCCAGTGAAGAGACAAGAGGGAGAAAGATCTATATTATAGAAGAACAAGGGGTATTCCCCGTATGGAAATTATGAAGAAATTGTAATACCGCACGAGAGTGCGATATAATTCCTAAAGCAACTCTTTCTCTAACATACATCTTAAAATGCATGCAATCAACAAGTAGATGTGTATTACTATAATGAAAAGGACATTTATACTTGGAGAGAGCATCTTTCAACATAGGTTTAAATATTTCTTTCTTAGAATTCATTAACTGAACATAGACCTTCTTAGCCACATCTTGAGGAGTATCAGGGTAATCTAAGGAAGGTGTTGGAGGAAGAACATGAAGAGGAGGGCGACAATCAAAATCAACCACCTTAAGTTGAGATAGCGGAAAGCCTAGACCATGCTTATCTTGTTTAGGGGATAGATGAACTGGATATTTAATACCATGTTCACTAACACCAAGCCCTAAACCCTTATAGCCTTGTTTAGCCACTATATTGTATCATGTGGTGTACATATCTTGTAAAGCTTCTACAAGAGGTGATTGTTTACGATGATCAATAGAAAATTTTGTGTAAAGCGGAATGATAGGTTTAGAAGAAGTTTCGTTGCTCTTCCCTTTAATATCATCATGGATCGAATAAGAAGGGGAAGGTAAATCAAAGAATTCTTGAACATCTGCATCATGAACCATAGTTTGAGCCCCATCAAGAGTGTGGGAAGAACTAGGGATAGAAGATGGAGAAATAAGAGTGGGAATATTAGGAATTGGATTAGGAAGAATAGGACGAGGATTAGGAAGATTAGGAACTAGATTAGGAATGATAGGATTAGTATTAGGAAGATTAGGTAATGAGGTATCATCTACCAAATTCTTCACATAATAAAAAAGAGCAATAAGTCCACTACACAAATCCTTAATGAAAGTTTTGAAAGTAGGAAAACTAGTATTAGTTAATCTCAAAATAACAAAAGCAAGTGAAACATAAAGAGTAACAAACATGATGAAATGGATGATACTTTCATAGACATCATAAGTACTATAAAGAAATGCTAAAAGAAGAATAATGAGGAAAATAACCATACCCCAAAGCATCTTAAAGATATTCATAGTAAATGAAATACAAGAAACGTTTTTGTATTTTTAAGAGTATGTAGATTTTTTGTATTTTAAAATGCAAGAGCATAAAAGAAAAATAATTTAATATGTATGCAAAAGCTAGTCTCTAAGGAAAAGAGGCAAAGCATCTAACACCAAAAAGAAAGAGTTGTCTATCACGGGTTCACCA
>MU226881.1:215048-263616 GCA_018584345.1 Thuja plicata | reverse complement strand
GGTGTCTCAACCTTGGATAATTCCTATTCTTATTATTTATTTTGTAAAATGTATTTCTTGCAAATAATGTTGATGTGTCGGCATCTTGAATTGTGTGTAAGGAGATCATGGCTAAAACAGTTATGACAGATTCCTATGACACGTAAGAGCTATGTCAGGAAGTTTCAATGACAGGTGAAGGCATGTGGCAAGTGATAAATTTGAGTACTGTACACTCTTCCCCAATCGTGGGTTTCCTATTTTCTCGGAGAATGGTAAAACCCTAATACGGTTATCTTTGGGAGTAGCCCTAAAAAGTGAAGCACATGATATAAGCATTTTTTAAGGTTGCGAAGAGAAGTGATGCGAGTGTATTGTTGGAACATTTTATGTTGCCGTGATTTGTCTTCAAGGGTTTTGAAATCTTTTGAAAGAACTTGCATTGCAAGTGTATTGTAAGCTGTAATAGTTTTGATCAATACATTGTGCAGGTTTTGGAGTGCTGGGGTTTTTACCGAAAGGTTTCCCCAGGGTATATCATTGTGTCATTCTCTATTTTTCTGTATGCATGGTATGTGGTTGCAATATCTTTTTTAAAGTAGTTAACTAATCTGAAATTGTAAGGGTTTAAAAGAATTTGCACAATACTCTCCTATAGAGATTAGCGTAGGAAGCTGTTTTCGGACCTGAGTTTCCTTACAACTTAGTATTGGGAAAATCAGTTTGCTACCATCCTTGAATCAACCTCTTTCTTATACTGTCAATAGGTTTTAGGAAAATCTAGTGCTACTTTCATGAATCAACCTTTTTGGCACTCCTTGGGATGTACGTCAATATATAGAAGACTGTTAAGTCTTGTTATGTTAAGAGACTTGATGATTCAATGGTTAAACTGAAATACAATGACCTGTTTCTAATGCAACTTGAATTTTAGATTTTTAGATCTATTTAAGTACATTACCTCTCTGATCAATATATCAATTCAATTCTTTGTGCTCCACACTTTGTGCTCTGTGATGCTATGCTCACTATTTGTCAGTGTCTATAGAATTCTTTAGCTCTCCCTTAGCTTGATTGATCAGGACTGTATGAAGTTATCCTTCATCGGTTTCTCTTCAGCATCCTCTTTCGATTCACTCCCCTTCCATGTATATTTGGAATGAATAATGCTTGTCTCTTATATAGACATGATATTCCTTAATTCTTGATTCTTGGCGTGAAAAACAATCCAACCAATCTGATTTAAAGCATAACTCCAGATTTATCTCGTAGTTATCTTCTTGCCAATTGTACAAATCTTCTTAAAATCAATCACTCTACTCTGGTCAAATAAAATAATGAAAACAACCAGTTAAGTCTATCTTTAGCTCTTGCCACCTAGATATTTTTTCCTTTTCTGAACTCTCTGTTCCATTGGTCAACTCTTCAGTTAGTCATTTGTTATAATTACCAGTTCCGTCGGTGTGACTCTAGTTAGCTTTGGGATCTCCATCTGTCGGGCATCATTGGATTTTTACTTGTTGGGTAACTCTATTTTCAGCTTGTTGGGAAACCTGTGGTTTGCTTCGTCGGGAAACACTGTCTTCATCTTGTTGGGAAACCTGTGGTTTGTTTCATCGAGAAACACTGTCTTCAGCTCGTTGGGTACCATTGTGACTTTTCTTCTTTGGCTTTACCGATGGTGTGCACTCCGTTAGTGTTGTCTATCACTTAGTGAATACTTGACTTTTATGCATTGTTGAAAGCATAACCTTTGTTCCATTGATTCTCTAAAGTCTTTGGTATTATGTACATGACCGTATAGATTATATCAATTTGACATCAATGACAATACAAACCATTAACTGATTTAATGCCTTGCATTATCTTCAACTTTAACATTATCAAACATTCAATCAGTTATATGTCGTCAGATAGATGTGTATTTTATGTCGATGGGTTGTAATATGATTAGGTGAAAAGAAAGGGCATACTTAAAAGATGACATATGTGCTCTTTTCACCAATCCTAAAACTAATAACACCCTACCTACTGATACACATATGTTTCCTATACATTGGTGTGTCCACACTAGGATGAAAAATGCATTTTGGGATAAGTAGTATATTGTCTTTGACCAACCACCTTTAACAATTGGGAGGTGCCTCTATATTTTTTAATAAAGCTATATTATAAGTTTATCCCTGGCCTTAAGCTGAACTACTTTGACATGTGACAGTTCCAAGGTAGAGGGAACACTCATTTTTGAAGATTTACAATAACATGTCTTGGTTTTTGAAGAGTCGGAGTCATTTTTGCTAGGAAGCAATTTTTATGAAGGTCAAAAAAGTATTAGATGCACTTTATAGTAAAAATTTTCCAAGTATCTCATATCACGTTCTATTCATGTTGGACATGAACTAAACCTCAATCACATCTAGTTCGGTGGGTTTACTCTAGGCATGGTACCACTTTGCCTCTTGGCATGCCACAATGCTTAGCAACATACCCTAGAAGCAATGTCCCTTGCATACCCTAACTGTATAAAATCATAATAAGTAAGATACATGTGTGAGCCTATGTCAAATGATGATGATGGGTAGTCTGATTGTAATTGCTAACTGCCATATCTTCATTGTAATTGGAGAGATTCACAAGGTACTAATCTCTTTAATAGATAAATTCCTAACTCATGTCAAGGTTCTAATTTAGGTGACCAATCTATAAAGGTCTATGAATAGACCCACTAATATATTACTCCATGGTGCAAGGAATATTCTTAATGAATGGGATTGTAGCTATATCTATTCAATATATAGAGGAAGATGTAGAAAATCTTCTTAATAGAGAGATTAATGTGAGAGAAAAGGACATTTCAGAAGAAAATGGTTATTTGCATAATGATAACATTTTTTGCACTTTATTACATCATGAATGGTACGATGCAAAGCTCATTTATGTAAAGATACAAAATTCAATATGTATTTATAATCAAATGGTACACATTAAGATATACAGAATTTGACCTCTCAATATTTGCAAATCAGTCCCATGGCCACTTTTATATATAAAATGTGGCATCTAATATGCACATGATAGTTCATTAATGTTTATATATACAAAATTTGGCATCTAAATATGCACATTAAAGCTCATTACCAATTTTATATACAAAATTTGGCCTCTAAATATGCACAGAGCACCTCATGACCATTTATATGTACAAAAAAAAGTGAAAATACAATGTTTCACAAAAGATATATATAAAATTATAAAAATTATTCTACCATTTTCTAGAATCATTCTTCTAGATGGCCCAAAATTAATCAAGTGAAACTTTTGGATCAACTCTAACCCTTATTATGTCAAGTTTTGCCTCATGGTTAGGTTCGCAAACTTTCCACAAATTCTTTTTAAGAGGTCTACCATAATACTTAATCAATTGAATATTTGTTGCAAAAACAAGGTTAGAGTAATGAAGAATATGTCTATGTGTCTCAAAATCCTCAAAAAACTAGGCATTAGAATTTTCGATAGGGTACCTCCATTTTATAGAACAATCTAGAGAGAGAGAGAGAGAGAGAGAGAGAGAGAGAGAGTTGGTATGAGGTTGATGATATGAGGAGTTATGTGTTATTATTGATGGAAACCATAAACTTTTCAGTGATGGCTAATTTTGATATGGTGTTACCAAAGGAAGGCTAGTAGATTTGGCTAAGTATGAGTTGGTAGTCACAGTTTGCAGGTCTCTGTATATGGATTGGTATGGGCACATATGTTCAATTTTTGAGGTGTGATCCTAGGAGGTGATTCAAAAAGGTATTATGTGCTTATGTCTATGATCATAACAGTTAATAATTTCATTTGATTGAGTTACAACTTTCTGTGTATCAGGTTGACAGAGTTCAGTGGGAGACAATGACAATTGATCAGTAGATAAATCAGCGATCCTAACAGCTCAGTGATCCAGTCAGTTTGATAGTTGATAAAGGTATATCCAACATCCTTGATGAGATCTATTCTTTTGTTCAAGGTTAGGAACATATTTTTGTTAAAGGATTTGGTCGACACATCACACGTTAGATATTTTGTTCCTAAGGCCGACAGTATTAGAAAGTAATGCATATATTAGATCGAGTTTTTGAGATGGTATATATACATCCATACATTTGGTATTTGGAAATGAATGTTATATGGTGTATGTGATTGTTGGTTCAATATCAGAGTTTCAACTATTAGTTGAGCAGAGATATGTTGTACTTTATTGGACCTACACTGACACTGTTGATGCTACTTTTCAATTCACCCTTTTGTGAGTAAATATTTTGTATGACAGTGTGCCCCTGAATTTTGTAAACATGTTTTTATTAAAAAGGTTAAATATTCTAGAACATTGATTCACCCCCCTCTTTCAGTGTTGTTCAATCGTAAAAATTAGTATTAGAGATTTAGTCCTTGGAAGAAGTCTAACCACTTAAGGAAGATCCTGATGGAAGATTTGATAGTTGCTAGGAGTGCTCAAAAGAAGCTATTGGATGCAATTGATGATCTTGACAAAGAAAATAATCATAATTCAGAGTTGGAGAAAAAACTTAAGGATGTTGAAAGTTTCATTGAGAACCTTAAGGATCAATTAAACAAATCCAGAGATAAGAGGAAATACCTTGTTGAACAATTATAATAGAAAGGAAGCTCAAATGGTTCACAATCCCTAAAAGAAAAATCTGATGAATATGAACAGATCACAAAAGAAAGAGACAATCTGATACATGAGTTGGAAGTTGGGGTAATGAAGCTGACTAGAGAGATTTAAGAAAAGAATATTCTTAAGAAAACTATGAAGGAAAATATGGAACAATGTTACAGACTGAATGGTGAAGCTGTACAATTGTAGATCTACCTTAAGGAGTCCATACACAATGAGCAAGAACTTGAAAGGGTTAATAAAGTTCTTAGGAGTGAATTTACTACTGCTAATCAATTCAAACAAAAGTTCAAATCTAGTTCAATGAAGTTTTATGCACAACTTGAAATTCAAAAACCTAAAGGAGAGACTCAAGGACTTGGATTTGAGAAAGGTGAAATTTATGGATTGGAAGAAAAAATAAATCCATCAGAGAAGCAAACTGAAGAATCTATGAAGACACCTATGAGACAACCTAATTTCAATGGTTGATTATTTTCATGTAACAAGATTGGGCATAGAGAGGAGTGTATAAGAAGACCTAATAAAACTACATTTTCTTGCTATTGTTACACTTGCATCAACTATGGACACATACCCAGTGAATATAGAACAAAAGTGAATAATTATATAAACTAGAGGAACATAACCTATTACAAATGTAATAACTTTGGACATATAGGTTAAGGAAAAATTAGGTGAATCAAAGGTGTCTAAATTTGATATGTTTTAATTGCAAAAATGTTGGTCATATTTATAGGAATTGCAGATACATCAATGTAAGAGGATCAGTAGGAAATAATAGTGTGCAAGATGATGAAGGAAAGAAAATTATCAATGTTGATGAAGTTAGGAAGGAAATGAGGAATAAATGGGTTGGAAAGAAATAGATAGACGCTTCAAGACAGATCACACTAGAATCTGGTGTGATAATCTCTATAGATAATTTATTAGGTCATTGACCTAATGGGGTTTTTTTCATGAAAATATCACCTGACCCTGAAATTGATAGAGCAATGAATGCGATGGACATATACATATGCAACACTTAATTCTTGGCATGATATTTTTATTTGCAAGATTTTTTTTTTATGTTTGGAAGGATTGGTGATAGATTTTATATCCTCTATTCTGAGACATTTGGAGCTAGGCAATTACACATTAATTTCTTTTCACTTTTTGGCAATGCGAAGTAACAAAAAGGTATTCCATGTCTCTATTTCTCATCTAGCGTGTTGGAGAAGAGTTCGTAGAGTAGTCTAAGGTGATTATGAAGTAGAGTGAGCTGATTTCTCAATGATATTTAGATAAACCCTAAACATCATTAGGAAAGTATTTTTCTTTGTATTATTTAATATTTGAATGCTAGATGATGTATACTCTAAGATATGTAGACATTACAGAACATCCTAGATCTGAATTAAAGAAACATCCTTATAAATCCACTAAAGATGACCCTGCCAGTGCATTTTCATTTGTTCCTTACAAATTTTGTCATTTCAAAGATGTTACAACGTATATTCATTGTAACCTGAAAGAATTGGGAAATAGGGAAATTGTAGAGTAGTTTAAAGAATTTTTTGAATATTCGACACTAAAATATTATTACATAGCTTTGAAGGAGAAGAAGTTTGTGGAAATAATAGAGTTTCCATATTTCTTCAAACTTGATTGGGTCTGATACGTGTTGAGAAGAGTGTATTATCATTTCATTTGGTTGAATAAACTATACAAGATCATGAAGGAGGTTATAAGGGAAATTATATGAATTTATGATCAAGGACATGTCCTTGCATTGAAATCAACCCTGAAGGACATAGTGACAAAACTTACTAGATCTTAGTAGGAAAAGAGGGTAATGAAAGTGAATAATATACTTTAGCCTGATGTGAAGTTATCTTCTATGGTGCTTGGTTATAAGGTATATCATTCTAGCAGAGAGAATTCCATTTCTAGTACTATTATATATATTGCTTATAAGATGGTGAACATGACATTTGTGAAGATTTGAGGGATCAACTCGTGAAGAATCTTGAGAAGATAAAGAAGGATAGGAAATAGATCTTGAAGTATGGAAACCTGTTGGTATGTATGTTCTTCTATTTTAGTAATTACTTTCCTAGTGCAGATAATGTTCAGTGGAAGAAAGATAAGAATTTTACAATTCAGCTCAAGGAAATATATGATATGTTAGGTGGTACGCAAGCTAGAATTAGTTTGTGGTGATTCTTTAAAATCTTTCAAGAATATATGCATTTGAGGTAAAAAATTCCACTTGAGGCAGTGAGGAAGTTTGAGGATAGTATATGTTTTTTTAGAATAAATTAAAGAGGGGGGGGGGGGGGGGGNGAATCAGTTAAAATCAGTGCCCTCACAAAATTATCCTATAGTCCCAAATTCCTCTAGATGTATAACAAAACAATATCAAATATAAAACTCAGCTCGATGAAATATAAACTATGATTTCAAAACTTACTGTTAAGTTGTCTACCAAGTATCAATAAATCAATACTGTGATTACCAATATAGCTCAATAAAATAAAGTATAAATTAAAATAACAATCCACAAAATTCATACACATTGACACATAGATTTTTAACATGGAAACCCTGCTAAGGGAAAAACCACCTGGGACTGATAATCCAAAATATTTTCACTCTTTTGAAGTGAGCTCGGTGAAGAGCCAACCCAGTTAAAGGTTACAATGCACACTGTTAAATGTGACCTTGTTAGAGGATATAAAACTACCAGTTATCTCTTGACCATGCATTCACTATGGGATCAACAAGAAAACAATCAACATTCTTTAAATTTTATAATAAGGATTCACTATCCCACTTGGTTAAGAGATTTATCTGTAACAATGGTTAAAATGATACAGTAATGATTTGATTCAAATACAACTTTGATTTGCAGATATTCAAATTTATTCTAAGTACATAATACCTCTAATCAATTTTTTCACTTCAATTCATATCATACTTGTTCTTCTCGGTAATCCTCTTTCTTTTGTTTTCTTGGAAATGTCTACAGAAATGCTCAGTTCTATCTTTAACTAGTTTGATCAGTTATGTATCAAATTCACATGTATGCTTCAACATCTGTGAACATGATTCACAAAATGAATCTCTTTTCTCTTATATAGACATCATGTATCATTTAATTTTTATTCTTCAAATCTTGCCGCTTAATCTCCATTGTTCATTTTCACACTTGATCATTCCTCGACAGTTGTGTTAATAACATGTTTCAATGTCTATCGTCTGATCTTCCTTGAATTTTCATAACCGTTTGATCAAATAACAAACTTTATCTTTTACCTTGAAATCATCAATTTCCAGCTCAGCATCTTAGCTGACCTTGATTTGAATTAATTTCTTAATCAATAGTCGTGTTGGCAATACCTTGCTCGGTTAACACTGGTGCTCGGTATACACTGTGTTTTACTCAGTGTATACAAAACTCTTCATTTTTACGACCACATAAAAATGGTTTGTTCCAAATATTCAATACATAACAAATGTTCTCCACCATAATAACACTCAAATAAGTTGACATCAATAACAATACATCAATTGATAATGCTTATCATCACTTCTGCAACTCGGTTGAATATCAACAAATGACTTCAAACATATACTCAGTTGTAGTTCATCAATCTCTCCCTTTGGCATTGATGGAAATAAAATATGAAATATACAATATAATATGCCATACAAAAAAATACCAAACTTTTGTTCTACAACTGCAACAATTCAGTAGCTCTCCCTAGCTTGAATATAATCTATGTCAGTATAAACAAAATATTCACTGTGCAAACTCTCCCTGTTGTTTTGTCTTTTTAGTTCTTGAATCTCTCTGTAGATTAGATATGTCTCTTCATTTCTCTTTTCTCCCTTTGATGGATATATATATTTCATTGATCAACTCTCTCCCTTTGACAACAATACCAAAAATAAATATATAGCTCTTCAATAGCTAGACTAAAATTTCTCTATAATTCGGTGTAGTAGGTACCTTTCAGTGTAATGATATCTCTCTTTCGGTCTAGTTTGGATTTTGCATCAACATGATTGATATTATTATTTCATGTAGGTTGATGCAACCTCCTAATCTACTTAGTTACCAATAGACAAGGGATGAACCCCTAGTTGACCTCTTAAGTACTCAAATGTATCCTTCGATAACGGTTTTGTGAATATGTCAGCAAGTTGTTCCTTTGATTGTACATATTCTAATATTACTTGTTTGTCTTGTACTTGTTCCCTCAAGTAGTGATACTTTATAGAAATATGATTTGTCTTTGCATGCATCACTAGATTATTTGAAATATTTATAGCACTTGTGTTATCAAAATAAATCATCACTGGTTCAGTGATCTCCTCATTCATTCCTTTCAATAATTGTTTTATCCATGCTATGTTAGAAAAAAATTCTGCAACGACAACATACTCTGCTTCTACAGTTGACTATGATATACATCCTTGCTTCTTGCTAATCCAAGTAACTAGTCTTTCTCCAATAAAGAATGCCCCCCAGTAGTGCTCTCCAATAAAGAATTCCCCCCAGTAGTACTTGCAAATGAGGATGCAAGTAGAGTGGGTTTAACCATGGAGGAAACTCTGTAGTTAAGCGCGCTCAAGCTGGAGTAGTACTGGGATGGGTGACCTCTCGGGAAGTATCGGTGCTTCACCTCTGTGAGCATCACCTAGATCCAATGAGTGCTAAGTGTTCCATTCATTCTCATGAGAGATGGGTTCATGTTGAACCACTACTCATGAATTATGGGTCAATGAGTTTGACTCAAAAACTACACAGTTAAATCCTGATAGCAATATCACAGTGCTCTTTCTATCATCTATATTTCCAGCCCAATCAACATTTGTATAGACTTTCAATTCAATTTTCCTTCTCTTTTATACCATAGTCCATAATCCTCAGTAATATTCAAATTGCTAAAAATTCTTTTAACAACTATTATATGTGACTCTCTGTGGTTAGCAAAAAATTTGCAACTATTCCAACTGCATATGTTATGTCTGGTCTTGTGTGTACAACATACATCAATTTACCAATCATAGATATGTACAAGGTTTGATTTACCTCAGGTGGCTTGTCCTCTTTTGTTAGTTTGCATCCTGTCACCATAGGTTTTCCGACTGGTTTTGATTCTTCCATTCTGAATGTCTTTAGTACTTACTTGATGTATTTTTATTGATTAATGTATATTCCCGTAGTTTATTGTAAAATTTGCAATCCTAGAAAAAATTTGATCTGACCAAACATCGACATCTCAAATTCTTTCCTCATTTCATCAGAAAATGAAGTGCATAAGTTATCATTACCTCCAAATATGATATCATCAACAAATATTTCAGCAATAAGTGTCTTATAATCATTTCCTCCTTTTAAATATAAATTTTTGTTATCATTAGTTCTAATAAATCCAATTCTTATTAGATAAGAATGCAGTCTTCATATCATGCTTTTGATGCTTGCTTCAGTCCATATAAAGCTTTGTGTAACTTACATACCATGTGTGTCTTATCAGGATCAAAAAATCCTTCAAGTTGTTCAATGTGTACCTCCTCTTCAATTATTCCATTCAAAAATGTGGATTTCACATCCATTTGATATACCTTGAATCCTTTATATGCAGCGTATGCAAGTAGTATTCTTACTCCTTCAATTCTAGCAATGGGTGCAAAAGTTTCTCCATAGTCAATTCCTTCTTCTTGTGCATACCCTTTGCAAGCTAATCTTGCTTTATTTCTGGTTACATTCCCATCTTCATTCAATTTGTTTCTGAAAATCCATTTGGTGCTAACGATATTTTTATCACTTGGTCTCAGAACTAATGTCCATGTCTTATTTTTCTATATCAGTTCAATTTCCTCATTCATGGCATTAAATAATTCTTAATTTTCTAATGCATCTCTAACATTTTTAGGCTCAAATTCACAAATTAAACAAGTGTCATCTCTGAAATTACTTCTTGTCAATATGCTTTCTCTTTTATCTCCAATGATCTGATCCTGTGGATGGTGTCTTATTACATATTTAGCAAGTACAGGTTCATTTCTTGGCCCTTCATCATCTTCTTCAATATCTACATTGTCTTATGGTTCATGATCTTCTGTTTCAACATTTTCCTGATTCTCGGTGTGTACTATATGTTGCCTGGTGACATTAATCTATTGGCCGGTAGAATTAGTTTGTTGCTTGGTAATGTTAGGCATCTGCATCAATATAGTGCCAAGCTCTTCCTAGTAAAAAAATCTATTGTATTCCTCTTGTTCTCTCATGTTGTCTTCATCATTTAACTCAGCAAATTCATCAACTTTCACATTTGCACTCTCAATGATTTTGTTAGTTGATTTGTTCAAACATTTGGAAGCTTTACTCTTAGTAGAATATCTGAAAATATACCTTCATCACTTTTTGAATCAAATTTTCCATTTCGATCATCTTTCAGAATATAAAACCTACTTCCAAATATTCTAAAATAGCTCACATTCGGAGTATTACCATACCATAGCTCATAAGGTGTTTTGTTTGAATCTTTCTTCAGTTGTACTTGGTTCAGTGTGTAGACTGTTGTGCTAACTTCTTCTATCTAGTATGTTTGTGCAACTTGCTTTTCAATCATCAATGTTCTAGCATAATAAAAAATTGATTTGTTCCTTCTTTCAACAATCTCGTTCTGCTATGGTGTCATTGGTGCAAAAACCTATCTTTTGATTCCATTCTCATTACAAAAGTTAGTGAGCTCATCAAAAATAAATTCACCTCCTCTATCATATCTTAAACACTTTAGATCTCTACCAATTTCTTTTTCCACTTTTTCCTTATACCATTCAAACATCTTAAATGCTTTAGATTTCTCTTTTAGAAACATTACAGTCATCATCCTAGAGTAGTCATCAACAAATAAAATAAAATATTTATCCCCAAAATAGCTTTGTGATCTCATTGGTCCACATAAGTCTGTATGAACTAAATCCAAAATGTCATTAGATGAGAAATTCTTGTTGTTGAAACTGGATTTTGACATCTTACCCATTTGACAATTTTTGCACATTACATGGTCTAGTTTGGATAAGCTCGGTAAGCCTCTAACTTTTCTTTTTCTACTAATATTAACCATGTTGTCAAAATTTACATGACAAAATATTTTGTTCCATAACCATATATCTTCATTATTTTCCAATAAACAAGTAGTTTCAGCTATGTCAAGATAGAATAGGTTACCTCTTGATTGTTCACCAATACCGATCAATTTTCCTTTTCCATCATAGATTCTTGCTTTTATGTTCTCAAATGCAAATTGGTGTCCTGTTTTATTCAAATGTGAAACACTCAACAAATTGTAGTTAAGTTCTTTTACCCAATTAACATTTTCACATTTGATTTGATTGTTCAACATAATACTACCTTTTCCTTTTACTTGACAAGTTGTATCATTTCCCATTCTTACTGATCCTCCATCATAATGTTCAAGAAATTTGAAATTTCCTTTATCACCAGTCATGTGATGTGTACAACCACTATCAATAACCCAAATATTAGGTTTTCTGACTTTAGAGATAAGTTGTATTTCTACATACCTTTCATCTTCATCTGAATCATCTTTTAAGGCTATGAACACTGTCTCAATATCTTCATCACTATCAGATCCACTATTATTATTATCTTCAACA
This sequence comes from Thuja plicata, assembly GCA_018584345.1. Taxonomy (NCBI): domain Eukaryota; kingdom Viridiplantae; phylum Streptophyta; class Pinopsida; order Cupressales; family Cupressaceae; genus Thuja; species Thuja plicata. Next base: position 251,273 of record MU226881.1, on the reverse strand, counting down.
ATGTAACAAGTTTTCTTACCTTTATCTTTGTAATCTTGGTTATCTCTTCTATCATACTGTCGATTGCCTCTGAAATCTCGGTCATCCTTTATGTCATTAGATCTATCATTTCTATCATCATTCTTTTTGTTAGGGCATCTTGTAGCAAAATGGCCAATCTCTTTACAGTTAAAGCATATCAAAGGTATTTTACCTTTATATCTTCCTTTACCTCTATGTAATCTTCTAACCATTAAAGCTTCAAATCATCAAGTTAATTTTCATCACTATCACTATTACTCTTATTTCTAATTATGTGTTTGCTACTAGATTTTCCAATTTTCAAAGTAGACATAAATGCGGATTCCATACATGGTACAATACTGTTCTCAAATTTATTCAGCTCAAAATAAATCAATCTTCCAAAAAGACTATCAACAGTAATGTTATTTCTAGGTGCTTCTCTCATTTCATATATTATAGAGACTCTTATAGAATAAATAGGCAATAGAGTTCTAAGAATCTTACCCACAATTGTTTCTTCATCAATGGTTCCACCAGAACCTCGAATATCATTCACAACTTCTTTAAGTTGGGTACTGTATTGTGTGATGTTCTCTCCTTCCTTCATTCGCATGTCATCAAGCTTTCCACAAAGGCTCTTAGCTTTGGCTCTTAGTACACTCACATCTCCTCCATAAATTTTTCTAAGATAATCCCACATCTTCTTGGCACTTGTACAATTCTTGATGTCCTCAAATTCAGAATCGGTATGTGAAGAGGCAATCTCCACCATGGTAAGGTTATGCTCATGTTTTTCTTTCAATTAATTCATTGTCCATAAAATCTTCAATGTTGCTTGCAATTCCTGATAGGTATAATATCATTCTTCTTTTCCATATTTGGAAGTTGTCTTTGTTCATCTTAGGTGCATCTCTCTTATACATCTTGTGATCTTTAGCTCAAGTCCTTTAAAACTTTCTGATAAGAACTCCTGCACTAATAAGGACTGTTCCTCCTTGATAAGCACTGATAGATCTGATACCAATTGTTAGAATAACTAAGAGGGGGAATGAATTAGTTAGACCTGGTGCCCTCACAAAATTATCCCATAGACCCAAATTCCTCCATATGTATAACAAAACAATATCAACTATAAAACTTAGCTCGGTGAAATATAAACTATGATTTCAAAACTTACTGTTAAGTTGTCTACTGAGTATCAGTATATTAATACTGTGATTACCAATCTAGGTCAATAAAATAAAGTGTAAAGTAAAATAACAATCCATAAAATTCATACACATTGACACATATATTTTTAACATGGAAACCTTGCTAAGGAAAAAACCACTTGGGACCGGTAACCTAGGATATTTTCACTCTTCTGAAGTGAGCTTAGTGAAGAGTCAACCCTATTAAAGGTTACAATGTACATTGTTAAATGTGACCTTGTTAGAGGATTTAAAACTACCAGTTCTCTCTTGACCATGCATTCACTATGGGGTCAACAAGAAAATAATCAACATTCTCTGAATGTTATAATAAGGATTCACTATCCCACTCAGTTAAGAGATTTATTTGTAACAATGGTTAAACTGATACAAAAATGATCTGATTCAAGTACAAATCTAATTTTCAGATATTCAGATCTATTCTAAGTACATAATACCTCTGATCAATTTGTTGAATTTAGTTCATATCATACTTGTTCTTCTCAATAATCCTCTTTCTTCTATTTGCTCGGCGATGTCTGCAGAAATGCTCGGTTATGTCTTTAACCAGTTCGATCATTCATGCATCAAATTCGCATGTATGCTTCAGCATCTGTGTACATGATTCACAAAATGAATCTCTTGTCTCTTATATAGACATCATGTATTATTTAATTTTCATCCTTCAAATATTTCCGCTTAATCTCCATTGTTCATTTTCACGCTTGATCCTTCCTCGACAGTTGTGTTAAGAACATGTTTCAATCTCTGTTGTCTGAGCTTCCTTGAATTTTCATAACTGTTTGATCAAATAACAAGATTTATCTTTTACCTTGAAATCATCAATTGCCAGCTCAACATCTTAGTCGGCCTTGGTTTGAACTAATTTCTTAATCAATAGTTGTGTTGGCAATCCCTTGCTCGGTTAACACTAGCACTTGGTATACACTGTTTTACTCGGTTTACACTGTTACTCGGTGTATACAAAACTCTTCATTTTTTGACCACATAAACATTGTTTGTTCCAAATCTTCAATACATAAAAAAATTTCTCCACCATAATAACACTCAAATAATTTGAAATCAATGACAATACATTAACTGATAATGTTTATCATCACTTATGTAACTCAGTTGAATATCAACAAATGACTTCAAACATATACTTAGTTGTAGTTCGTCATGTTTTATGGTTGAGACTGATGCATGCTTGATGGTGGTAGCCGAATTGAGAAATTATTGGGTGATGCCTATGAGATATGAGGTGGATGGTCCACTTATGGAAGCATATGCTGAGGACATTTTAAAGAATCCTATAGATAAATTAGAGAAGAGGTTTGGTACTTATGTAGAGAAGAATCTTGAGGTAAGAAAGAAATTTGAAGAAGAAGAAAAGGGTAATGTAAAAGAGAAATCTACAAAAGAATCTATTGATATTGATGATGCTCCTCATGTTTATATCCCATTTGCACTATCATCTAGAGGAAGGAAAACATGAAGCTTAACGAAATCTTCAGTCAATCCATTGCAAAAAGAGGCGACAAAGAAGGCAGACACTTCAAAACCAGTTATGCAAAAGAACACACCATTGAAACCTATAAAGATAGAGCAGAAGTAGACCACTAGAAAGAGAGTTAAGCCCAAGGGAAAAATAAAATACATAAGAAGAAAAAGTGATGACAAAGATAAAGGTATAGATTCAGATGATGCAGTGAATAAATTAAGAGTAGAAGGAGCGAAAACATCAAGATTTGTAAGTGTCCCTACATCAAAGAAATATTCTACAGTAAGAGAGATTATGATTGTATCTACTAAACCAATTTTCACATGTGATGACACTCTGAAGGAAATGACTCATCATGGTATATTAGTTTAGTTAAAAAAATAATATAGTTTGTATGATGATGCTAAGAAGATGAAATTAGAATAAGTGATTGAATATCTAAAGAAGTTTAATAGAGCATTAGTTGAGATCAAAGGGAATATTCATGATGATGTATTTGATCTACTTGAGACAAGGAGATTGACTGGACAAAAAAAATGATAAGGAAATAAAAAAACTTACATTGATCAATCTATGATCTGTTATTGCAAAAGAGGAAGTAGATAATCTCCTTGAGGAAGCTAAGAAGGAACTTAACTAGAAATCTATGATAAAAAAGCTTATGCTTGGCAATAGTGATGAAGTGACCAAGGAGACCAAAAAGGTAATGAATCAAATTATGATGAGGAGATAGTAAGGAGTGAATCAGAAGGATGATGAGGAGTCTAAGGAACCACAAGATATATCTTTTCATATGACTATTGATGAACATGATGTTTTCATTTTCAGTGTTCTTGTTACATTATACATTCGGAATGAGGAAGAAGACATCCCTGGAGTAATGAATTACAAGGATAAAATGAAAGAGAGATAATATGATGAGGTCATGGAGAAGAAGCAGGATGAAGCAAAAGATAATCTTGAGGATCAGAATGAAGAAGTTAGAGAGGTAGAAGAGGTTATGACTGATCAAATTAATATAGAAGTTGAACACCAAGGTTCAGTAGCGAGGGATGAGATTGATGATTCTAAGGACGTGTAGATTCAAGGTCCAATTTAGTTGGATTCTCTTAGTCCTAAACAACTAATGGATATTACAACTTTTTCACACACTAAATCAAGGAATTAGATCTTGAACACTCATAAAAGGGACAGTTAGTTTCTTACTTTGTCATCTCATTTTGTGAGTAAGATCCTACCCACCTATGCACTTAATCAGTATCAGGTCAATTATAAAAAATTTTGAAGGCTGATAATACTCATTTTGAATCCTTGGAGGATTCATCATTAGTAAAAGTTTAGAATGAATATGAAGCTAAAAGAGTAAATGAGTTGAAGCCCAAAATTTCTACGGATAAGAATTCTTTGGGCCTAGCTATTCAAGGAGTTAAGAATGCTTTATCCGAAGGAATAATTCTTTATAAAGGATGCATTGATTATTCAGGGTGTATATCAGGTGTGGATAAATTTATTAAGGAGTCTGAAGGGAAGCGATCAGAAATTGTCTAATTATTTTGATCCTTTGAAGACTTTAGCTTTGGTCCATGCAACACAAGTGACAACCTTGAATGATAAAATCAAAACTTTAGTCACTAAGGAGAGATTCAAAGGAAGAGTTAGCCAAATTATGAACTTAATTGTTCCTAAGATTGATCTTTTATTTAATATCTTTAAGGAAGTAGAGCTAACATACAATATGCTTGAAAATTTTGTTCTTGTTAAATTTGAGAAGGCAACTTATGGAATCTAGAGGTATAATTTGGTCATGATGGAGAGTATGAAAAAGAGTTGTGATATAAACTTTGTGTAATGACCTAAAAATGCTCTTCTAAACCCTAGACCCCTAATCTTGATCCCTGAATGGTGCAAGAGAAACTAAGGTTAGAAAAATTCGTAGGATAGAAAGCATTTGTCAGTTTGTAAGGTGTTTTGTTTCACCATTCTTGTAATGACCAAGGTCAATCGGTGAACAAACACCATAGTTTCTAGATAGTTGTTTCCTAGTTAAAATGTGTGTTGAGGTAGTTTATAAACCTCTGGAAATGTAACAAGGCTCTAGAAACCAAAGATTGATGATCTATAGATCAGCGATAATGGTGCTCAGGAATGTCCGTCAGGAATGTTCGTTAGGAATGTTCGTAGGGAATGCCTCTTGGGGATGTCCATTGGTGATGTTGATCGGTGTCGATGTTTGTTTTCAGGTTTTTGATCTAAAGCTTGGGGTTGAAGTTTTTGTGCTCACCGATGATGTTTCTGTTGCTCAGTGAATTCAATGCTAGTGCTCAATAATGTCGGTTAACGACCCAGGAAACGCGAGATGTGACGTTTGTGACCAGCTGGGTCAACTGCAATGGCTTTTAATGTGTCATTTTTTCTTGGAATGAATAGGGACACCTATTCCAGTGATGGGAAGGTCATTTATGGATTGACTAGGCCGCCTGTGCAAGGTGGTTGAAGTTGTCAAAGAGCACAAGATATTTTGGATATATTTTGAGGGATAGATATATAGTTGAAAGTTTTTGTAAGTAGTAGCAGAGAGTAGAAAGAAGAGAGGAATGCATTGTATTTTGTAATAGAATAGAATTTATGAATACAAAAGGCATTTGGAGAATCATCTTGAGTATTTTGTGATGGATTCCATGTGCAATGCGGACTATTATGTCCTTCAAGTTGAACTTGTTAGTTGAACTTGTTAGTTTAGCTTGGAGAGTAGATCTATCCTATTAGATCCCCCAGCATGAGATAGTAGCTTAACAATGTAAACCAGGTCTAGGGTACTTGAGGTAAAGATATTAGTGACTTCCTCAAGCTAGGGTAAGAATCTACCCTATAAGGTCTGTGCAAGAGGCCTTAGAGTAGATTCAAGCTGACTCTCAGTAACAACTAGACCGTCAGTGAATTACATCAGACTGGTATCAGAGCAAGTTAGAGAATTGGGCTTGTGTTTTTTGGGTGTGATTTTTAGAAGAGTCTATAAATTCATCCAAGATGGTGACCAATGCAGAGCTAGCAAGGAATGTGGATGAATAGAGAGAGGAGAACAAACTTCTAAAGGAGAATTTAGCCGAAATGGCATACAAGTTAGAAGAAGTGCAGCTTCAAACTACAACCGTCAGCGAATTGATGAGAGAAGTTGATGAGAAGGGTAAGCAAGTGGCTGAGGAGGACATGGTCCCAGAGCCAGACCCTATGCTTCAAGAAGAGCCATTCTTGAAAGCATTAAAGGCAATGAGTAGTAATTCCTTAGAAGGTGTGCCCTTATTTAGTGGCAAAATGGATCCAAAATTAATCATGGAATGGATAGAAGGTCTTGAAAATCACTTTGATTGTGATAGTATGACCGAAGATCAGAAAGTCAGAATAGCCAAGACAAGATTGAGAGGTACCACTCTCACTTGGTGGAATTTTGTCCAAGATGAAAGGGAAAAAGGAGGAAAGAACCCCATAACAAGTTGGAAAGGTATGGTGGCTAGAATAAATGAAACTTACCTTCCCAATGACTATGAAGTGCAGTTGCACTTGAAAAGGCAGAATCTAAGGCATAAAGACTTAGAGGTCACTGCCTATATAGAAGAATTCCATAAGCTATGCTTAAGATCCCATGTGATGGAAGAAGAAAGCTTAAAAGTGGCAAGACATCAAAATGGCCTCAAATGGAGCATTCAAGAAGAGATCAGTCTCTTAAGCCCCAAGACTATACACCAATGCTATCAAGAAGAAACAAGACTCAAATACTAGAGGGAAAGGAAGAGACAATAGAGGTCATAGAGGAGGATATGGAGGAAGTAATCCTGAAGCCAAGAATCAGAGTGAGAATAAACTCACAGAGAATCAAGGAGAACCCAGTAACACTAGAGGTGGTTACAATCGGGGAAGAGGTTCAAATAATAGTTCAAGGGGGTGAACTGATAACCAAGGAAGAGGATCTTACTTCTCTTCGATGAAGTTCTATAATTGTCAACAGTTCAAGCATCGTGCATATTGGTGTCCTGCAAAGAGCTCTACTTCACAAGGAGGAGAGAAAAGAGCTAACTATGTGCAAGAAGAGTCTTCTAGCAGCAAGACTACATAAATCCCCATAGGATTAGAGATGGGAGAGCATTTGATGGTTTGGAGAACACTCCCTAAAGAACCAATCAAAGAAGAGCCAAGCCACATAAGATCTTTGTTTCAAGTCAACTGCAAGGTACTTGGTAAGGTCTGTAAAGTTGTCATAGATTCAGGTTCTACTAATAACATAGTTTCCTTAGAAGCTATTGAGAAGTTGAAATTGACAAGGGTACCTCACACTAATCCTTATAGAGTTACTTGGTTGAATAAAGATCAACATGTAATAGTCAATGAACAAGCCTGGATAGAATTTTCCATAGAAAGGCATAAGGATAGAGTTTTATGTGATATCCTACCAATGGATGCATGTCATCTTCTATTAGGTAGACCTTGGAAGTATGACCAAAGTGTAGTGCATGATGGAGTTTAGAATTCCTATTCCTTCAAGAAGAATGGAATAACTTTCAGGGTACAATCAATCTTGGAAGAAGAGAAACAAAAGAAAGGGGGTTCCAAATTAATGTTGGTCGGTGAGAAAGAGTTCTTAAAGACATTGGAAGAAGATGGAGTAGGATTTACTTTGGTTTAAAAAAAAAAGGTGTAAAGGATCCAAAGGTTGTTAACTCAATACCAGGCCATAGTTAGTGATGGTCAACCAAATATCCTACCACCTAAGAGATCCATTAGTCATCAGATTGACTTTATCCCAGGAGCCTCACTTCCAAAAAAATCTTCTTATAAGATGACCCCACAGCAGAATGCAGAGATTTCTAACCAAATCCAAGAACTAATTGACCAAGGGTTGATTAGAGAAAGCAAAAGCCGTTGTGTTGTTCCCACTATTCTAGCACCAAAGAAAGATGGTACTTGGAGGTTGTGTACCAATTCCAGGGCCATAGACAAGATAACAATCCAGTATAGGTTCCCTATACCTAGGATAGAAGATTTGATGGATTGTCTTGGTGGAGATAGGTACTACTCCAAGATAGATCTTAAGAGTGGATATAATCAGATTAGAATTAAAGGGGGAGATGAGTGGAAGACTACTTTTAAGACTACCGAAGGACTATATGAATGGCTAGTTATGATTTTTGGGTTTTCGAATTCCCCAAGCACATTTATGAGATTGATGAATGAGGTTTTGAAGGACTTCATTGGAAAATGGGTTGTAGTGTACTTAGATGAATTCCTAGTATTCAACAAAAAAAAAGAGGATCATCTTAGACATCTGCAATTGGTAATGCAAATATTGCATGAGGAAAAATTGACAATCAACTTGGAAAAGAGTGAGTTCATGAAGCAAGAGTTGGTGTATCTAGGTTTTGTTATCTCAGAAGGTAACTTTAAGATGGATATCAGAAAGGTGGAAGCAATCTTGAATTGGCCTACACCAAAATCAGCAACTGAAGTAAGAAGTTTCCATGGTTGAGCACAGTTCTACCGGAAGTTCATTAAACAGTTCATTGAAATTAGTGCACCTATTTTAGATACCATCAAAGGGGGTATGAAATCCAAGTTCCAATGGAATAAGTAGGCTGATGAAGGATTTGAGCATCTCAAGAAGATGATAGCGACTCAGCCGATATTGACACTTCCTAGTTTTGACAAATTGTTTACTATGGAATGTGATGCTAGTAATATTGTTGTCGGTGCCATTTTGAGTCAAGAAGGAAAGCCAATAGCTTTTCATAGTGATAAAATCGATGAAAAGAAGAATTATTCCTCATATGACTTGGAAGTGTATGCATTAGTGCAAGCATTAAGGAAATGGAGACATTATATCCTTCCTAAAGAATTTGTGGTCTTTACCGACAATTAGGCTTTGAGATTTCTAAGTTCACAGGATAAACTAAGCCATAAGCATATGAAATGGGTGGAATACATCCAAGCATTTAGCTTCACCATAAAGCATAAGAAGGGAGTGAAAAAAAAGGTAGAAGATGAATTGAGTAGGAGGTTACTCACAGTGCAAGAAGTTTAACTAAGGAGCATTGGCATCGAAAGCTTCAAAGATCTATATCCGGCAGATGAAGACTTTTCAGCAGCATACAAGGTATGTCAAGAGTATCAAAATCATTTTCAAAGTGAGTATTTGGAGTATACTCTTCAAGAAGGTCTTCTATTTAAGGGAGGATAAATTTTTGTACCAAGAGCTTCCATGAGAGAGAACCTAGTACAAGAGAAGCATAATGGTTCCTTAAGTGGACATTTTGGGTTGAATAAGACTCTAGAACTAGTCAAGAGGTATTACTATTGGCCGAGAATGAATTGGGATGTCCAAAAGTATGTGGATACTTGTATAGTCTATCAAAAGAAAAAAATGGACTTTATCCAATGCAGGATTGTATCAACCCCTTCCTATCCCAAATAGACCATGGGAATGCCTTAAGTATGGATTTTGTAGTTGGAGTACCGAAGACAAAATAGGGAATAAACAACATCTTTGTGATTGTTGATAGGTTCAGCAAGATGGCTCACTTTGTGCCATGAAAGACCGCACATGATGCATGTTACATTTAAAATTTGTTCTTTAGAGAAGTTGTTAGGATACATGGATTACCTTTGAGTATTGTATCAGACCGAGACTCCAAATTTATGAGTCATTTTTGGAAAACTTTGTGGTAGAAGCTTGGTACAAATATTTCTTTTAGCTCGACATATCATCCACAGACTGATGGTCAGACCAAAGTGGTGAACCGAAGCTTAGGCAATATTTTGAGATGCCTCACCAAGGAGTATGGACAATCATGGCATCAACTACTTGCTCAAGAAAAATTTGCATACAATGATACAGTCAAAAGATACACTAGAACGAGCCCTTTTGAAATAGTGTATGGGATTCATCCTAGGGGTATATGTGAATTAAGTGATCTTGGAAGAAATGGAGAGAGGAGTGGGTTTGCTGAAGATTTTTCTCAATCCATGAAGGAGGTCCATGACTCAGTTAAAGAAGCATTGGTAGGGAGTACAACTCACACCAAGCAGAAGGTGGATGCAAGGAAAAAAGATATTCAATTTGCAGTTGGATATTTGGTCATGGTGCACCTAAACAAAGCAAGGTTGTAGAAAGGAGTTTTGAGTAAAATTCAGATGAGGAAGATAGGCCCTTGTGCAATATTGGAAAAGTATGGGTCTAATGCTTATAAAATTGATCTTCCTACAGACATAGGATTATCTCATATTTTCAATGTGGTAGATTTGGTATCCTACAAAGGACCAATTCCAAAAGGAGATTCTGATCTCATAGGAGATATCAAGGATCTCAGAGCACTCAAAATTCCTGTTATACCGAAACTATAGGCTGAAGAGATTATGAATTCAAGAGTTGCCAAGCAGACTAGACAATAGACCTATCTAGAACATCTGGTCAAATGGCAAGGACATGCTAATTCAGAGGCTACATGGGTACATGAAATCGATTTCTAGAAGTTAGGAATCAATCCTGAATTACTCCAATCACCTGGAAGTTGATTTTTTTTTTTGGGGAGTATGGCGCAGGAGCAACTAAGGTTAGAAGCATTTCTAGGATAGAAAGCATTTGTTGGTTTTTAAGGTGTTTTGTTTCACCATTCTTGTAATGACAAAGTTCAATCGGTGAACAAACACCATAGTTTCTAGATAGTTGTTTCCTAGTTAAAATGTGTGCTGAGGTAGTTTATAAACCTCTAGAAATGTAACAAGGCTCTAGCAACCAAAGATTGATGATCTGCAGATCAACGATACTGGTGCTTGGGAATGTCCGTCAGGAATGTTCATCAGGAATTCCTCTCAGGAATGTTCATCAGGAATGCCTCTCAGGAATGTTCGTCGGTGATGTTGACTGGTGTCAATATTTTTTTTTGGGTTTTTGATCTGACACTCGGGGTTGAAGTTTCTGTGTTCACCGATGATGTTTTTGTTGCTCGGTGAAGTCAACACTGGCACTCGATAATTTTGGTTAATGACCCAGGAAATGCGAGATGTGACATTTGTTACCAGTTGGGTCAACTGCAACGGATCTCAACGTGTAATTTTTTCTTGGAATGAATAGGGACACCTATTCTAGTTATGGGAAGGTTATTTATGGCTTGGCCAGGCCACCTGTGCAAGATGATTGAAGTTGTCAAAGAGCACGAGATATTTTGGAGATATTTCAAGGGATAGATATATAGTTGAAAGTTTTTGTAAGTAGTAGCAGATAGTAGACAAAAGAGAGGAATGCATTGTATTTTTTAATAGAATAGAATTTATGAATACAGAAGGCATTTGGAGAATCATCTTGAGTATTTTGTGATGGATTCCATGTGCAATGTGGACTACTGTGTTCTTCAAGTTGAACTCGTTGGTTTAGCTTGGAGAGTGGATCTATCCTATTAGATCCCCTAGCATGAGATAGTAGCTTAACGGTGTAAACCAGGTCTAGGGCACTTGAGGTAAAGATCTTAGTGACTGCCTCAAGCTAGGGTAAGAATTAACCCTATAAGGTCTGTGCAAGAGGCCTTAGAGTAGAGTCAAGCTGACTCTTGGTAACAATGAGATCCTCGGTGAATTACATCACTAAAGGCCTAACCCAAAGTAAATTCAACATCTTTAGTCTGATCTAACCTAAACCCTAGGTCCCAATCTATCATCACACTCGATTAATTATTTATTTCCTAAAATCCCAAAACATTGACAAATAAACCTTATGACATTATTTAATTAATATCCTAGTAGGTTGATTAAATAAATAGATAATTGTTAATTAAATTCAAAAAGGAATTAATATTAATAAATTGAGTAAAAAGTGAATTAAAATCATTTAAATATAAAAAAATGCATTTTATGTCATCATTTCAGTTGACTGAACGTCAAATTAGAAACAAATCTTTCTTGTTCAATTAACTAAGTATTTTTTGCTTCTCATTTTGGAAACAATCCAGTTAACTGAAAGTTGACTCAGTTAACTCTTCTTTCAATTTTAGAAGTGTCCCGAATGACTAATCACTCAGTTCAATTATCTGGCTCTCTCAACCAATGACCTTCTTTGCACATGGATTGTGCTTCTTTGAGAAAATCTTTTCCGTTCTTTGAAGTTAAATCTCGGTCGTTAGTTTGACAAAGATTTTCTATAAAATAAATCTTCATTTCCTCACAAAGGATCAAAGAATTGTTAGTAAAGTTATTATGTTTTTTTTTCATCATCTTAAGCATTTAGCATTTAGCATATTTACTTATTTCAAAGCATTTCAATTCATAATCTAGGAACACTTCTTTTTGGTTCTAAAAGTAATTAAGCTAATCATTGGATAAAATTTCTTGTACTTGCATCATAGAATAATTATCTTTGTAAATCCTTCATTTAGACAGTGTCAATTCATTGGGTTTGTGATGATTTGAGAGAAAACTCATACTTTTGCCTACTAGAAGGCAATAGGTTGATTTACATTAATTTATTATTTTCGTAGATTAATGCTTTCCTAGAATTAACTATGCAATGACCTATTGAAGTGTTTGTGTTTTCTAGAGATCCACATTTCACAGACACATTTTTGGCGCCCACCGTGGACATAAAATATAATTTATGACCTCACAATTTTGAATTTTTTCAAGTTTCAGATTTTTGTTCCGTACAATCTTCTGTCTAGACTTGTACGAGTTTTTTTTATTATGCAATACGAGTGAGGATGGGTACTCATATGGTTTACTGTGTATTCTCATACTAAAATACAGGGATACTCATATGGTTTACTGTGTATTCTCATACTAAAATACAGGGATACTCGTATGAATTTTTGTTATTCTAGTCTTTAAAAAAAATCATTTCACTTAAGTTTTCTGACATATGACTGTTTGGTTTTAACTATTTTCTATTTTTCACAGCCTAACAATTATCTACAGGATATTTTTCTGAATATTTCTATTCCAAAACACTTGTTTGTGGGACGATTAATGAAGAATTAGACCATCAAACTACTAACATTGTCTTGCAGGTTTCCTAATCACCAGTCAACTTAACATTGTGCTTGTTTTTATTAAATTGGGAACCTCACATGCAAGACATTTAATTAATGAACCTCTTCTTGATGTGTCTAAAATGGCAATGATGTTAGGATATTATGGTCTTGCCCTTTCAGGGATGATAAGAAATCCATAAGTATGGTTTTCATTTGTTTGATGCATGGTCACCTTGTAGAGGGTCTTTCATAGTGGGAAAATGTATTCACTATTTGAGAATGACCCAAGTGAGGATGGGCTAACGCCAAGCCACTCCAACTCACTATAAATAAATTGCTTCCTTGAGATTAAAGTCTCACAAGATGAATACCATTTGAGCTTATACTTGGATCTCACCTAACACATAGTAGGGCCTTTGGGTCTCTATCACATTGTCATGACTACTCATGCTAAGGTGCTTTGTGGGGCTATACGCCTAAATTGTGCTTGCGCAAACACAAAGGATGTATTCAAACAGAGACCCTTACTTGGAACTCTAGAACAGAAGCCACTCAAATCACCTCCAAAATTGGGATAATCTAAGTGCACGGGAGATAGTAAGTCCCCCAAGACACTCACTATATCGTGCCCATATTACGACTCAGAGTTGGATAATACGACATCATTATACTGTTAGGATTGGATAATACTGAGAGGGGGGGTAAATCAATATTATAGTACTTTATTAAATTATTCGAATAATTAAATATCAACCATAAACTTGAAGTAAAGAAAAGAAAATAAGAAAATGACACAATACTCATAACACCATATTTTGTTTTTGAGGAAACTCTGGCCAAGGGAAAACCCCGGTGGGGATGGTACCCACAAGCATGCACTAAAGTATAATTTCCCTGTAAGGAGACCTAGCCCTGTTAGGAGCTGAATATTACATAGTACATTTCCCTGTTAGAGGAATAAAAACAATGTTAAAGGTTTACAACACCCTGTTAGGGGCCAACTGAGCTTACAGATCTTAAAATATAATTCAGGTTACAAAGTGTTCTCAGTCATGAACAAAACAAGCAACACTGGTGCTTAGATAGTTCCTTTATAGTTCTTCATTGATCTCTTCCATTCTCTGCTCTTCTATTCGCTCAAAAACTCATCCAAATGTCCAACCTACATACACATAATATTTATCAAAAAGATCTTACATATATATCTCACAACTTTACAAAGTCGGCTCTCAGTATGAATATTACAAATATTAATAAGTCGGCCTTCAATACAAAATATATTTAATATAGTAAAAATTAAATGCATGGTTGGCACTCTTTCATAATTGATGTGGAGGTTATCAACAACCAAAATACAACTTCAATTGTCTGGAGTCCAAGCCATACTCCCTCAATCTTTGCTACTATCAAACTACACTGTTTCGTTGTTCTTTTGCAGTCTATCTGTCTTCAATTCTGTCTAACTCACCGTAGACTCAACCAAAACAAAATAAATCTTAGGTGGAGGTCATACATACCCCATACTATCTTCCTCTAAGCTCGCTTTCCATAAATCATTGATCTCAATCTTTGACACCCAAAACACTTCTGTATCTTTGCTTCTACACTTAGTCAAATTTTGAATCACCAAAACTCATCTTTTCTAGAATTGGTCTGAAACCAAAATGTGTTGCCATAAATGACAACCAAAAATTAAATCATATTTACACAAAATTGATTACTTTCCAACAATCTCTCCCTTTGGCATTGATGGCAACACTTCTAAAAAAAAAATGAATAAGTGTTCCAACTAATCTGTCTCCTCTAAACTTTATTTTTCTTTTCTTCTCTATATAATATCTATATTTTTTTTTCTTCTCTTCTCCCCCTTTGAAAACAATGAAAAAGGTGTATATACAAAAAAAGTTTTAATTCTTTCTCACCAGTTTCAAAATATCCAGAAAGGAATCTTCCAAGATCTTCACTTCTGCAGTCCATGTCTTGAACAAAATTTGGCTAATGTGAACTAAGATATTCAGTGCAAATGATGTGGTCTCAGCTTCTTTCAATTCTATGGGCAAAGATTTATCCAGTGAATCTGTCACTTTCTCCAAGTCTGAGAGATGAGCCTCAAGTATTCATAACTTAGGAGTGATAAAACTTTTTAGCAAATTGAACCTTGTCAATACTCTCCCTTTCTCATTATCCAGTACACTGAGTTTAGCCAAAATCCTTGTGACTTCTTTGTCTAGATCTATTGTGGATTGTGAAGATGTCTCACAACCATCCATCATACCATTCAAAGTTTCCCTCTCTTTGGCAATAATGTCTTCAACATCCTGAATATGCCTTATTGGATTCATGCAATAACTAAAAACTTTTCTCCCATGTCCAATGCAGCTTCTTGCATTTGTCAAGAAAGTCTCCTTAATGACTAAATCCCATGTTATAGATTTGCAGACTACTGTTAAATTCTTCTCAGAGTATGTCTTCTCTGCCTTTTCTTCTGCTATCTTTAGTAGGTTCTCATTGTGCCCATCAAATTCATCAAGTGCAATTCTCATATTCTCAATATCATCTTTATTCTGGAAAACAATAGGTGTTGGAAGAAATTGTTTTACTGTATCAATTCCTCTTATGATGACTTTTGCCTTCTTGTCTCCTTTCTATTATGATCTCTCCTTTGCTTTGTTCGAAGCAGTAAATGCCAATTTTACTAGCTCTACTTCATCCATGCTATCAACATTTACATCACTGCTGCCAACAATGAAATGGATGATGTGTTTACCTCTTTCTTTTCATCCTCTTTCTAATCTGTTTGTTTTTCTTCTTCCTTCTTCTCTTCTTCCCTCTTCTATTCCTCTTCCATTTTCTATTCCTCTTCCTTCTTCTGTTCTGCCTCATCTACCACAAAAGTATCCATATTCCTTGAAAAAGGGTCCTTCTCATCTTGAGAGGCGTCAAGAGTTACTACTACACCAAAAACATATAAATCTAATGATGGATCTTCCTCACTCTTCTCAGTAGATGTCTCTGTTTCCTTAGATCTCTCACCCATTCCCAATTGTGTGGGCGATGTGTTCTTAGGAGGTGAGGTCTTGCTAGAGGTAGTGGTCATAAGTATCTCTTCTAGTGCCTTCTGAGTTTTCTCAGCGACTTCATCATATTTCCTTGCCATGATTTTAGTAATCTCACCTTGGTCCTTAGTAGAGGTTTAAGTTCCTTTAATATTCTATCCCTTTCTTAGACTGATATCATAGGCAACATGTTATCTATTTCTTGGTTTTTGATTGTATCATCTTTAATTTGTGCAACATGTTTTCTTATTTCCAATCTCCCATAAAGGTATATGGGTATGCTTCCTTCAATCTCTAATAGTGTCTTCTTAAAAGTAAGTAGGTGCTCTATCACAATGTCTTCAATTTTAAGTTTGTCTGCCTCTTCATACCTGTTAAAATAGCTATCAATTGTAACCAATTTTCCTTGATCTAATGCTCTTTTCTCTAGCATATTTATGTCAGGTTTCCAAATGTGTTTTTCTTCTTTCTTGTCTTCTCTTGTTGTGCTTTTCTCTTTAGGTGATGTTTGCATGCTTGATCTTGTTACTCTAGAAGTGACATTTTCAGTTTGAGTTGTTTGTTGTTGAGGAGGAGGTGGACTATCTACCATGATTACCTCAGGAGTGGGAGGGGCTATAGTACTTCCACTTGCAAGTCCAAGTGACCTTTCTGTCATCTTCTTTTTGACTTCTTTAATTTCCTCTTATGTCAATCCTCCTTTAACTCCATAATCATGTACAATATTTTCTATATTTCTCTTTCTCAGACCTCTAGTATGTTCTTCTCTCACTTTTTCTGACTTTTCTTAATAAGTTCCCCATCTTTCCTCTGTTGTATCAATCTCTGATGAAAGGACATGTTCTACTTGCATGGTAAGCACTTCATAACTCACTTCATAAGCCATGGGGTAACACCATTTCTTCTTGGGTATGACTACTTCAAAGCACACACAATCAGTTTCAACCATGAAACATATTGTATCTTTGTATTTCTCAACAATATCTTCATGTATTTTGTACCTTGTCTTCATTTGTCTCAGTAGTATCTTGATCATACCAAATAATTCACCATCAACCCAAGTAGCATTCTATCTTTTGTAGCTCTGTGAAATCAATATGCCAGTAGGTACTCCAGACTTCCAACCACTAGGATGTAAACCAGGAAACTTATGATCAATATGAATGAACATATGCATCAACAATGAACCAAATCTGAAGGTTTTCAATTTTTCCTTCTTCACAAGCTTTACATTCTCAAGAAATTGTTGTGCCAGAACTTCACATAGATTATACTATGCATTTTATTTCACCATTCTCCATGCCACCATGATGACTCCAGTAGATACTAAATTAGGTCTACTACTGTAGTAGAAATTGTACCCAAGTATCATCTCAATCAATCTTACATCTTGCTGAAAGATGTCATTTACTATCATTGCCCGTCTGTCCCATTTGGAATAAGTTAGGGTTTCAACATCTTTCTTCACATATGACTCTGATGTTGTCCAATCTAGTGATTTCATGGATTAGGTCACTACAAATCTTCATAGGTTGATCACCAATCCAAATAAACTGATCATGAACCCTACTTAATAGTGTTTTGAACCATTCATCTTCATCAAATTCGTATAAATCTAGTATTTTAATTATGCTCATTTGATTGATATGTTTGTATTATTCTCTCATGACTCCTTTGTTAGTCATATAATCCATCTTAGTTGATATATCATCGATTCCCAATATGTCATACTTACAATGTATGTAAGCCCTAATATCTTCTACGTGTAACATGCCATATGGGGTTTGGGAAAATACTCCCTCTGGATCCTCTTCGCATGATTTGAATGGATGTTTCTTAAACTTATACCTAGGTCTATCTGTAATATCAAAAATAATAGGTGCATCCATGGCTAGATGATGTAAAATACCTTTCTTTCGCTAAATTTTGAGTTTATCCTTCAATCGATCACGCACGACCAATGTAGAATAATCTGAACTTCTATGCTCTCTGATTTCCTTAGCTCGCTCTTCGTCAAATGGTAAAGAGATAAACCATTAAGTGGTGCTTTTATACAAGTTAAGTTATGAATTTCACTTTCACTTAAAATTGTCCAGTCGGCTGTTAGATCTCACGAACAAAATATGTGTATTAGCTGATGGTGTGCTCTTAGATGTGTACTTCATGATGTCATCCAAGATTATACCCAAGCTCGCATGAGATTAATCCAAAAATTTTGGCACACCATATATTCTGTTGTCTATATCCAATGCTCCCCTAAGGCCATGATCGGCCAATTAGGTCGATTTCATCTTGCTACCATCAGGCGAAGATCCAGTAGCCTCTACTGACTCTCCCTGAACTAATGTCTCACTGGTTTCTTTGATCTTCCATATCTTACCACTGTTTCTTTCTTCTACCTTCTTGAAACAACTTTCAAAATCACTCTTCACATCTACAACACTCTTACCAATATCATTTCCATTCTTCTATGAATTCATAGGAGGTGGTACTCTTCTATTGTCTAATCCATTATACTTGCTAAATTTCACTATATGTGCTAGATTATTGCATTTTTAACATATAGGAGGTCTTCTTTCCTGATTGACTTGCAGCTTGCAGTATTTCACAATGTGTCCAATGTTATTACATTTTTAGCATGTAGGTTTCACTGTAGGTTCTCTTCCATTGTCTTTTCTATTTTTGATTGATTAGGTTTTCTGCATTCTGGTTTCTTGTGCCCTTATCCATTATAGTTAAAACAATAACTAGAAAAAGTTCTAAAAGGGGCATTACCTCTGCAATCTCTATTCATGTGTCCAAATCTGTTGCAGCCAAAACATCTACCTCTGAAGGGTCTGATCTGTTCTTTAGGTTCTTCAATAGAAGGTTTCTCAAAATCAATCTTCTCATTTGATTTCTCTTCCTGATTCTTTAAACATTCAACTTCATTGAATCCAATACCAGTCATATCACCTTAGGTTTTTGTTTATCTCTCTTTTCATAAATCAAATCACTATTGGTGTGAAGTTTCTCAATGTGATTCTTTGCTTCAACAAGTTCACCTTTTATAATCTGATTGTATTTCTCCATTTCTAGATACTTGTTCTTGTAGTAGTCAGCCTCATTCTTCATTTGATCTAATGAACTGTTCAAAGCTTCTTCAACTTTTTTCTTTGCATCCTTCTGTAATTGTATTTCTTTAGCCATAGTCTCATTTTCAAGTTTCAAAGTTTCATTCTCTTCTATTAGTTGCTTCACCTTATCTGAACTGTCTTCATCTTAATCCTCTTTTATCTAAATCACACGATCTTGTCTTTGATTTCTAGAAAGCTCAAGTTGATCTTTGAGTTTCTTTATGAATTTATTAGCTCTACGCATGTTGAACATCAATTCTCCATTCTCTGCTTTTTCTTTATCAAGGTCTTCAAGTGCAGCATCAAATTTTTCTTGCAAACTGTCCAAATCCATTATGATCTCCCTCAAGCTGTTAGAATTTCTCTCCAAGGGCCAAAAGCTCTGATACCAATTGTTAGGATTGGATAATACTGAGAGGGGGGGGTGAATTAGTATTATAGTACTTTCTTAAATTCTTCAACCATAAACTTACAGTAAAGAAAAGAACATAAGCAAAGGACATAATACTCATAACACCATATTTTGTTTTCAAACAAACCCTGGCTAGGGGAAAACCCTAGTGGGGATGGTACCCACAAGCATGAACTAAAGTATAATGTCCCTATAAGGAGACCTAGCCCTGTTAGGAGCTGAATATTACATAGTAAATTTCCTTGTTAGAGGAATAACAACCCTGTTAAAGGTTCACAACACCCTGTTAGGGGCCAACTGAGCTTACAACTCTTACAATATAATTCAGGTTACAAAGTGTTCTCAGTCACAAACAAAACAATAAATACTGGTGCTTAGATAGTTCCTTTATAGTTATTCATTTATTTCTACCATTCTCTTCTCTTCTATTCGCTCAAACACTCATCCAACTGTCCAACTTACATATACATATTCTTTATCAAAAAGATCTTACATATATATCTCACAACTTTACAAAGTCGGCTCTCAGTATGAATATTACAAATATTGCTAAGTCAGACTTCAATACAAAATAAATTTAATATAGTAAACATTAAATGCATAGTCAATTCTCTTGCATAGTCGATGTGGAGGTTATCAAAAACCAAAATACAACTTCAATTGTCTGCAAACCAAGCCATACTCCCTCAATCTTCACTATTGTCAAACTACTTTGTTTTGTTGTTCTGCTGCAGTCTGTCTTTCGTCAATTCTTTCTAACTCACCGTAGACTCAACCAAAACAAAATTGATCTTAGTTAGAGGTCATACATACCCCATACTATCTTCCTCTAAGCTCACTTTCCCTAAATCATCGATCTCAATCTTTGACACCCAAAACACTTATGTATCTCTGCTTCTACACTTAGTCAATTTTTGAATCACCAAAACTCATCTTTTCTGAAATCGGTCTGAAACCCAGATGTGTTGCCATAAATGAAAACCAAAAATTAAATCATATTTACACAAAATTGATTACTTGCCAACATATACCCATTTCATGGTTGATGGTGGTCGTATTCTGATTATCTCTTGGGTGTGCACCTAAGTTTGCGAGCGAGTATTTTTCCACTTAGCCAATCTTCCTAGGATCTAGTATTTTCCTACTATGCTTGAGTTACATTTTTTCACCATGTGTTGAATGTGTTTGAAAACCTAAAATGACAACTCAAAAAACTGGAAAACTGTGCAATAGAGAGTAGAAAACTAAATTCTCATACGAATCTGCATCCTGACTTGTACGAGTCAGGATCCTGCTCCTATTTACTTGTATTACCCGGTGAGAGTACTCATATGAGAGTATGCATTTCCTACAAGTTTTGACATGTTATGATCTGTCGTGTGCATTCCATTATAAGAAACTTAGTTCCTTGTATCACTTTTGGGCAATGCTTGTATGAATCTACACTCACTCATACCATTCTTTTAGAAATTTGTCCAAATTCTATGTTTGACCTAATTTTTACTGTTCACCAGATACCTGGTTAGGTTTTGGAATGTCTCCTAAAATTTTGATCCAGAACAACGAGCTTGTCCTAGTTCTGTCGTTGGTCATAATCTGTTGTTAGTCTAAATTCTACTCTCACAAATCTTGGTTTGTTGTGCTAGTCCATTGATCAGTTTGCCACTATTAATTTGAATGTCTTTTGTCTGTGTTGTTCTTGTTTTGAGTCGGGCATGCGGGTTTGTTAACCTTGACTCAAAATCAGAGTCTTTTTATTCTCATTCTTAGTTGGATGTTATCTTTTTATCACCATCATTGGACTTGGACTTAGTCAGCATGTCAGAGTTACTTCAACACCTATTGGGAAAATCAGTTGATTTATGCTTGTCAAAACTAGGAGCTCTTTTCAAAAATTTCAAGAGGAAGGGAGAGAATATTTTCCATTTGAGGAGAACCCTAGTTTCATAGAGGAACCAAAAACTGTGAACAAGTCGATCTCCCCTTAAAAAAGATCACCTAATTCAAGGATGTCAGGAGAAAGACAAGGACAAGATCAGTTTAGATGTAGAGAGCATAGTTCTAATACCCAGGCTAATCATAGTCATCACACCTCGAGTGACTGAGATTTATGAGGCCAGTATTCTAAAATTTTGAAATGACAAATACTTTCTCAAGATGATGAAAACCCTCATGAAATGAGACAAGGATTAATACTTTCTCAAACTGGCACAACAAGGAGCCCAACTTCCTCCTCAATACACGACTAAAGACATCATCGCTAGAGAGGAAGAAATTCCTTTGAAAAGAATGAAAAAACAACTACAAGCCTTGCAAATTGAGATGCAAGAGTTAAAAAAGGAAAAAGAGAAAGTGACCATGAACTACTCTATGGACACCATTTGTCCATTTCCTTTTGACAAAGACTTGTACTTACCTTTGTTCCCACGTGGAGTGGAAATTACTAGGTTTGATAAATATGTTGGTCAATATGATCCACAGTATCATGTCTGGGAATTTTATTCTCCATGCACAAAATTTAGGCAAGAAAAAATGTAACTCATGCATCTCTTTCCCAGGAGTGCAAGTGGTCAAGCCATGGAGTGGTTTTCAAAGTTACCCATGTTGGAATCAAAACTTTTGATGAACTGATAAACCTATTTTTACAATAGTACTCGTACAACGTACAACATCCCATGACAATGACCATTTTGTGTAATGTCAGACAACAAACAAGAGAGACTTTATTGTTAAAATTATAATATTTCCTTGGTAATTTATAAACCAAGGTCTTATCTCATATTTTTAATTCCTTTAATAAGGAAATTAGATATTCCTCCTTAAGAGGATTCCTACACATGGCACACACCAAATGTGAATGTGGCACACATAGAGTATGGGAGTTACATGAAAACTCCTCCACTCATCTCTACTTAAGAGATGGTTCTCACACATTTCTCAGGGTTCTTTGGTTCTCACTTGGTTCTAAGTTGGTTCTCACAAGTTGGATCTCTTCTCTCTTCTCTCATTCTCATTCTTGCAATATTGTAATGAGCTCTCTCTCTCTCTCTCTCTTTGCTTCTTTCCTCATTCATATTTATGCACAAGGGGTTTTTTCTTAGTTTTCCCCTTTCAAAAATGTTGTCTTGGTGTTGAGTTTGGAACTCCTCATTGCTATTGTTGATTGTTCTTGTTTCAACATTCATCCTTTGGTAATACATTTACTTGCTTCACTCTCTTGGATTCATTCTTGTATTTCATTTCATTTTATGTATTTTTCTAACATGGTATCAGAGCTAATAATCCTTGTTTGAGTGTTTGCAGGTTTTCATGATCTAACTTTTGTTGCAGGTTTTATTTTTGAATTTTTTTTGGGTTTGGATGGTTTACCACCAAACCCAGTGTCTTTTTCCTAGTTTTTCCCTCTGTTGGGCAACTGCAAGGGAAGATTTCAGATTTTCATGCTCTGTACCTTATCTTTAAATCAATTTCATAATCTATTTCTCTAACATTTGGTGCAAGCACATCTCTATTATTTCCATATATCTCTGTATTTGATTCTCAAAAATCTATCTTTCTAATGCTTTGCAGGTTATTCAAGCATATTTATCTACAGGGTTATATATCTCTATTTTTATTTTTCTTCTTTTATGCAAACCATTTAAACATTTCTGTGACTGTCATTTTGAAGACAGTTTTATAGACCCGTACTCAATCATTCATAACTTTAAAACTATAAATAATTTTAACAATCTCTTCAGTGGAGTTTTAGATAATTGGGTTTTTAAAAACATATTAAAATTTTGGAAAAATCCCACGGTGCATTTAAAACTTATGCACCCCGTAATTGTCAGTGTTTTTTATTCACAGCTTTCAACCAACATTGCATTTTAATATTCCTTGTATCCATCCTTTGTTGTCCTGCGCAGTAGGCCTTGTCTTCAGCATTAGCATTATTGTATGTATATTTATCAGCATCATATATTGATTTGCATCAGAGTTATATATTGTCTAGCATTAAAATAATATTCCTTATCCTCATTCTTGCGCAGCCCATACTTCTTATAGCGCAACATATATATATATATTTTATTTACCCTTGGTTATACATTTCCCATACTTATTATTGTGCAACAAGTCATATGTTTGTAGCTTTGGACATTGGAGGGGCTTCTTTCATCCATTAGCGCAGCTTTTAAATTCAAACTTTGCACCTTTTGTTTTTAGTGCATCTTTCTGCATTCTTGCGCTGCATTTCTTCCAACACATTACAACTCTCTCCCTCTCCCCGATAGTGCTCCTTCAAATCCTCTCTCCTCTCTACTCCTTTCGTAGTCTGTACTCTCCTCTCTTGCGCAGAAATTTCTGCACTCTTCCCTCACTTTCTGCGTTGTTTATCCCCTCCTTTCTTTAGCACTTCTATCAGAACTCTTTCTCTTGTTGCTCAACTTTTTTTGACATAACTCCCCTTTTGCGAAACATATTCTCTTGCCCAGCTTATTCTGTCAGCGCATTTTATTTTTGCATTTTTTCATTCAAAATGTTTTTGTTCATTCATAACATTTCACTAAATATGTTTTTGTTTTGTCATTCATTAGTAAATTATTTCTGCTATTAGTATTAGAATCTTAATATGTTGTTAATAATTGGAAATTATTTACGCTCTTAGTGTTATTTTATTTGCATGATTATTATTGTTTTTTGTTTAGTTGCAGGTTAATCATTGCTTTCTCAAAAGCTCGGGCTGAGAATAGATATCATAATTGTTCAAATATATCTTTATTTCCTTTTTTATCATTATATTGTTGCAGCTTTATTGTAACATTTTTTGTTTTATGTGCAGGTTATCATTAGTTTCTTCTTTTAGTTTTTATCACTATTCATTCAACTTTGTTTAAATATACATTTTTTAAATCATTACTCCAACTTTATTTAAATTTATTTAATTAACAAAAAGTTTAAACATTAATACAAATTTCCTACTCAATATTTCTTAATATCATTTCATTCTTGCTTTCATCATATCTATTATAACTTTATTCAATTACTTATTTGTCATTTAATTGCAATATAAATTTGTTTCATCACTTTCACAAAAAAATAAAAAAAATTTAATTGTTAAAAATTCATGCATATTGGTATTTACTAATCGCGTTAAATTGGCTTTCTAGCTTCATTATTATATTATTCAACTTGTATTTCATTTTATATTAATTCATTATGTCATCTTTAATCCTAGAATTTAAACTAAGTACTTCCAATTATCATGTGTGGAAGACTCATATGAGCTTTATCTTTCATTTCCGACATATCATTGATGTTGCAACTGACCTCGATTCCGTTCCTCCTCCTGTTGTTCCTCTAGCAGTAAAAAATTAATGGAATGATAAAAATGATGAGGCGCTTGGCCTTATAGGTCTTTCCTTAAATTCATATTTATATGTCTTAATTGCCCATTGTACTGAAGCACATGCAACTTGGGTGATTTTGCAAAACACTTTTGACAGCGCCAATAAATCTCGAAAGATTCAAGTCCAAGATCAATTGGAGGATCTCAGGTATACAGATTTCTCAACTATGGATGATATTTCACTTAAGCTTGATTCTATTTGAAGTCAATTAACTGGTTTAGGAGTAACTGTATCTGAGATTCGGTTAATTCATATCATTTTTTAAAAATGTCTTCATAGAGAATTTCAACAATTTATCACTAATATTCATTCTCAATTAGCTCTTCCTTTGTTAGTGAATCAATTAACTTATGATATCTTTCAAACACTATTACGTCAAGAAGAGGCTAAGTTAATTCAATTTGAGACACTTAAAACTAATGAACATGCTTTCATGTCTAGATCTCATAATAATAGATCAAATATTTATAATCATAATAATGGTTATCATAACAATTCTAATAGACCTCATTGTAATTATTGTGGGAAAGATGGTCATGTGATCAATACTTGTTTTAAGAAACTTAAACATGAGAAGTCATCTAATCCTAATACTCAAAAATCTCATAATCATAACACTTGTCAACCTTTTGCTATTTGATATGGGATGTCTAATTCTCACTATGATGATAATACTATTTAGGATGAATATTATGATGAATGCTACTCTTAGAATAACCCTCTTGATTACTATCTTCCTACTCAAAGTGATTATATACTCTCTCCTTATGATGAAATGCAATTTGATGATACTTTCTCTCATGTTGATGATATTCTTGAACAAGAAGAGGAAATTATCTCTAACTTTCTTTATGTTACTTTGAAAGATATTTTCATTACTCAAGATGAAATTCATAATGATGGTACTAATCCTATGATTGTTTTGGAGGTTAATGATGGTAGCTCTCCTCCTCTTAATGTTTCATATTATGATGAATATGTTACAGATTTATTTGATGCAACCGAGGATTCCATTCCTGATTATATGATTGATGATTTGCAATATGATATTTCTTTCTAAAGTGTTACTGATTCAACACTAGGCGATCCCAATGATGGGCACTCTACTAGTGGTTCTTGCCTTATTGCGGGATCAACTGTTTATCATGGTCCACCTCTATTTTCTACTGGAAATGAATATATAGAATGCATAAATGTGTCTCAAGAATCTCAATGGTCACTTGAAGATTTGGGCCCCCCTCCGAAAGCAATTACATCTTTGTATTGTCAAATTTCTATCCACTTAGCAAACATTTATATGTACCATTCAAGCTCCATTGATCCAGTTGAAGAAATACATGATGATCAAGCTATCGACAATCTACTGAAGACTCTTTCAAAAGAAACATCTCAAAATCATTGTAAACATTTGGGTGTGATACCTATTTATCTCATCCCCAAGTAAATATTAAAGGGGATGTTAGAATTATAATCTTTCCTTGGTAATTTATAAACCAAGGTCTTATCTCATATTTGTAATTTCTTTAATAAGGAAATTAGATATTCCTCCTTAAGAGGATTCCTACACATGGCACACACCAAATGTGAATGTGGCACACATAGAGTATGAGAGTTACATGAAAACTCCTCCACTCATCTCTACTTAAGAGATGGTTCTCACACACTTCTCAGGGTTCTAGGGTTCTCACTTGGTTCTAAGTTAGTTCTCACAAGTTGGATCTCTTCTCTCTTCTCTCATTCTCATTCTTGCAATATTGTAATGAGCTATTTCTCAAGCTCTCTCTCTCTCTCTTGGCTTATTTCCTCATTCATATTTATGCACAAGGGGTTTTTCTTAGTTTCCCCCTTTAAAAAATGATGTATTGGTGTTGAGCTTGGATCTTCTCATTGCTATTGTTGATTTTTCTTGTTTCAACATTCATCTTTTGGTAATACATTTCCTTTCTTCACTCTCTTGGATTCATTCTTGTATTTCCTTTCATTTTATGTATTTTTCTAACATTTACTAACTTTCCTTCAGCGATGGAGGAGATCCTTTTTGTCAATATCTACGTCTCATACCTAAGTCTAAGAAAATGGATATATTCACCAATGCATTTCTATCTGAGTAATACTTCCCTATTCAGATGCAAGATCTACCCACTTTTGACAGAATAGTGAAGAGTGCACTAAAAATAGAAGGCATGCTTGTACAAAAGAGAGAAGTCACCCCGTACAAGGAAAACAAGTATGATTCCAAAGACAAGGAGAAATACTGGAACAAAAAAAAACATGTGGTAAATGATGGATTAGTTGATCACGTTGCTCCTCAACCAAAACTAGCAGTCTTCAACTTGATAAGTGACACAAAAGCCCTAAAAGCTACTGAAAACACCACAAAAGCTCCTTCCTAAGTAATCAGTAATCCCATGAAGGAGAAACCTTGGGCCAAGTGCAAGTGAAACTTTTCTCCTTTGTGTGAACCCTATGAATCGACGCTTAAGACTATGCTAGCTAAAAAACTAATAACATTGCCAGATAACTCTAGACCATATGAACCAGAGGTAAAACTAAAATGGTGGAGTGATAATGACTACTGTGAATTTTTCAGGAACAAGGGACACACAATGGAGAACTGCATGAGACTCAAACATGAGATCCAAGATCTCATTCAAAATGAGACAATTGTAGTTGGCAATCATGCCATGAATGCTAATCACAAGGCATTCAAAAATCCCTTACCTAAGTATGAGAAAGTAGAAGCCTCCAAGAAAGGTGCTAGAATCAATCATACATATAGCACCAATGATAAAAATGTCATCTACATGCTTGAGATAGCCTCTTCTGAGTACTACAATGTTATCATTGTCAAGAAAAATGAGAAAGAGTTTATAGGAGCCAACATTGTGACCTACGTGAAAGAAAAGGCCACCCTGAGAGGAGCTAGATCTTTCAACCCCTCTATGTCTAGCAACCAACCAATAAAATCTAAACCTTCTACATTGATCAACAAACAACCAACTGTGACTATGTTGAAGGTGTCAAACTCCAAACAATATACTTCATCTCATGCTGCTGACTACAACATTATCAATAAAATACATAGAATGAACACTCGGATCTCAATATTTTCATTTCTCAAGATCTCTACATTTCATAGGGCGGTCCTTGAAAAATTCTTGTCTATTACGAATGTCCCTAAGGACTTGGATTTGGATCAGTTTCAATCCATGATGGGTCACTTGACCTCACCTCACTACCTATCATTTTTGGAAGAATATGATAATTATTTGAGTCACCCTCACAACTTCCCCACATACATCAAAGTCATGATCCAAAAGCATTGTGTCAAATGTGTATTGATATATGGAGGCATAGGTTTGAATATTTGTACTTACAATATAATTGAACAAATGGGATTCTTAGAACATGCCATTAATCCTTAAAAAAAGATAACTATAAAGGCATATGATGAACATGAGAGATCTTCAAAAGGTCACATGAATCTACCTATAAAGTTGGACTAGTCGAAAGAGAGGTCATATTTCATGTGTTGGATCTTCCATTGGAAAACAACATCTTGTTAGGAAGACCCTAGATCCATGAGGTGCAAATGGTCTCATCTACTTATCACTAGTCAATCAAATTCCCCTTCAATGGTGTGGAAGTCACCATTCCTATGGATGCTAGCTATCTCTACAATGAAGTGAGACATTTAGCTGACACTCTCATTCTACACAATAGAGAATCTTCGACTTCAGAATCAGCTAGTGAGTTGATGAAATAAATAGAGAAAAAGCTAAAAATAAGAGACAGTGGCATGGATGGATACATAGTAGAATATGTTCTATTAGTAACATCTATTCCTACATCACTTAGGTCCTATGGAAGACCTTTAAAAGAGATGAAACCAATAAAAACACCACCAACGGTAATATTTGATGGTAGCTTTATCCAGGCAACTCTGCCACTAGAGGATGAAAATGAGGAGAAATTCATCTTGGACTGGCTGTATAAAGAACCTAAGGATAATGATGCGAAGCATTACGAAAGCTTCCTAGAGAAGTGTTGCATAGGATATGAACTGGTCTGACACATGGGTTATCTAGGAAACGGACCTATAGGATGTAACCAAATTGGACTCTTGGAACCCATTTCTCTCAAACACAAAAGTTCTAGGGATACAAATCACCTAGGCTTCTTATCAGTCAAGAAAAAGCAAAATAGAGACACACCCACCTACAAGTGGGATGAATTTGATGAGGAAGATGAGTATCCTTATCCCATTCCTCCATGTATCTAGTCTCTCCTCAATATGGGAGAAGATTATAATTCCCAGGTCAATGCTATTGAAGAGAAAATCTTAGAGGAATAATCAATGGTTCTTAATCAAGCAGAAGCTTCAACCTCCCAACATAGTTCTGATGAAGAAAAAGAGGACATAACCATCACAGAATTCATGAGAAGAACTCGCCCTAACTGGTGGAAAAGAGTGGACTTCACTCACATCTTAGAAATGGTAGACCATGCTAAAACAAACTCTCACGAGTATGAGTTTGATACTCTATCTAAGGAAACCCAAGATAAGGAGGTTCATACTGTATAGCAATATGTGACCCCACTTAAGGTAGGTGAAGGCTCAGGGAATAGGTATAAGGAATTGGATTCTCAAATCCATGACATGGGCTTTGATTATGCCATTAGGGCTCTTACAAATTTGAACACGTCTATATAAGGTACCAATCTAGGTCTCTACTTAATGGTCCAAGTCTATGACAAATATACTATGAACACCCTTGAACCTGTCAAACCCTTGCCACTCATGCATGTCAAACACATTGACTGGAGCTTACAAGAACAACCCATGAACATGCTCACCTTCCCCAATGAGTTACCTCAATGTTGTTGAACCGGTCACCTCTTCCATCAGTGAACCTAGCATGAACATGACTGAAGTAGATATCAAGTACCTCAGTCATAAAATCAAAATGAAAAGAAACAAATGTTCTGAAGGAGAAAAGCACATTGTGGCTATTTCAGAACACAAAATAGTAAAAAGAAAAGAAGCATTCTATGGTGAAAACCTCTCTGAGGCACTGAAGGATGGGGTACTTGATATACTACCTAGTCACTTCCAATAATGGTCATCAGTGCTGATTTAGCCAATACAACTAGTGAACATTGGAATGGAAGAACACCCGCATATAATCTACTTGGCATAATCCCTATCTGTAGAAAAGATAAAAGAATTCAATGAATTCTTTAAAGAAAATAAAATCTACTTTGCATGGACTTAATCAGATATGCTAGGATTGGATCCAAATTTAATAATGCACCATATTTAGATCGCCCCTAGAGTCAAACCAGTGAAGAAAAAAATCAGAAAGATGCATCCTCGTGTTTCTCTGTTACTGAAAGAAGAATTAGAAAAGTTTCACAAAGTTGGGTTCATCAGATCCATTGATTATGTAGAATGCATCTCGAATATTGTTCCTATATCTAAAGTAGACAAGTCCATCTGGGTGTGCACTGACTTCAAAGATCTCAACAAATCCTATTCAAAAGATGACTTTCCTCTGCCCAATATTGACATGATTGTTGATATGAGAGCTGGATATGAGATGTACTCCCTAATGGATGGCTTCTCAAGATATAATCAGATAGAAATTGCTCCTAAGGATCAAGAAAATCCTGCATTCACATGTTCTTTGGGGACCTACTAGAATTTCATTCCCTTTGGATTGAAAAACGTAGGGGATACCTATCAAAGAGATGTGACAATGATCTTCCAAGATATAATGCACAAAAACATAGAAAATTATGTGGATTATACTCTTGTAAATACCCTAAAAATATCCACACATCTAGAAGATTTGGGTAAAATTCTAGACAGAATGGAGTAGTTCAAGCTTAGATTGAACCCCAAGAAATATGCATTTGGCGTAACATCTGGTAAACTATATGGATACATTATCTTAGAAAAAGGCATCAAGATGGACCTTACAAAGGTACATACAATCATTGAAATTCGACCACCCAAAAAAATTAGTTAGATGAGAACACTCCAAGGAAGGATCTAGTCTATCAGGAGATTCATCTCGCAATTGGCTGATAAGGCACAACCATTTACCAAAAAATTACATAAAGGAGTTACCTATCAATGGGATGAGGAATATAACAATATTTCAATCATATCAAAGAGTATTCAAAAAATATGCTAGTGTCGATGCCTCATACATAGGGAAAACCATTGATCTTGTACAACTCAGCAACCACAACATCACTGGGGGTATTCCTCACACAAGAAGATGAGAAAAAGAAAGAACAATCCATCTACTACATCAGTAGAACCTTGGTATCATAAGAGATGAACTATTATTCATTGATAAAGATTACCTAGCAGTCATCTTTGCATCCTAGAAACTGAGGCATTACATTCCGGCACACTCTATATGACTGGTTGCTAAGATTGATCCATTGAAGTATCTCTTGAGAAAAGCCACCTTAACTTGCAGAATAATGAAATGGGTCAACCTCCTTAGTGATTTTGACATTGAATATGTTGAACACAAGGCAATAAAAGGGGAGGCTATCACAGATCAACTGGCTGAAGCTCCACTACAGGATGATCAACCCATCAATGCTAAATTTGTTGACAGATCCATTATACACATAACTCACAGATCCTGGAAAATATTCTTTGATGGCTCTTTCAAGAAATAGGATTTAGGTGTAGGTGTGTTTTTCATCACTCCTCAGAGCTATTATTTTCCAAAGGTGTACAAGATCTTGTTCCCTTGTATAGACAACATAGCCAAATATGAAGCCTTGGTAAATGGAATTAAACTGGCTATTGAATGGAACATCTACAAGTTACACATTCACAGTGGCTCCCAACTGATGATAAACCAAATCAATGACATTTATCAAATGAAGGATGATAAAATTATGCCTTACAAGAGAATGGTTGATGACTTCAAAAAATATTTTACCTTCATCACGTTCCTGCAAATCCCAAGGACACAGAACATAGAGGCTAATGCAATGGCTACACTAGATTTTTCACAACAACAATAAGAAGACTTCCGCTATGAGTTCCTGGTGGAAGAGATTCATTTACCTACTTATAACTCCCCTGAATCCCACATCATCTATTCTTTCATAGAATAGGATTCATCTCTCTACTAACATGTTTACGCCTACCTACGCTATCAATTCATTCCTGATGCGCTCACCTGCAATAAAAAGTGACACCTAATCCGTAATTCCTTACAATATGTTCTCATAGATAAAAAAATTGTATAGACAAAAACTAGATGTTATGATACTTAGGTGTATAGAAAAGGAGGAGTCCAAATGTTCATTAGCTGAGGTCCATGATGGTGTTTGTGGTCCTGATTCTAATGGTCTGACTCTGGCTCAAAAACTGTTGAGAGTGGGTTACTACTGACCAAACATGGAGAAGGAGGCCATCAAATATTCCAAGACATGTAATAAATTCCAGCTGCATGGAATTCTTATAAATGCTCCAACTAGGGATCTCGTTCCATTTATAACATATTGGCCCTTTCAATAATGGGCATTTGACCTAATTAGACATATCTATCCATCCTCTTCAAATAGACAAAAGTTCATCATAATAGAAATAAAATATTTCACCAAGTGGTTTGAAGCATTCCCACATAAAAAATCAACTGGACAACAAGTGGGCATATTCATCTTGAACCACATTATCTGTCGATACGATATTCCCTCATCCATTATAACTGATAATGGAGGGAATTTTAAGAACAAAAATATGGATGAACTCAATGATAATTTCAAAATTGAGAAAACTTTACTTTAATCTAATACCCAAAAGGAAATGGGCAGGCTGGGGATTCCAAGAAAAATATGCCGAAGATCTTGCATTGCACTGTGAACAAGTTTGGAAATGATTGGCATATGAAAATCAATCCTGCACTATGGGCTTACAAAACAAGCATCAGAACTCCTACTAGGGAAAATCCCTTTTCTCTAGTATATGGAGCAAAATAAGTCTTAACCATAGAGTAAATATCATCTTTGGGGGTTTCTCTGCATAGACTGATCACAGATGAAGACCATAGGGTCTCAAGACTACAAGAACTTGAACTACTATACGAGTGTCGACAAGTGGCATCTGATAACCTCAGAGCTTATCAAAAGATAATGTCAAGAGGATATAAAATGAGGGTCAAACCAAGAGAAATTCAGGTTGGTGAGCTCATGATGAGAGAAAATCCTCGCAATCAATAACATCGAGAGGAAAAGGGGAAGTTTGAACCCAACTGGCTAGGTCCATATATTATCACTACAACATTTGGCTCTGGAGCCTATCAACTCTCTACACTAGAAGGATAATAACTCAGGGAGCCTATCAACACTCTCCACCTGAAGAAGTTCTACACCAAAGAATTCTCTATATCTAGCAGCATGTACATATCTATTTGGTCCTGAAAAAAGATAGAAAAAAGTGAAAAATGTCCTGAAAAAAAGAGAAAAATTAAAAAATCAAAAAAAGGAAAAATAATAAAAATAAAATAAATTGAAAAAGAGGAAAAGTTCCTCGGTGAAAACATGGTAAACATGTGCCTTGGTAGAAAAAATAGAATCTCTTCCAAGTAGGTGAAAACCTGGTAAATAGGCACCTCTTTTACTCAAGCTCTCTATCTATCAATGCTAGACTTGGATTCCTTTCGCTTCAGTTTATGCATATCTTTCAGTCACTTTCATGACACTTTGGTTCTTTGAGAAACCTCATGGCTTGAAACCAATTAGAGTCATAGTCTGGGGGAAATTGAATCATCTTTTTCCCAGTAGTCTAAGTCATGTCAGTCATCTTGAATTAGAGTTTGTTTCAATGGAAAAGTGCCCAAATTTGATCAATTTGATGAACAAAACCAGAGTCAGTATCTCAGCCACTCATGAAGGATATTTTTCCACTAACACAATGATGTTTCTCAACAACCTAACCAACATTGTTTCTTAACACTATTTATTTGGACACAACTGTGTTTCTCAACACACATTGGACAACATATCATGAGCCCTAATATTGGCTTAGCAACACTCAAGCACAAAATTGTGTTTATCAATATTATACACTCACAAGCATGATAATGTTTCTCAACACCCTACACGGACAAACATATAATGCTCACAAAATTTTTTGAAGGTATGTTGAAATTTTATTGGATGTTGTCTATTATCAATGCTTTTCGCTAATCTTTTCTTTGATTGCTTCATGTTGGTGTGGTCCTGATGATCCTACAATGTTAAATTAAAATGGGTGTCTATGATAAGAGCCTCCACATTAAGGTGGAAAATCCTCACATAACTCGACTCCATTTAATTTCAAACCAAGGTGAGGTTGGAATTATCTCCTTGTATGTTATTAATCTATCTGTTTATGCAAGATCATACTCATGGTTATCTTGACTTTGTATGCCTCGATACTAGTGTACCCTTGCAACATCAACTGGAAAAAATGTTTAGGTCATCTTGGCTTTAATACCTTGATGCTTATGTTGTGTTCCCACATTTTATCTGATGAAATTCATACTCATATCCTTATGGTTGTAGTGGCACCAGTGAGGTTTGTATCGACTTTGATTTTCCAGACGCTCAATGATGAAAACTGTCAAGCTCAAATCCTATGACTAAGTCCTAGGTGGCATTCATGTTAGCTCTTGCATTGAAATTTGATAGCATGATAACATTACAACATTCTCTCTCTAGTGAAAGGTAAGGCATGAATCCTTTTTCAGGATTGAAATCAAAATCTGAGATAATTTTATTTGTCAAAATCACATTTTGACATTTTTGAGTCAACCATAGTTGACCGCTTGTGCAATCAACCATTTAAACTTTTAAAAAAATGGGATTTTCTCCCCAAAAGAAATTAATGTGTCAAAATTTTGGTCAAACTTGGTCAAACCTTGCCAAGATTTTGGTAAAACTTGGTTAACATGATCTAAAACAAGTGCAGAATGGGTCATAAACATTTCCAACCTCTTCAAAATCATATTAGTCACTTCCTACATCATTTTATCAATCAAATTACTTCCGATCACTAGGACCCCTAGCTATATTTGGTTTTCACTCCCGAGGAGGCAGGATTAGGACATCAATAATTTGGTGATCACATCATCAAGAAAGACCCGATCACTAGGGGTATCTCAGCTTCATTGCATCACATAAAACTTAGATTATCTCTAATCAAAGGCAACCCAATCAATTGTCTTATATAGTGATGGATACACTCAAAATGAGATGAATCGGTCTTATATGAGTCACTCATTCTTGAAACCAAACACATTGATCAAATTGACTTCATCGCTTCAAAAAAGTTAATTTTTTCTATTTGATCTCTTAACGGTAATCAGTTTCATCACTTCAAATCAAACTGGTTATCTATTCAAACCAATCCAAAGGTTCAAGAGTTCCTGATAGTTGTCTAGTTTCATCACTTCAAATCACATTGAGCATTTTTTTCTTTATCTTTTTATCAATCTTCATCCAATCAAGCTCAGATTCAGTCTTCTTTTAAAGAATGGTTTCATCGCTTCACATCAAACTATTCTTCATCTCGTTGCTATCTTGTCTTTGAATCAATGTATTGATCACACATCAATTCAAAGAGGGGAAAATTTAATGACCTAAAAAATGGTCATCTAAACCGGAGACCCCTAATCTCGATCTCTCATCAAGAAAACCCTAATTTTGATCCCTAAAGTCCTAACCCAAAGGAAATTCAACATCTTCAGTCTAATCTGACCTAAACCCTAGGTCCTAATCTATCATTACACTCGATTAATTATTTAATTCCTAAAATTCCAAAATATTGACAAAGAAACCTTATGAAATTTATTTAATTAATATCCTAGTTTGTTTATTAAATAAATAGATAATTGTCAATTAAATTCAAAAAGGAATTAATATTAATAAATTGAGTAAAAGGCTCATTAAAAATATTTAAATATTTAAAAATGCATTTTATGTCATCATTTCAGTTGAGTGAACATCAAATTAGAAAAAAATCTTTCTTGTTTAGTTAACTAAGTCTTTTATGCTTCTCATTTTGGAAACAATCCAGTTTACTAAAAGCTAACTTAGTTAACACCTCTTTCAATTTTAGAAGTTTCTCAAATGACTGATAAGTCAGTTCAATTAACTAACTCTCTCAATCATTGACCTTCTTTGCACATGGATTGTGCTTCTTTGAGTCAATCTTATCCGTTCTTTGAAGTTCAATCTCGATTGTCAGTTTGTTAGAGATTTTCTTTAAAAGAAAGCTTCATTTCCTCACAAAGGATCAAAGAATTGTTAGAAAAGTACATTATCTGATGGTTCTACAGGGAAGTACATTATCTTTAATTCAATTCTGATATATTTATAATTTCAATTTATACATTTTATTAAATGATTATTTATACATGTGTCTACAAATTTCTCCTAGGATAATTTAAGCATGCAAAATCCATTAATTGGATAGCCATGCAACATGTTTTTAGTCTTTGAAGACACTGAAGGGGGGGGGGGGGGGGTGAA
>MU226881.1:174803-197582 GCA_018584345.1 Thuja plicata | reverse complement strand
TAGGATCAAAAGTTGATCAGGCTCTGATACCACTTGTAAGGAAACTCAGGTGCAGAAACAACTTCCTACACTAATCTCTAAAGGAAAGTATTGTGCAAATTCTTTTAAATCCTTACAATTTTAGATTTTTTAACTACTTTAACAATGAAATTATAGCCATATACCATGCATACAGAAAATAGAGAATGACACAATGATTTACCCTGGGGAAAACCTTTCAGTAAAAAACCCCAGCACTCCGAAACCTGCACAATGTATTATCTTCAACACAACGGTTACAACACACTTGTAATGCAAGTTCTTTTAGGAGACAATTGACACTCAAAGACAAATCTAGTAGCACCAAATCATACCAAAAATACACTCTTTTCCTATATCTTTTTACAACCCTAAAAAATGCTTATATCATGCGCTTTTCTTTTTAGGGCAACTTCCAAAGATAGTCGTATTAGGGTTTTACCATTCTTCGAGAAAATAGGAACCCTAAAAAAAATTTCGAGAGGTTTGTGGAAGAGTGTAAAGTAGTCAACTTTATCATTTTCCACATGTCATTGCATGTCTTCACCCATTATTGAATCTTTTAGAAATAGCTCTTACGTGTCATAGGAATCTGTCATAACCATTTCAGCCATGATCTCCTTACACACAATTCAAGATGCCGACACATCAAGTGGAGTGACACATCAACATGCCAACAAGACATGTACACTCACACTTAATTACATTATTATCAAGAAATACATTTTACAAAACAAACAATAAGAATAGGAATTATCCAAGGTTGAGACACCTTATTCCTAACAGTCTCATCATACTTCACATATCTCAGTAAATCTGAAAGTATATCTCTGGCAGTTACAATCACATGTGATTCTTGCTTCATCCTTTCCTTTTTAGCCTTTGAATTGAGCACCATAGAAAATTCTACCATCTCCTTAGGGCTCATATTGATCTGGTCTATATGATCCTTAATCGGTATATCACCTTCATTAATACTCATCTTGGACTGTGAGAAAGGTGTTACCTTTTCTTGATCTTGTTCCATCTTTGTAGTTTCCTCCTCTTTTTCTTATTTTCCTTATACAAAATCATGTGTAACCTCCTTTTCATTTACTTTTTCTCATCATTGATCATCTGTAGAAACTTTATCTTATGTATCATTGGTCATAGCCTGACCGACACCCATGTTTACTAGCTTTTCTTCCTTTTGTTTCTTATGTACATATTGTTTCTCATGTGATTCATGGTGATCTTGTCTATCTAATTTCTCACCCTGTATCTCCATGGAAGGGATATCATGTGTATTATCCATCTCATCTATGATTTCCTCAAGTGTGATCTTAACACCATCAGTAGTAAATACCTCATCAGTTTGAGTAACCATTGGATCACTCTCTTTTTCTTTCACTAGTTCATCTTGAATGTCCATATGAATTTCTTCACTTTTATCCTTCACTAGACCTAAATGCCTTCTTAGAGTCTCCCCTATTTCATCCTGCACTAATTGAGTCTCCCTAACTAGTAGCTTTGTAACTCTTGTTCTGGTCCTAAATAAAGGTCTTACCTCTTTAATCAAATCCTTTATTTATTCCTCAAACGAGTTGGGTAATAGACTCAATAGAATATACTTTACTAGCTCCTTATCCTTTATAAGTGTTTCCTTCCATCTTGCATCAATTTTATCATATAAGAATTATGAATTTGTCCTTGCAGTTGGATTAAAACTTGAGTTAGCCTATTCATGCTTGCAATTGCAGCATCCTCAACTTTTCTTTGATCTTCCTCATCAAGTAAGTTATAATAATTATTAACTCCAAAAAGTATCCCAAATTTACTAACATTTTGAACTATTGCATTGACAGAAGCTACCTTACTAGATTCAAACTTAACAGTTTTAGTAGTGGGGAAACCTACAGTCTTGGATTTCTTGCCTTTTTCCTTGAGTTACTTTTTCTCTTTCTCAAATTTTGTCCCTTCACTCTCTTCATCGACAACTTTTTTAACCCTCTTTGTCTTTTGTTTCTTCCTTTTACTTTTCACCTTTTCTATGCTTTGTGACTCCTTGAATAGTGTAGTTATGATAGGAGGAGAAGGTTTCTCCTTCTTAACTCTTGTGGCACTTCTAGTTTTCTGACAGGTTGGGGTATTATCAGTTGCACCAAAAACTTCAACATCATCAACATCTTTTTCTCCACCAGATGTACTAGCTTTCTCTGTAACATGTTTAGCT
This sequence comes from Thuja plicata, assembly GCA_018584345.1. Taxonomy (NCBI): domain Eukaryota; kingdom Viridiplantae; phylum Streptophyta; class Pinopsida; order Cupressales; family Cupressaceae; genus Thuja; species Thuja plicata. The sequence continues at coordinate 195,352 of MU226881.1, read as the reverse complement.
CTTGCTTTCTCAATCTGTCCTTTTGTGAAACCTTTCTGAATCATGAATTTATCAACTTCCTTTGTCACCTTTCTTTCAATAATAGGTTCCATCAAATCAGTGTGCACTTAAAAAGACTTCTCTTGATATGTCCCAAACCTTGGAGTCTTGGGATCTACGGCTTGAGCCAAGAAATTTTCTGTATATATATCTAGAATGTCTCAGTCCACTTCATAACCCATAGGCATCACCCATGAGGTCCTTGGATCAACTTCTTCTATCAAACAAGTTTTTGTATTTAACATGAATAAAATAGTATCCTTATACCTTTCAACAATTTCATATAGTATACTTTCCTTTTCATGCATCTTCTTCTGAAATTATTTAAAGTAACTCCATACCTTGTTAGAATAACTGAGAGGGGGGATGAATCAGTGGCCTCAAAAAATAATCCAATAAATCAACCACAAAACTTTATATCTCAAATATAAACCTCAAGTTATTTTCAGTCCTACAAGATGTATGACTTTAAGTAATATTATCAAATAACTATTGCTCGGAGTCCACTGTTAAACCTTATTCTTAAGCTTTACCGAATAGCAGTCTAGCCTTAACCAAAAGACAATAAATAACTTAGTGTTTACCGATCAATCCTGTTTTAGTAATATGTAAAGTAAAAAATCAAAGCGATGAATCATAAACACATTTGACACATGGATTTTTAATGTGGAAACCCTGTTAAGGGAAAAACCACTTGGGACCGGTAACCCAAAATTTTCACTCTTCTGAAGTGAGCTCGGTGTAGAGCCAACCCTATTAAAAGTTACAAATACACTGTTAAGCACGACCTTGTTAGAGGATTTATCACTAAAATTTTATCACTTGATATTTGGCATTCACTATGCTATCTTCATGATAAATTTTGATACTCCTTGGGATGTATCTCAATATATAAAGGATGGTTAGATCCTGCTCGGTTAAGAGACTTTCTGAATCAATGGTTAAACTGAAGCAGTATATGATCTATTCATAAATACAACTTAGACTTGCAGATGTTCAAATCTATTGTAATCTCATAATACCTTTCTGATCAATGTTTCTTTTATGTCCTTTTGCTCCACTTCTTTTTGCTCGGTGATGCTATGCATCTCTGTTGCTCGGTGTCCGCAGAAATAATTAGCTCTATTCTTTAGCTTGTTTGATCAGGATTGTATGAATTCTTCTTCACCAATATTCTCTCCAGCATCTTCTTCTCTATTCACCCACTCTATTCATAATGAATTTTCTTATCTCTCTTATAGACATAATTTCACCATTTCTTAATCCTTGAATTTCTTTTTCTTGGCGTGATCTGCAATTCTCGCCATTCTTTCTTTAAAGATTACTTCAATTTTATCACGTATATTTCTCCTTGACAACTGGAATAATTTTTTTTTAAAACTCTAGCTTATCTCTGGCTTTTAAATTGTTGATGAAAACAATGTGATCAACTAGTTAACTCTATATTTAGCTCCTATCAACTAAGTCTTTTGTCATTTCTGAACTTCAGTTCTTTTCAGTGTTTAACTCCTTGTTATCTCGATCTTGACTTCAGTTGTCCTCGGGCATCTTTGTCCGTCAAGAAACACTATGACTTTCAGTTCTTCTCAGGTTACACTTTGGTTCTGCTTGATAATTCTTTCTTGGGTATCACTGTGACTCTTCTCTCAGGGTTCCCTATCCATTGGGGTGCATTGTCTGTCGGTGTTTGTTATCACTTAGTGTATACTGATCTTTTATGCATTACTGATAGCATAACCTTTATCTCTCTAATCCTTTGAAGTCTTTGACACTATGTAGATAACCAATCAGATTATATCAAGTTGACATCAATGATAATACAATACATTAACTGATTTAATGTCTTGCATTAACTTTCTGCAGCTCGGTGATCGTCAACTTAACATCTGCAAATATTCAATCAGTTATAGTTCATCAATCTCTGTCTTTGGCATTGATGACAAAATACTACATTACTACTAATACAATATGAAATATATCAGTTGTAGTTCATTAATCTACAAAACTTATTGTTCTATAACCAATACAAATGTTTGGCTCTCGGTAAGATCTTCTAGCTTAGATGTGTTTCTTGCAGAGTACTTTCTTCAATATTTATTCCCTTCAGTAGATAAATGTAGCAATCTTCTTATTTTTTCTCTCCCTTTGATGTAGAATATCTTCTTTGATGTTGTCTCTCCCTTTGACTGTTCCTCTCCTTGATCATCTCTTTTTCCTTTGACAACAATAGATATACTCTCTTCCTTAAGTCATCTCTCCCTATGACAACAATGCCAAACTCTTTTCTCTTTTAGTTTTAATATACTCCTTGAATTTCCCTTTCTATCAACAGTACAATGACTCTGGTGCTCGGTGTAGATATGTACCTTTCTATGTACTGATGTATCTTTGTAGTCCATCTCTTTTCTTGCATCAAAATGAATGATCTTCTGATTGTGTGGAGGCTGATGCAGCCTCCTAGTCATCTTAGTGACCAATAGACAAGGGTTGGACCCCTAGTCTCTTTCTCAGGTACTCAAATGTATCTTTAGGCAATGGCTTTGTGAATATGTCAGCTAATTCTTCCTTAGATTGAACATATTCTAGTATCACCTCTTTCTCTTGCACTTGTTCTCTAAAGCAATGATACTTGATTGCAATATGCTTAGTCTTAGCATGCATGACAGGATTGTTTGATATGTTTATTGCACTTGTATTATCACAATAGATAATTACTGGTTCAAGAAATTTCATATTCATATCATCCATTAATTGTTTGATCTATGAAATGTTAGAGAAATTTGCAGCAAAAACCACATATTATTCTTCTGCAGTAGATTGTGAGATGCATCCTTGCTTCTTACCAATCCATGTGACAAGTTTTTCACCCATGAAGAATGCTCCTCCTGTTGTGCTCTTTCTATCATCTAGGTTTCCAGCCCAATCAGCATTTGTATAGACTTGAAGCTCAAATTTTCCTTCTCTTTTATACCATAATCTATAGTCCTTGATATTCTTTAGATATCTCACAATACTTTTGACAAAATTCATGTGTAATTCTTTGGGATTAGCAGAGAATCTAGCAACTATTCCAACTCCATGTGCTATATATGGTCTAGTATGAACAACATAAATGAGTTTTCCAATCATAGATCTATATAGGGTCAGATTTACCTTGGTTGACTTATCTTCCTTTGTCAGCTTGCATCAGGTTGCCATAGGTGTTACAACTGGCTTGGAATCTTCCATCTTGAATGTCTTTACCACTTCCTTGATGTATTTGGATTGTGTGATATAGATGTCTGCATCCTGTTAAAGAATCTGTAGACAAAGAAAGAATTTTATCTCCCCAACATTGACACCTCAAACTCTTTGATCATTTCATAAGAAAAATATTTGCATAACATATCATTACCCCCAAATATGATATCATCAACAAATATTTCAGCAATAAAAATGTTGTCATCGGTATCTTCTTTTAAATACAGATGGATGTTTTCACTTGTCCTTACAAATCCAATACTTATGAGATAGGAGTGAAGTCTTTCATACCAGGCTCTTGGCGCTTGTTTTAATCCATACAAGGCTTTGTGTAGTCTACAAACAATGTTTCTCTTGTTAGGATCAACAAACCCCTATGGTTGTTCAATGTATACCTCTTCTTCTAGTATTCCATTTAGGAATGTAGATTTGACATCCATTTGGTATACATTGAATCCTTTGAACAAAGCATAAGAAAGTAGAATTCTTACTTCTTCTAGTCTAGAAATGGGTGCAAAGGTTTCTCCATATTCAATACCTTCTTCTTGTTTATACCCCTTGCATAGTAATTTCACTTTGTTCCTTGTGACTTCTCCATTCTCATTCAGCTTGTTTCTGAATATCCATTTGGTACCAATGACATTCTTGTCATCTGCTCTAGATACTAATGTCCATGTTCTATTCTTCTCAATCTGTTCTATCTCTTCATTCATAGCACTGACTCATTCTTCATTTTCAAGTGCACTATTAACAAATTTAGGCTCAAAATCACAAATAAAACATCTAGTGTTTAGTGACTTACTTCTTGTTCTCATTCTATCCTTCTTGTCTCCTATGATCTTGTTCTTTGGATGGTGTCTTCTGATATACTTGGAAAGTATCAGTTCAACTCTTTGTTCATCATTTTGATCATCATCTTGACCTTCATTCTGATCTCCATCACTCGGAACATCATTTTGAGCAATTTCATAATTTTCTGTGTTTGCAGCCTAATGCTCAGGTGCATTATTCTATTACTCGGGAGTGATACACTATTTCTTGGGAAGAGTGTTAGGTTCTTTATTGTAGACAAACCTATTGTAGTCGTCTGGTTCTTTTCTGTTTTCCTCATCATTTTTCTTAGCAAATTAAGCTATTTTAACATTTGCACTCTCAATGATTTTGTTAGAGGACTTGTTAAGACATTTATAAGGCTTTCTCTTGGTGGAATACCCTAGAAATATTCCTTCCTCAATTTTGGATTCAAGCTTTCCATTTCTATCATCTTTCAAAATATAACATTGACTTCCAAAAATTTTGAACTTACATTGGGCGTGTATCCATACCATAGCTCATAAGGTGTCTTTTTGGTGTCTTTCTTCAATTGAACTTTGTTTAATGTGTAGACAGCAGTACTGACAGCTTCCCTCTAGAATATTTGAGCAATGTCTTTCTCAATCATTAGCGTTCTTGCACAATCAACAATGGATCTTTTCCTTCTTTCAACAATCCCATTTTGCTGTGGTGTTCTTGGTGTAGAAACATGTCTTTGAATTCCATGCTCATTACAAAAGTTAGTGAATTCATCAGAAATAAATTCTCCTCCTCTATCTAATCTTAATCATTTTTTCCTTACCACTTTGTTTCTCTACAATATCTTTATACTATTTAAACATCTTGAATGCTTCTGCTTTCTCTTTTAAGAACATAACTGTCATCATTCTAGAATAATAATCTACAGATAGAATAAAGTATCTATCACCATAGTAGCTCTTAGTTCTCATGGGCCCACATAGATCAGTATGGACTAATTATAGAACAAGATTAGATGTATGGGTTTTTCTCCTGAAACTAGACTTTGTCATTTTACCTTTTTGACAATTCTTACACATGATATAGTCGGGCTTTGACATGCTTAGTAAGCCTCTTACTGATGACATGTAACTGATTGAATGTTTGAAGATATTAAGTTGATGATCATGCAAGGCATTAAATTAGTTAATGTATTGTATTATCATTGATGTCAACTTGATGAAATCTGTATGGTCGTTGAAATACTGCCAACAACTTCAAACAATCAATGAATCAAGGCTATGCTATCAGTAATGCATACAAGTCAAGTATTTACTAAGTGACTGCATACATCGACAGAGTGCACACCACCCGTCAGAGTAAAAGAGCAGAGTCACAATGTTACTCGATGAGCTAATGCACTACATTACTGATGAGCAGAGTTACAGTGTTTCCCAATGAGAAAAACACAGAGTAAACTGATGGAAACAATTTTAGTGTTGCCCGATGAAGAAGACAAGGATGGAGATCCTGATGACAACTGAAGTCACACTGAAAGAACAGTCAGTTATCACTGATGACTAACTGAAGTTTTGAGCGACAGAACAGAGAGATCAAAAAATGACAAAATGCTTAGTTGTCAAGAAGATAAAGATGGAATTAACAGATACTTATCATTGTTTTAATCATCCAGATAAAGTCAGAGATAAGTAATTGATTTAAAGCTGATTTGTCTAGTTGGAAAGAAGATCTCTTTGAGATAAATCAGGAGTTTTCTTTAAATCTATTGGCAAGAATTATGGAACATGCTAAGAATCAAGAAAGCCAAGAAAAGGGGAATTCATGTCTATATAGAGACAAACTCAATTCATTACGAAGGGGGTGTGTGGGGTGAACAAGAGAATAGAGGAAATATGCTAAAGAAAATCTAAAGGAGAAGAAAGTCTTCTTTTAGTCCTGATCAACAAGCTAAGGAAAGAGCTAGATTTTGCAGACATCGACGAATAGTGAGACAAGCATCATAGAGCAGAACAATATGGAGCAAAGGTATAAGTGATTATATTGATCAGAAAGGTAATGGACTTACAATAGATCTAAAAATCCACAATTGAGTTGTATGTATGAACAAATCATTAGTGTTTCAATTTAACCATTGAATCATAAAGCCTCTTAACCAACTAGGACTTAAAAGTCTTTTAAAATTGAGATACATCCCAAGGAGTATCAAAAAGTTTGATCATAAAAGTAGAATTGGATATGCCTGATACCTATTTATAGGCCAAGTGAGTGTTTGATCAAGGATGGTAGAATTAGATGCTAGATACTAGGTGATAAACTATTTCTAAATCCTCTAACAAGGTCACACCTAACAGTGTGTTTGTAACCTTTAACAGGGTTGGCTCTTAAGAGGGCTCACTTCAGAAGAGTGAAAATTTGGGGTACTGGTCCCAATGGTTTTTCCCTTAACAGGGTTTCCATGTTACAATCCATGTTTTATGTGTTTGATGTTTTATTACTTTACTATTTTACATTTCACATATGCAATTCTGGATTGATCGGTATACTCTGCATATTTACTGTGTTTCGGTAAATAGTTAACTGCATATCAGTAATCATACATAAGAGAGATTTACAAGCAATCTGACAAGTAGAAAATTGATTAAAGTATTTCAAGGCATTCATCTTGTAGGAAAGAAGATAACTAGAGACATAAGCCGTGGTTATGAGCTTTAAGGTTTGATTAAGGATTAATTTTTGAGGCCATTGATTCAACCCCCCCCCTCTTAGTTATTACTAACAATTGGTATCAGAGCTTGTGTGCTTAGAAGGAAGGTTTCAAGACCTAAGTTAAAGATCACAAGATGAACAGATGAGATGTGCCCAAGTTGAACAAAGATAATTTTGCTTCATGGCAGAGAAGAATAAGACTCCACTTATCAAGTATTGGTAATGATGTTATTCAATACTTAGATTCTGAATATGTGTTTCCCACAAGAGCACCAACAGTTCAACAATTGAGAGAGAAGCATGAGCACAATCGCATGCTGATATAACTTTCTTCCTCACTCTCTGATGCTGAATTTGAAGATGTCAAAACCTGCAAGACTGCAAAGAAGATGTGGGACAAATTGATGCTTGTACATGATGGTAAAAAAAATGTTTTGAGAGCAAAAGTAGAAAGCCTTAGAGGAAATTTTGATGATCTAAAAATGAAAGAAGAAGAAAATATCACACAGTACACCATAAGAATTAAAGAGGTAGTCAATGCTATCCGAGGAGTTGGAGGTGTACTAGAAGAGGATACAGTGGTAAGTAAAATTCTAAGAACCTTACTGCCTACTTATGCTATTAGAGTATTTTCCATTCAAGAAATGAGAGCAGTAGCAAACAACAATGTTACTCTAGACAGTTTGATTGGAAGACTAATTTCATTTGAGATGAACAATTTTGAGAATAGTGTATTACCAAACATAGAGTCTGCATTCAAAACTTCTATGAGAATAAGTAAATCAAGTCATAAAAACACTATGAGAAAAGATAGTGATAGTGAAAGTGAAGAGGATGATCTTGATGAAATTGAAGTGCTTATGTCTAGAAGAATACAAAGAGGCAAAGGTAAATACAAAGGTAAATTACCACTTGTTTGTTTTAATTGTAAAGAGATTGGACACTTTGCTGCAAGATGTCCTAACAGAAGAATATATGACAAAAGTAATGACAGATCATTTGAAAAGAAGTCTAACAGAGGTGATTACGGAAGCTACTGACAATCAGAAAGAAGAGATTACCGAGACTACAAGGACAAAGGAAAGAAGGCCATTTACCTAGCAAAATGCAAAGATGATGATACTGACACCGAATTTGATCAAGACTTCGAGATGGTGTTTGTGGCAGTAAAAGATGATTCAAATGATGATGAAGAAAGGTATGTAGAAACTACACTCATATCTAAAGTTAGTAAAAATTATGTCTGGATCATAGATAGTAGATGCACTCACCATATGACCAGTGATAAGAAAAATTTTGAGACTTTTGAGTACTATAAAGGTGGTTCAGTAAGAATGGGTAATGACACACCTTGTCCATTTGAAGGTAGAGGAACTATAATGTTGAATAACCAGATAAAAAGTGAAAATTCTTATTGGATAATTGGATTGAATTATAATCTATTGAGTGTTTCTCAGTTGAATAATTCAGGTCATAGAGTAGCATTTGAAAATAAGAAGGCAAATATCTTCAATAAATCAGAAAATCTATTTGGTACCGGTGAGCAGACAAAAGGTAACTTATTCTATGTGAATAATACTGACACCACTTGTTTGATTTCTACAAACAAAGACATATTATTGTGGCACAAAATATTGTGTCATGTGAACTTTGACAACATGATAAATATTAGAAAAAAGAGAAATGTTAGAGGCTTACCGACGATGACCAAGCCTGACAACATCATGTGTAAGAATTATCAAAAAGATAAGATGAAAAAGTCTAGTTTCAAAATCAAAACCCATACTTATGATGCCATTCTAGAACTAGTCCATACTGATTTATGTGGACCTATGTGGACAAAGAGTTATTATGGACATAGATATTTTATTCTCTTTGTTGATGATTACTCTAGAATGATGACAGTAATGTTTCTAAAAGATTAATCTGAAGCATTTAAGATGTTTAAATGGTATACAGAAATGGTTGAGAAACAAAGTGGTAAGGAGTTAAAATGCTTAAGATTAGATAGAGGAGGGGAATTTATTTCAAATGAATTCACTAACTTTTGTAATGAGCATGGAATCAGAAGACGGGTCTCTGCACCGAGAAAACCACAACAAAATGGAATTGTTGAAAGAATGAACAGATCTATAGTTGATTGTGCAAGGACACTAATGATAGAGAAAGGGATCCCCCAAATCTTCTAGAGAGAAGTTGTCAGTACTGCTATTTACACATTAAACAGAGTACAATTGAAGAAAGACACCAAAAAGACACCTTATGAGCTATGGTATGGATACACACCAAATGTAAGTTACTTCAAAATTTTTGGCATTCAGTGTTATATCTTAAAAGATGATAGAAATGGAAAAATTGACTCCAAGAGTGATGAAGGAATCTTTCTAGGGTATTCTACCAAGAGCAAGGCTTATAAATGTCTAAATAAAGCCTCTAACAAAATTGTTGAAAGTGCAAATGTAAAGATAGATGAATTTGTAGAGAAGAATAAAAAGGAAAGCACTAAAGAACTAGAGGACTACAATAGGTTCACTTATAATGAGGAACCTTATACTCTACCTGACCAACAATGTAGAGCTCCTGAGCAACAGATCATTGCACCCGAGCATCAGGTTGCAAATATCGACGATCAGAATATTGCTCAAGATGATGCACAAAGTGATGGAGAACAGAATGAAGAAAAAAATGATGATCAAGCTGATAGAAAAAGATCTGAACCTATACTTGCAAGATTTGTCAGAAGGAACCATCCATAGAACCAAATCATAGGAGATAAAAAGGATGGTATGAGAACTAGAAGTAAGTCTCTAAATACAAGATGTCTTATTTGTGATTATGAGCCCAAATCTGTCAATGATGCAGTAGATAATGATGAATGGATAAGTGCTATGAATGAAGAGATTGAGAAGATAGAGAAAAAAAAAGACATGGACACTTGTACTGAGACCAAATGACAAGAATGTCATCGGTACAAAATGGATATTCAGGAATAAGCTGAATGAGAATGGAGAAGTCACCAGAAATAAAGCAAGACTAGTATGCAAGGGGTATGCACAAGAAGAAGGCATTGACTATGGAGAGACCTTTGCACCCGTTGCTAGGCTATGAGTAAGAATATTACTTGCTTATGCTGCATGTAAAGGATTCAAGGTATATCAAATGGATGTCAAGTCTGCATTCCTAAACGGAATACTTGAAGAAGAGGTATACATTGAACAACAAGAAGGGTTTGTTGATCCAGAAAAGAGGGACATGGTATGTAGACTACACAAAGCCTTGTATGGATTGAAACAAGCACCCCAAGCCTGCTATGAAATGTTAGTAATAACTGAGAGGGGGGTGGATCAGTGGCCTCAAAAATTAATCTTTAAATCAACCCTTTAAACTTCTAACCAAAAATTATATCTCAAGTTATCTTTTGTCCTACAAGATGAATACCATGAAATACTTATATCAATTTACTACTTGTCAGATTTCTCTGTCAAACCTTCTTTTGTATGTTTACTAATAAGCGGTCATCTATTTACCAAAACATAGTAAATATGTAGAGTATACCAATAAATCCAGAATCAAATATGTAAGATACAAGACAGTAAAGAAATGAATCATACACACATAACACATGGATTTTTAACGTGGAAACCCTGTTAAGGGAAAAACCCACTAGGACCAGTACCCCAAATTTTCACTCTTCTGAAGTGAGCCCTGTTAAGAGCCAGCCCTGTTAAAGGTTACAAACACACTATTAAGTGTGACCTTGTTAGAGGATTTTATACATATAGGTTGTCACTTAGTATTAGGCATCTATTGCTACCATCCTTGAATCAGCCTCTTTATTAGACTATCAATAGGTATCAGGAAATTCCAATGCTACTTTCATGAATCAACCTTTTTGGCACTCCTTGAGATGTGCCTCAATATATAGAAGACTATTAAGTCGTGCTCAGTTAAGAGACTTGATGCTTCAATGGTTAAACTGAAACACTATGACATGTTCATATTACAACTTGAATTGCATATTTTTAGATCTATTTAAGTACATTACCTCTCTAACCAATATATCAATTCAATCCTTTGTGCTCTAATCTTTCTGCTCTGTGATGTTGTGCTCACTCTTTGTCGGTGTCTGTAGAATTCCTTAGCTCTCCCTTCAGCTTGTTTGATTAGTACTACATGAAGTTGTTCTTCATCAGTTTCTCTCCAGCATCCTCTATTTTTATTCACTCCCCTTAATCCCCTTTTGGAAATGAAATAAGCTTGTCTCTTATATAGACTTAATATTCATTGTTTCTTGGTTCTTGATTCTTGGCGTGATAAACAATCTAGCCAATTAGATTTAAAGCATAACTCCTAATTTGTCTCATAGATATCTTCTTTCCAACTGTATAAATCAGCTTTAAATCAATCACTTATCTCTGGTTGAATAAAACAAAGTAGACAACCAGTTAAGTCTATATTAAGCTCCGCCAGCTAGATATTTTGTCATTTTCTAAAATCTTTGTTCTGGCGGTCACCACTTCAGTTAGTCATCAGTGACAACTGACTAAACTGTCGGTGAGACTTTAGTTAGCTTTGTGATCTCCATCCATCGGGCAACACTGTATCTTTGCTTGTCGGTAATGCAGTTCATTTCCTCGTCAGGAAACACTGTGACTCTGTTCTATTACTCTGACCATCGAGTGCACTCCATCGGTGTATGCAGTCACTTAGTGAATACTTGACTTATATGCATCATTGATAGCATAGCCTTTGATTTATGAGTTCTTTGAAGTCTTTGGCAATATCTCCATGACCATACAGATTATATCAAGTTGACATCAATGACAATACAATACATTAATTGATTTAATGCCTTGTATGATCATCAAATTAACATCTTCAAACATTTAATCAGTTACATGTCATCAATATCTCCCTTTGGAATTGATGGCAAAATACTATATTATCATAGTGTACTGTTTCTAATACAATATAAAATACAACAGTTTGAAATTCATCAAACTACCAATATTTTTGTTCTGATAACTGATAACAATGTCTGACCATCGGTAAGCTCTATTTTTAGCTTAAATTTGATTCTTGCAACTCTCTATCTTTCTTCTTCTGATGTGTTGCATTCTCTCCTTGTGTCAATTTCTCTCCCTTGATTATTCTTCTCTTTTGATGTCTATTCTCTTGTCAGCAACTCTCCCTTTAAATCGGCAACTCTCCCTAAGGATATAATCTCTCCCTGTTGGAGTAATGTGATAATGGATAATCTCTCTCCCTTCTAGAAGGATGTGATAATATGGATAATCTCTCTCCCTTTGACAGTAATGCAAAACAAATATCTCACAAATATCTGTCATTATTGTCAAGCAATCTTTTATCTCCATCCATAATATATTTCTTGAATTTCCCTTATCCATCAGCAATACAACAATATGCTATGGTGCTCGATGATGATATATACCTATCTGTATATAGATGTAGCTTTGAAGTTCATTTCTTTGCTTGCATCAACATGAATGATATTCAGATAATATGTAGGCTGATGCAGCCTTTTAGTCAGCTTACTACCCAGGAGACAACGGTATGACCCCTAGTCACTTTCTCAAGTACTCAAATGCATCTTTGGGTAGTGGCTTGGTGAAGATATCAGCCAATTTTTCCTTTGACTGCACATGTTCAAGTATCACTTCCTTTTCCTGAACTTGTTCTCTCAAATAATGATACTTGATGGCAATATGCTTTGTTTTAGCATGCATGACTAGATTTTTGGAAATGTTTATTGCACTTGTATTATCACAGTAGATAATTATTGGTTCTAGAATTTGCATATGCATACCTTCTAGTAACTGTTTGATCCATACAATTTTTGAGCAGTTTGTTGCAGCTGCAACATACTCTGCCTCTGCAGTAGATTGTGAGATGCATCGTTGTTTCTTGTTGATCCATGTGACAAGTTTGTCACCCATGAAGAATGCTCCTCCAGTTGTGCTCTTCTGGTCATCAAGATTTCTGGCCCAATCAGTGTCACTAAAGACATTAAGTTCAAATTTTCCTTCTCTTCTATACCATAGGCCATATTCCTTGGTATTCTTCAGATTTCTTAGGATTCTTTTCATAGTAGTCATATGTGATTCTCTGGGGTTAGCAAAAAATCTAGCAACAATTCCTACTGCATGTGCAATATTTGGTCTAGTGTGTACAACATACATGAGTTTTCCAATCATTGATCCATACAAAGTTTGATTTACCTTTGATGACTTGTACTCCTTTTTTAGTTTGCATCTAGTTTCCATTGGTGTTCCAACTGGTTTGGATTCTTCCATCTTGAATATTTTTAGTACTTCTTTGATGTACTTGGATTGTGTAATAAAAATGCCTTCTCCTTGTTATATGATCTGCAAACCAAGAAAGAACTTGATCTCTCCAAACATATACATCTCAAATTATTTTCTCATCTCATTTGCAAATGATTTGCATAGCATATCATTGCCTCCAAATATGATTTCATCAACAAATATCTCAGCAATAAAAATGTTAGCATCATCATCTTCCTTCAAATAAAGATTACTGTTTTCACTAGTTCTTACAAATCCAATACTTATAAGATAGGAATGAAGTCTTTCATACCAAGCTCAGGGTGCTTGTTTCAATCCATACAGGGCTTTTTGAAGTCTACATACCATGTCCTTCTTGTCTGGATCAACAAACCCTTCTTGTTGTTCAATGTATACCTCTTCTTCAAGTATTCCATTCAAGAATGCAGACTTGACAAGCATTTGATATACCTTGAATCCTTTATATGCATCATAAGAAAGTAATATTCTTACTCCTTCTAGCCTAGCAATGGATGCAAAGGTTTCTCCATAGTCAATTCCTTCTTCTTGTGCATACCCGTTGCATACTAGTCTTTCTTTATTTCTCGTGACTTCTCCATTTTCATTGAGCTTATTTCTGAATATCCATTTAGTACCAATGACATTCATGTCATCTAGTCTTGGCACAAGTGACCATGTCTTATTTTTCTCAATCTTCTCAATTTCATCATTCATACCACTTATCCATTCTTCATTATCAAGTGCAGCATTGATAGATTTTGGCTCAAACTCACAAATTAAACAACTTGAGTTTAAAGACTTACTTCTTGTTCTTGTACCAACTTTCTTATCTCCTATGATCTAGATCTCTGGATGGTTCCTTCTTGCATATATTTCAAGTATGGGTACAACTCTTTGTCTATCAGCTTGATCATCATTTTTTTCTTCATTCTATTCTTCATCACCTTACACATTATTTTGATCATTATCCTGACCGTCAGTATTTGCAGCCTGATTGTCAGTTACAACATTTTGTTTCTCTGGAATTAAGCACTATTGCTGAGGTAGAGTGTTGGGTTCCTCATTGTAAGTAAACCTATTATAGTCCTTTGGTTCTTTAGTGCTTTCCTTTTCATTCTTCTCTGCAAATTCATCTATCTTTACATTTTCACTTTCAACAATTTTGTTAGAGGATTTATTGAGACATTTATAAGCCTTGCTCTTGTTAGAATACCCTAGAAAAAATCCTTCATCACTCTTGGAGTCAAGTTTTCAATTTCTATAATCTTTTAAGATATAACATTGACTACCAAAATTTTTTAAATAACTTACATTGGGTGTGTATCCATACCATAGCTCATAAGGTGTATTTTTGGTGTCTTTCTTCGATTGTAGTCTATTCAATGTGTAAACAGTAGTACTGACAGCTTCCCTCCAGAAGATTTGGGTGATGCCTTTCTCTATCATCATTTTCCTTGCACAATCAACTATGGATCTTTCCTTCTTTCAGCAATTCCATTCTACTATGGTGTTCTTGGTGCAGAGACCTATCTTTTGATTCCATGCTCATTACAAAAGTTAGTGAATTCATCTGAAATAAATTCCCCTCCTCTATCTGACCTTAAGCATTTTAGCTCCTTATCACTTTTCTTCTCAACAATTGCTTTGTACCATTTAAACATCTTAAATGCTTCTGATTTATCTTTTAGAAACATGACCTGTCATCATTCTAGAGTAATCATCAACAAAGAGAATAAAATATCTATCTCCATAATAACTCTGTGTCCTCATAGGTCCACATAAATCAGTATGGACTAATTCTAGAATTGCATCAAATGTATGGTTTGTGCTTTTAAAACTAGACTTTGTCATTTTACCTTTTTGACAATTCTTACACATGATGTTGTCGGGCTTGGTCATTGTCGGTAAGCCTCCGACATTTCTTTTTTTTTTGCTAATCTTTATCATGTTGTCAAAATTTACCTGACACAATCTTTTGTGCCACAACCATATGTCTTCATTCATAGCAATCAAACAAGTGGATTCAGTATCATTCAGTTAGAATAAGTTACCTTTTGTCTGCTCACAGGTACCAATCAGATTTATAGATTTATTGAAGATCTTTGCCTTCTTATTTTCAAATGCTACTCTGTGACCTGAATTATTCAACTGAGAAACACTCAATAGATTATAATTTAATCCATTTACCCAATAAGCATTTTCACATTTTATCTGGTTATTCAACATTATGGTTCCTCTACCTTCAACTGGACAAGGTGTGACATTACCTATTCTTACTGAACCACCTTTGTAGTATTCAAAAGTCTCAAAATTTTGCTTATCACCGGTCATATGGTGAGTGCAGCCACTATCTATGATCCAAACATAATTTTTGCTAACCTTAGACATGAGAGTTGTTTCTACATACCTTTATTCATCATCATCTGAATCATCTTTTACTACCACAAACACCATCTCGATGTCTTCATCAGATTCAGTGTTAGTATCATCATCTTTTCATTTTTCTAGGTAACTGGCCTTCTTTCCTTTGTCCTTATAGCCTCGGGTATCTCTTCTTTTTGATTGTCGATAGCTTCTATAATCACCTATGTCAGACTTCTTTTCAAATGATCTTTCATTACTTCTGTCATCTTTTCTTCTGTTAGTACATCTTGCAGCAAAGCGTCCAATATCTTTGCAATTAAAACAAACAAGTGGTAGTTTACCTTTGTATCTACGTTTGCCTCTCTGCATTCTTCTAGCCATAAGTGCTTCAATTTCATCAAGATCATCTTCTTCACTTTCAGTATCACTATCTTTCCTCATAGTGTTTTTACGACTTGATTTACTTATTCTCATAGAAGTTTTGAATGCAAACTCTATATTTGGTAAGACACTATTATCAAAGTTAATCATCTCAAATGAAATCAGTCTTCCAATCAAACTTTCTAGAGTAACATTTCTGTTTTCTACTACTCTCATTTCTTGAATGGAAGATACTCTAATAGCATAAGTAGGCAGTAAGGTTCTTAGAATTTTACTTACCACTATATCTTCTTCTATTTTACCTCCAACTCCTCAGATAGAATTTACTACCTCTTTGATTCTTGTGTTGTACTGAGTGATGTTTTCACCTTCTTTCATTTTGAGATCATCAAACTTTCCTCTAAGGCTTTCTGCCTTGGCTCTCAAAACATTTTTGTCACCACCATGTACAAGCTTCATTTTGTCCCACATCTGCTTTACAGTTTTGCAGTCTTTGACATCTTCAATTTCAGCATTGGAGAGTGAGGAAGCAAGATCTATCATCATGTTTTTGTGTTCATGCTTGTCTCTCATTTGTTCAATTATTGGTGCTCCTATGGGAAACACATATTCAATTTCTAAGTATTGAGTAACATCATTACCAATACCCGATAAGTGGAGTCTTATTCTGCTCTGCCATGAAGCAAAATTATCTTTGTTCAACTTGGGCACATCTCGTCTATTTATCTTGTGATCTTTATCTTAGGTCTTGAAACCTTCCTTTCTAAGCACAGAAGCTCTGATACCAATTGTTAGCAATAACTGAGAAGGGGGGATGAATCAGTGGCCTCAAAAATTAATCCTTAAATCAACCCTTTAAACTTCTAACCACAAATTATATCTCAAGTTATCTTCTGTCTTACAAGATGAATACCATGAAATACTTATATCAATTTAATACTTGTCGTATTTTTCTTTCAAACCTTCTTTTGTATGTTTACCGATAAGCAGTCATTTATTTACCGAAATATAGTAAATATGCAGAGTATATCGATAAATCCAGAATAAAATATTTAAGATACAAAACAGTAAAGAAATGTATCATACACACATAACACATGGATTTTTAACATGGAAACCCTGTTAAGGGAAAAAAAAACCACTGGGACTAGTACCCCAAATTTTCACTCTTCAGAAGTGAGCCCTGTTAAGAGCCAACCTTGTTAAAGGTTACAAACACACTGTTAAGTGCAACCTTGTTAGAGGATTTTATACATATAGGTTGTCACTTAGTATCGGGCATCTATTGCTACCATCCTTGAATCAACCTCTTTCTTAGACTATCAATAGGTATTGGGAAATTCCAATGCTTCTTTCATGAATCAACCTTTTTGGCACTCCTTGAGATGTACCTCAATATATAGAGAATTGTTAAGTCCTGCTCAGTTAAGAGACTTGATGCTTCAATGGTTAAACTGAAATACTATGACCTATTCATATTGCAACTTGAATTGAAGATTTTCAGATCTATTTAAGTACATTGCCTCTCTGACCAATGTATCAATTCAATACTTTGTGCTCCATACTTTCTGCTCTGTGATGGTGTGCTCATTGTTTATCGGTGTCTTCAAAATCTCTTAGCTCTCCCTTTAGCTTGTTTGATTAGTACTGCATGAATTTTTTCTTCATCATTTTCTCTCCAGCATCATCTATTTTTATTCACACCCCTTAATCCCCTTTTGGAAATGAAATAAGCTTGTCTCTTATATAGACATAATATTCACTGTTTCTTGGTTCTTGATTCTTGGCGTGATAAACAATCCAACCAACTAGATTTAGAGAAAAACTCCTGATATGTCTCATAGATATCTTCTTGACAACTGTACAAATCAACTTTAAATCAATCACTTATCTCTGGTCAAATGAAATAAATTATACAACCAGTTAAGTCTATATTTAACTCTGCGAGCTATATATTTTGTCATTTTCTGAACTCTCTATTCTGGCGGTCACCACTTCAGTTAGTCATTAGTGACAACTGACTGAACCGTCGGTGAGACTTCAGTTAGTTTTTTGATCTGTGTCCGTCGATTAATAGTGTAACTTTGCTCGTCAGGAATGAAGTTCATTTCCTCATCGGGCAACACTGTGACTCTGTTCTATTACTCTGACTGTCAGGTGCACTCCGTCGGTGTATGCAGTCACTTAGTGAATACTTGACTTATATGCATCACTGATAGCATAGCCTTTGGTTTATGAGTTCTTTGATTTCTTTGGCAGTATCTCCATGACCATACATATTATATCAAGTTGACATCAATGAAAATACAATACATTAACTAATTTAATTCCTTGCATGATCATCAACTTAGCATCTTCAAACATTTAATCAGTTACATGTCATCATGAAAGACTTCATTCCTATCTTATATGTATTGGATTTGTAAGGACTGGTGAAAATAGTAATCTTTATTTAAGGAAAGATACTGATGCTAACATTTTGATTGCTGAGATATTTGTTGATGACATCATACTTTCTTGGTCTACAGATCATGCAACAAGATGAAGGTATTTTCATTACACAATCCAAGTACATCAAAGAAGTACTAAAAATATTCAAGATGGAATAGTCCAAACCTATTGGAACACCAATGGAAACTGGATGTAAGTTGATAAAGTAAGACAAGTCATCAGAGGTAAATCAGACTTTGTATAGATCAATGATTGGAAAACTCATGTATGTTGTACATACTAGACCAGATATTGCACATGCAGTAGGAATAGTTGCTAGATTTTTTTCTAATCCTGGAGAATCAAATATGACTACTGTGAACAGAATCCTAATATATCTGAAGAATACTAAGGAATATGGCTTATGGTATAGAAGAGAAGGCAAATTTGAACTTAAGATTTTTACCGATGTTGATTGGGCTGGAAATATTGATGACCGGAAGAGCACAACTGGAGGAGCATTCTTTATGGGTGAAATACTTGTCACATGGATCAACAAGAATCAAGGATGAATCTCTCAGTCTACTGTAGAAGTAGAGTATGTTTTTGTTGCTGCAAACTGCTCAAATATTGCATGGATCAAACAGTTACCTGAAGGAATGCATATGAAGATTTTAGAACCAGTAATTATCTACTCTGATAATACAAGTGCAATAAACATTTCCAAGAATCTAGTCATGCATGCTAAATCAAAGCATATTTCCATCAAGTATCATTATTTGAGACAACAAGTTCAGGCAAAGGAGGTGATACTGGAGTATGTGCAATCAAAGGAACAATTGGTCGATATCTTCAACAAGCTAGTGCCCAAGGATGCATTTGAATACTTGAGAAAGAGAATAGGGGTTAGGCCCTTGTCTACTGGTCAATAAGCTGACTAGAAGGATGCATCGACCTACATATTATCAGAATATCAGTCATGTTGATGCAAGCAGAGAGATGAACTTCAAAGATACATCTATATATAGCAAGAAATTTATCTACTCCGAGCACCAGAGTTATTACCGATGGATTGGGAAATTCAAGGAATATATTATGGACAGAAAGGATCCACTTGACACTATTGTCAAATATCTGTTTGAAAAGATGTTTGTTTGGCATTGCTGTCAAAGGGAGAGAGATATCTCATTATCATACAGAGATTATCAAACTCAGGGAAAGATCATATCCATCGAAGTATCCAAAAGGAGAATGTAACAAAAAAGGGAGAGTACACACAATTGAAGAGAATTGTTGACAAGAGACATCACAAGAAAGGAGAATAGTCAAAGGGAGAGAGTTTTACATAGAAGGAGAACACATCACATCAGAGAAAGAAAGATTCTACATCTATCCAGTGAAGGGATTGAAGACAGAAAGAAAGCTGCAAGAATAAAATCAAAGCTATTTGAGCTTACCGAAAGCCAAACATTTGTATTAGTTACATTAGAATAGCTTGATGAAACTATATATTTCATATTGTATTAGTGATAGTATAGTATGATAATGTAGTATGTTGCCATCAATGCCAAAGGGAGAGATTGATGACATGTAAATAATTGAATGTTTGAAGATATTAAATTGATGATCATGCAAGGCATTAAATCAGTTAATGTATTCTATTTTCATTGATGTCAACTTGATATAATCTGTATGGTCATTGAAATACTACCAAAGACTTCAAACAACTGATGAATCAAGGTTATGCTATCAGTAATGCATACAAGTCAAGTATTCACTAAGTGACTGCATACACCGACGGAGTGCACACCGACTGTCAGAGTAAAAGAGTAGAGTCACAATGTTAACCCAATGATCTAATTCACTTCATTACCGATGAGTAGAGTTACAGTGTTTCCTGACAAGAAAGACACGGAGTAACAGGGCTCACTTCAGAAGAGTGAAAATTTGGGGTACTGGTCCCAGTGGTTTTTACCTTAACAAGGTTTCCATGTTAAAATCCATGTGTTATGTATTTGATTTTTTATTACTTTACTATTTTTCATTTCACATATGCAATTCTAGATTAATTAGTATACTCTGCATATTTACTGTGTTTCGGTAAATAGTTAACTGCTTATCGGTAATCATACAAAAGAGAGCAAAGAAAAATTGATTAAATTATTTCAAGGCATTCATCTTGTAGGACAGAAGATAACTAGAGACATAATCCATGATTATAAATTTTAAGGGTTGATTTAAGGATTAATTTTTGAGGCCTTTGATTCACCC
>MU226881.1:154231-174734 GCA_018584345.1 Thuja plicata | reverse complement strand
CCCCTCTCAGTTATTACTAACACTTACTTTCCTTTTATTTCTTATCTTAATCATGTTGTCAAAATTCACATGACATAGTCTTTTATGCCACAATCATATGTCTTCATTTCTAGCCATTAAATAAGTGGTGTTAATATCATCAAGATAGAATAGGTTACCTTTTGTTTGTTCACCAGTTCTAATCAACCTTCTTCATTCATTAAATATCTTTTCCTTTTTGTTCTCAAATGCAACTCGGTGACCTCTGTTATTCAGCTGTGAAACACTCAATAGATTATAGTTAAGTGCTTTTACCCAGTATGCATTTTCACATTTGATCAGATTATTTAACATTATGGTTCCTTTACCTTCAACCATACAAGGTGAGTCATTACCCATTCTTATTGATCCACCATTATAATACTCAAAAGTTTCAAATTTTTCTTTAGCTCTAGTCATGTGGTGAGTGTAGCCACTATCTATAATCCATACATCATTCTTACTAACCTTATATATGATTGTAGTCTCAACATACCTTCCCTCTTCATCTGAATCATCCTTCATGACAACAAATACCATCTCAATATCTTCATTAGGTTCGGTGTCAATATCTCCAGCTCTGTTCTCAACCAGGTAACAAGATTTCTTCCCTTTTTCCTTTTAGTCTCAGGTATCTCTTCTGTCATATTGTTGGTTGCTTCAGTAATCTATGTTATCACCTCTGTCAAACTTATTTTCATATGATTTGTCACTATTTCTGTCATCTTTTCTTTTGTTAGGACATCTAGAAGCAAAGTGTCCAATCTCTTTACAATTAAAATATACTAAGGGTAATTTACCTTTGTATCTACCTTTTCCTCTCTGTAATCTTCTATCCATTAGTACTTCAATCTCATCAAGTTCTTGGTCATCACTATCACTTTCACTATCATTTCTCATAGTGTCGTTATGAATTGACTTACTTATTTTCAAAGAAGATTTGAATGCAGACTCAATAGATGGTAAGACACTTTTATCAAAGTTATTCATCTCAAATGAAATAAGTCTACCAACCAAACTATCTAGAGTGACATTATTGTTTGCTACTGCTGTCATTTCTTGTATAGAAGATACTCTAATAGCATAAATAGGCAGTAAGGTTCTTAGGATTTTACTTACCATTGTTTCTTCTTCAAGTACGTCTCCAACTCCTCAGATAGAATTGACTACCTCTTTTATTATGCATCTATACTGAGTGATAGTTTCTCCTTCTTTCATTCTTAGGTCATCAAATTTATCTCTTAGGATTTCTGCCTTAGCTCTTAGTACATTTTCATCTCCTCCATGTACTAGCTTCAATTTATCCCACATTTTCTTTGCAATGGTGCAAGTTTTGACATCTTCAAATTTAGCATCGGAGAGTGAGGAAGAAAGTTCTATCATCATAGAATTGTTCTCATGCTTTTCTCTCAATTGATCAAGTGTGTGAGGTCCTGTAGGAAACACATATTCAGTATCCAAGTATTGAGTAACATCATTTCCAATACCTGATAGGTGGAGTCTTATTCTACTTTTCCATGATGCAAAGTTGTCCTTTTTCAACTTAGGCACATCTTTTTTTCTCATCTTATGATCTTTTGCTTGATTTGTGAAACTACCTTTGTAATCACACAAGATCTGATACCAATTGTTAGAATAACTGAGAGGGGGGGTGAATCAATGGCCTAAAAAATAATCCAATAAATCAACCACAAAACTTTATATCTCAATTATAAACCTCAAGTTATCTTCAGTCCTACAATATGTATTCCTTTAAGTAATCTTATCAAATAACTAGTGCTCAGAGTCCACTCTTAAACCTTATTCTTAATTTTTACCGAATAGCAGTCTAGCCTTTATCGAAATACAGTAAAAAACTTAGTGTTTACCGATCAATCATATTTTAGTAATGTGTAAAAAAAAATCAAAGCAATGAATCATAAACACATTTGACACATGGATTTTTAACATGGAAACCATGTTAAGGGAAAAACCACTTGGGACTAGTAACCCAAAATTTTCACTCTTCTGAAGTGAGTTCGGTGAAGGGCCAACCCTGTTAAAAGTTACAAACACACTGTTAAGTGCGACCTTGTTAGAGGATTTATCACTAACAATTTATCACTTGATATCTGGCATTCACTATGATGTCTTCATGATAAACCTTATGATACTCCTTGGGATGTATCTAAATATATAAAGGATGGTTAGATCCTACTTGGTTAAGAGACTTTCTAAATCAATGGTTAAACTGAAACAGTATATGATATATTCATAAATACAACTTAAACTTGCAAATGTTTAGATCTATTGTAAGCTCATAATACCTTTCTGATCAATGTTTCTTTTCTATCCTTTTTCTCCAATTATTTATGCTCAGTGATGTTGTGCTTCTCGCTTTCTCGGTGTCTGTAGAAATATTTAGCTCTGTTCTTTATCTTGTTTGATCAGGTCTGTATGAAGTCTTCTTCACCAGTATTCTCTTCAACATCTTCTTCTCTATTCACCCACCTTATTCATAATGAATTATCTTGTCTCTCTTATAGACATTATTTCACCATTTCTAAGTCCTTGACTTTCTTGTTCTTGGCATGATCCACAATTCTTTCCATTCTTTCTTTAAAGCTTACTTCAGTTTTATCTCATAGATTTCTCCTTGACAACTGGAATAAAATAGCTTTAAAACTCTAGCTTATCTTTGGCTTTTAACTTGTCGATGAAACAATGTGATCAACCAGTTAAATTAATATTTAGCTCCTACCAACTAAGTCTTTTGTAGTTTCTAAACTTCAGTTATTTTTGGTGTTTAACTCCTTATTAGCTCGGTCTTGACTTCAGTTATCCTCAGGCATCTCTTTCTGTCAGGAAACACTGTGAATTTCAGTTCTGCTCAGGTTACACTTTGGTTCTATTTGGTAACACTTGCTCGGGTATCATTGTGACTCTTCTCTCGGGGTTCTCTATTTGTCTGGGTGCACTGTCTGTCGGTGTTTGTTGTCACTTAGTTTATACTGATCTTTTATGAATTACTGATAGCATAGCCTTTATCTCTTTGGATCTTTGAAGTCTTTGACACTATGTATATAGCCAATCATATTATATCAATTTAACATCAATGAAAATAAAATACATTAACTGATTTAATGTCTTGCATTAACTTTTTGCAACTCGGTGATCATCAACTTAACATCTTCAAACATTCAATCAGTTATAGTTCATCATACCTTGCTAGTGAAATCATTTACTATAATTTTGATACTCTTATTGATTTGAATGAAAGATGGAGTATCTAGTGACCATGTAATTTTACCGATACCAAGGAACAATTTTTGGAAATAGGAAAACAAACACATGTTACCTGACCATACTTGAACTTTTATCTCTTGTCCTTTTTTTATCTTTTCCAGATTCATCAGTAGTTTCTCTCTCATAGCTTCAGCCAAATCATAGTCTTTATTTTCCTTGATCATCGTGTGGGTTGTATGAATAGCACCATATAATATACTATTCATCCGACTATAGTGATACACCTTGTAGCCAATAACCATAGATGCATACTTTACCTATTTTTCTCTAATACCATTCACAGTCATTACACGACCATACCACTTAGATTTTGTCAAACTGACCACTTCTTCTTTAGGAAAGGTGTAAAGAATGGGCACATCACTAGTTGTGCATAGACTAGTTACAACATAGATTGCTTCCTTTGTTATTTTATGTGGTCGATCTAGCCGCATGAACTGGTCATGAATTCTTCTTAGAACATACCTAACCTGGTCATCTTCAAATTCATGGGGGTAATTGAATGTGTCATGAAAACCTTTATCGACGATGTGTTTATGCTCACACTTCA
The DNA here is from genome assembly GCA_018584345.1 of Thuja plicata. Lineage (NCBI taxonomy): Eukaryota > Viridiplantae > Streptophyta > Pinopsida > Cupressales > Cupressaceae > Thuja > Thuja plicata. The sequence continues at coordinate 170,881 of MU226881.1, read as the reverse complement.
ACACTAAGTTATCATCACATAACTTCTTATATTGTTCATATATTTCCCCTGATTCTAGATCTTCCAACTTGTAGTGAATAAATTCTCTAACATCCTCTATATGTATAACATCATAGGGCACACTAGTTAGGGCACCCACTGGGTCATTTTCCATCAATTTGAATGCATGTTTTTAAACTCTGGTTGTGGCCTCTCAGTAATATCGATTAACTTAGGAGAAGCCATCTCAAATTTTCAACCAAAAAAGTAGATATCAGATAAATACCTCAAACAATTTGCATCTAGGGTCCTTGTTGAAGAACACTACAACACCTTATTGATTTTCTCTTCCAGATTAACACAAATAATCCCTCCTTATCACTTGGATATCTGCAAATGGCTTGAAAAATACTACAATCTCTTCACAAAAAATTTCAAAATGTGCAAGGTGAAAATGAAATCCAAAATAGCCTTTTTATCTACCTTTGCACACTTATATTAAATGCACTTATCGATAGAACTTACCTTTTCACCGATTGACCCAAAAACTCATTACCGGTGATCAAAAAACCATGTAATTTATTCATAATACACTCCAAAAGAATGTATTCCATCTTAAAATGCTGATAGATCTTACCATACACCTATAGGGGGTCCAAAGATGGATTCAAAAATACTTACTCCCCCTAAGCCATATGAAGGCTTAGTTTGATGATGAATTCTCCACACCTGATGGAGATGTGGAGCCTTTTGATGTCTTATTGTCTTCATTCTTCTTCCAAATATTTTTTTATCTCTTTCTCAACCTCTTCTACATTTAAAATTTTCTTTCTTTCCAATTGCTTGACTAGTTTATCGATTGGTTCCTTAACCTGCAGTTCCTTGCTAGATGTCCAATCTTGTGAAAATGAAAACATGTCATACCATTTGATCTCCATGGTCCAACATTACCTCTTGCAGACATCATTTTGCAATTCAAAACCATGTGTCCATAGTTACCACAGATTGAGCATGTTACATTTAACTGCCTCTCCCTTTGGTAAGGTCTTTCCTAGTTCACAAGTGACCTTTGATTGTTCACTCTTGACCTACACTCATCTACTTGATGACCATATTTTTTGTAGTTGTAACAGTAACCATCAAAGATACTATTGGATCTAGATCTACAATCATGAGAAGTATGTCCATACTTATTGAAATTGTAGCAATATCCATCAAAAGTGCTAGCTCTATTTGAAGACTTGCTTCTACATACATTTGTAGTATGACCCACCTTATGATAATTGAAACATACATGTTTATAATCTTTCTTACCATAATTTATTTTTTCTACCTTCGGTGGAGACTTTCCTTCTTACTTTATCTCCTTTGATCCAGAAGGTTTGCCAACTTTAAAAGTAGTATGACCAGATATCCAAGGCATGTGGTCTCTTTGCTCCTTCTTTGAATCCTTAGTTGTTCATCAAGTTTTCAGTACTCTCATTGAATTCATTCAATAGATCATTAGTAGTCTTCAACTCTCCTTTTAATTTATCATTATCATGTATTAGATTATCATTCTCCCTTAGCTATTTTTTATTTTATTCATTTGTATCATGAAGATGTTCATGCAATGTGCTAAATTTTTTTCTTGACTTTAAATTTTCATCCTCTAATTCTTTTAGTGCTTTATCCTTGGCCTTTAGGGAATCTTCTACAACTTTCCTTACTTCCAACTCTTCAAACATTATGATTGATTGGGCTTCAATCTCTCTCTTAAGTTTTTTCTTGTCTTTGCAAAATTTCTCATTGTCCATAGCCATGGCTTCTAGGGTTGTGTTAGATTCCTTAGATCCACTTTGTTTAGACAATTGTTCAATGTAGTCTTGACTCTCATTCAAGTGTTCAACAAGATATTATCTTTTAGCTCTTGACTGCTTCATTTGTTTATCAAATTCCTCAATGACCATTTCAAATTCTTTGAGTTGCATCTTGTGCTTCAAAAAACCCTTCATATTCACCTTTAGGATTCTCCCTGAGCTGTTAGGCTTGTTCAAGAAAACTAGTCTCTGATACCAATTTTTAGTCTTTAAAGGAACTGACAGGGGGGTGTTTCAATGCAACCCCAAAAATGATACACTTTTCAAATAGCTTCCACAAAAACCAACATGCAAAATAAAATAATACATATAAGCTTAGAAAATAAAACATTCACACAAAGTAAACTCAAGGCACAATATTTTTCCCATGGAAATGCTTGTTAGAGGGAGAAAACAACAAGTGGGAATGATATCCACAAATTTCACTAGTGCACCACTGAAATCTACCTTGTTAGGAGCAATTACAAACACCCTGCTATAGGTGTACATGGTTAAGAGTATCTTTATCCAAGTTAGAAGCTAATACAAGTCCTATTAATAACTACCCTATTAAGGGATTTCAAACACCTTCTGAGATTCACCTTGTTAGAGGATCTATACTCTATATCCTATTAGAGATAATTCTCACCCTATTAGGAGTGACCTAGCTAAAGGATTTGACCTGCAAACCTGTTAGGGCTTGCCTTGAGATAGACCCAAGAATGAATGATTTGATTATGACACTTCATGTCTGATAGATCCACTTCAATTGTAATCACAGTGCTGCCTTAAACATCAACTCTCCTTTCTTCATCTTTACACAATCACAATCACCTATCACATCACCACTACTTAACCTAAAACTCAATTTCATCCTTCTTTTATAACAACTTTTCCAAGTCAGCCTTTGCCAAAAAACATTTTACCCACCGATATAAAAATCAAATCCGATCATGCCAAAATGCATTGGTAAACTCAATAAAGTCAACAAACATTAACCACATTGTAAATAAAACATTTACTAACACTAAATTGACCAGTTATCTAATCTAACCAAACTCACTTTGCCCGACTCTATTCTTCCTACCAGTGTCGCTTCAATCCTCAATAAATTTCTCAATTATTCAATCTAATTGATGTAGTCTTAGATATAGTTAGATATTCCTTTGTAGATCATAAATGCATGACCACACACCTTAACTCATTCTCCAAGTCCAAATAAGGTTTCTTGTACCTTGCATACTATCTTCTTCCCAGTTTACTGAACACTTAGTCAATTCTCCAATTTGATCCTTCAACACTATTGGTAAAACGGATCTTATGCCTCCAATAGATCATGTTGCCAGTAATGACAATGCTACAATACAATCAGATGATCAAAACCCAAATCATCTTCATCAAATGCCAACACATGCTAGGCGCAATGTTAAGTTTCTCTTGAACTTTTTTGAAAGTGGACATGGAAAAGGAGAGCACGATGTAGTAGAAGCATGTGTGAAGCATGAACTCCGGAAACACAAACTTGAAGGTACACAAATGGTGTTCAGTGTTTGATGCATGTAATTACATTGAACTAAAATTTCCATTTGCATTAAACTAATACTTTTTTTATGTAGGTAAAATGATAGAGAGTTCAAAGAATTTTTTTGAATGGTGTCGAACTCATTTGCTAGTCAAGACACCAAATGCAAGAAACGTTATTTTTGGGAAGTGAAAGGTGCAAAATTTTGAACTCAAATTCTTTTAAAATTTCATGAAGTGTATTTCAATTTTATCGCAATTGTTGATCTAACAATTTCATATTTGTACAAAAGATAATGATCGATCTAATCCTTATAATTGTCAATCCATTTTTGGTATTAGAAGTTTCCATCAGGTGATGAGTTCAGGACACCACGAGCCTCCACTAATTCAAGTAAGAGATAAATCATGCTTTTGTGATGATTATGTTGAGAATAATGCACCGAGTTAATGTTAAAATATTGCAAATAGATATGTGAACAGAAAGAGTTAATCAGAATGCCTCCTTATGAAGGCATTGACAATTACATAGATATTCATGATCCTATATATTCATCTAATTATGAACATGTTTCTGATTTATTTTTTACAGGTGTGTGTGCATGTACATGTTCCTTAATTTAATTTTAATTTATCACTTGAGTGATGTTCAAATTTTAGAGATCTTACTTTTATATTTAATTTATGCATGATTCATTTGTATAGGTGATTTTTTTTCCGTGGTTGCGGATCCTAAGAATACAGAAGGTGTAGATTATCATCTACTAAGCTGCACAAAATAAAAATAAAAGTTGCCAAAAGTAATTGTAGATGGTAATGGACAGTCATATCCGACTGGTTCAGTTGCTATTGAAGGTACCTATTATCAGAAAAAGAAGATCAACAAAAATCGAGTTCAATTTATTCAATACATACCTTACCAAAGAGTTCTACATTATAGTCACTTGGTTATAGCGACAAAGCTGCAATTTGAAACATTGCCAAAAAAAGGATGTGGCAACCAAAAGTGGAGGTTTCCTATTGAAGAACATAATTTTTTTTTGAGACAATAAAAGATAGAGAGGATCCAGACTATATGCATCAGGAGCTTTAGGATAAATTTGTTTTCGTAGCTCGTACTTTCATATTTGAAATAGAGTTTGAACTCGTATATAATTTGAACTAGGACTCGATATATATTTTTTTATCATATTTATGATTTTATGTTTTTATGGTTCTATGATTTTCTTATAGATCCCCTTAATGTGATAAATTTAGATCCCCTTAAGACATATCATTTACATCCCCTTAAGACATCTCCTTTACATAACCTTAAGATACCTAGTGAGACCTATTACAATAGATTAAGACCTATTATGACACATAAGGTTCTAATATGACCCCTTTTAACAAATTAGGTCCCCTTAGGACACACTATAGTCTTAAGTGGTACTAATGTATCATATGTTAGGAATAACAGTCCACCAACATAACTAAGAAGGAGGGGTGAATCAGTTGTGAGACAAATTATTAAACATTAAAATTTATAAACAAAAACTTAATCCAAATTGATAACACAGTAAATGCCAACACAATAACACAATCCTTTGTTGTTGAGGAAACCCTATTAAAGGTAAAATCATAGTGGGAATTAGCACCCAAAAAATGATGTACTGAGAGTATAGCATCCCTGTTAAAATATTTAGCCCTGATAGGAGCTTATTGATGCATTACAATACACAGTCCTTGTTAAAGGACAAACCCTATTATGAGTCAAGAGTAACAATGGGCTCACTGCCCAGGCACACTGTCTAAAGAAGTTTAAATCCACCCTCATGACTTACAATCTAAAGTATAAATGTTTAAGAGATATATAATCTAGTGAACTGTCTGATAGAAACTATCTTTTCTTGGTCAGTTCCAATGAAGTAACATAACCACAACCTCTGCTCTACATCTAGAAGTCTTGGCACAAAAAATCTCACAGCTTCCACACTTTGTTGTCTCTTCCACAATCATTCTTTCCAACAAGAAAAGCTCTCTCATATATACCCTATTATAATAATTAATTAGATCAGCCAATTAGGCTTTCCCAATGTACAAATAATTACTTAATCCCTTGCTAAGATACACACGACACCTATAACAAGTAAACATTAACTACAATTCATCAAATATAATCCAAGATTCGTAATCTACGCTCTCAATCCATAATACATGCTTCATCTCCAAAGTCGACCCCAAATAGGTCTCCTCCAGAACACGTGTCACAACTGATGTCACAAAAAGTCCTACAACCTGTGAAACATAAACAAACTTTCTTAACATACATCTTTTTCCATCCTTTAATAATGCATAACTTGGCTCCATGTCACGTGTAAGTTATATTCAAAACATAGAGACTAACTCTGTCAAAGATAATTGTCACCATCTATTACCCAATCTTTACTAAAACATCTGTAAGTCATCCAATAGACAATATTAAGCCATACAAACTTAGGCATAAGATCACAACATATCTCTGTACACATCACCATCTTCTCTCATTCTGAATCAACTGCATAGTACCCATACACTTCTTTCAGTCATTAAGCAACAATAATAACCAGCATGTTTTCCTCCATAGAAACATATGTTGACATCAGTGACAAAACATGAATGCCAACAAAAACAACATTAAAACCCAATTCCAAAAATCTCCCCCATTGGTGATGGCAACATATTGGAAAATTCATCAACCCAAAATTACTCTCTCAATACAATCTTCTCAATATCCTCATCACAACTCTCCCTAAAATAGTAGGGATTTTCTCATAGAATCTCTCCCCCTTTGACAACAATGGAAAAGGGTGCCATAACTCTTATTCTTTCCTTTTCAAGGTGTATCTTTTTCAAATCTTCATGTCTCCAATAACTAGGTGCAAAATCTCCCAAATATATTCTATAATGTTCCTACGATCACTCCCCCTGAGGAGTAGATCCATAACTCAAGTCCATAAAATGGTATAGCTTTGAAAGCCACTGGAATGATGCATTCTTGCATTAATTTAATTCTCACAAGGAGAGGATTGCATGCAAAACATACCTCTGAGATGCTCAAAAGCATCCTTCGGTAAAGATTTTGTAAATATATCTGCTATTTTTTCCTTTGTGCTAATATACTCTGTATCTTCTATCTTGTCTCTCAAGAAATGATACTTAGTTGAAATATGTATAGTCTTTGAATGCATTGCTGGATTCTTTGACATATTCATTGTGCTAGTGTTATCACAATGGATAACCACTAGCTCATCAAAAGTTATCCCAATGTCCTTCAGCATTTATTTCATCCAAACAATTTGTGTGCAATTTATAGCAGCAACAACATACTCAGATTCAGCAGTAGACTGAGCTATACAATCATGTTTTTTAATTAACCAAGAAACCAATCTTTTCCAAAGAAAGAATTAACCACCACATGTACTCTTTCTATCATCAATATTTCCTACCCAATCATAATCAGTATAAGCATGTAAATCAAAATCATCAAATTTCTTATACCATAAACCATAATCCAGTGTTCCTTTCAAATATCTACATATCCTTTTCACAACAACAAGGTGTGTCTCTTTAGGATCTACTTGATAACTTGCCACAATTCCAACTGCATTAGCAATATTTGGTCTAGTGTGGGTCAGATATTGTAAGCCTCCAATCATAGATATGTACTTTGTCTGAAAAACACTATGAGATTGATCAATAGTAGTAAGATTGTGACTAGTAACCATAGGTGTTCCAACAAGTTTACAATCTTCCATTCCAAACTTTTTCAACATTTCTTTAAGATACTTTGTCTGAGAGATAAAAATACCACTCTTGTTTTGATTAATTTTCAATCCACAGAAATTTTTCATCTCAACAATCATTGACATCTCAAATTCATTTTCCATTTCTTTAGAGAAATTTTCTCTCAATATATTATTTCCTCCAAAAATGATATCATCAACAAAAACTTCTACTATTAGAATTCCATCTTAACTAGTTCTTATGTAAAAATTTTTGTCTTCATTACCTTTTTTCAAGCCAAGATGAAGTATATACCTATCAAATCTTTCATACCACGCTCTTGGTGCTTGTTTCAGTCCATTCAAATCTTTCGTCAACTTGAAAACAATGTCCTCATATTATTTCAAAGTAAATCCATCAGGTTGTTCAATATATACTTCCTCTTCTAGACCTCCATCCAGAAATGCAGATTTCACATCCATTTGATATGCTTTGAAGTATTTTTGTGTAGCATAAACAAGAAATAATCTTACAGCCTCAAGCCTAGCAACATGATCAAATGTTTCTTCAAAGTCTATACCTTCTTGTTGTGAGTAGCCTTTACAAACTAGTCTTTCCTTATTTCTTACAAACATTACCTCTTCATTCATCTTATTTCTAAAAACCCACTTAATTCCTATAAAATTCTTATCTTTAGGTCTAGGAACTAGTTCCCAAGTGTTATTTTTCTTTATCTATTCCAATTCTTCTTGCATAGCCTTAGTCCAAGATTCATCTCTACATGCATCATTAGTAGATCTTGGTTCAACTTGAGAAATCAAATAACTTTCATCTCTTAATCTCAATCTTGTCATCATTCCTCTATTTGCATCTATAATAATTTGATCTTCAGGATGGTTTTTCTTAACATACCTCAGAGTCTTAGGAATTTCAAAAGGATCATTTGAGTCATCTTGACATACCTTGATCTCACAGTCAATCTCAAAAGGCTCTTCTTGGTTTGTAGTAACCTCCTTGATTTTTGTAGTCTGGTTGTAGTCATATATTCTTTCTTGAATCTGGAACTTTTCATCAATCCTCACATTAGCACTTTGAATCATCTTTCTCAATCTCAGATTGAAGCATTTATAAGATTTTCTTTTAGTGGAATAACCAAGGAAGATCCCTTCATTACTTCTAGCATCAAAATTTCCTATATCATCATCTCTTTTGATATATCATTTACTACCAAATATTCTGAAATATTTCACAGTAGGAGTATGATTGAACCATAATTCATAAGTAGTCTTACTTGTACCTTCTCTGATCTGAATTCTGTTCAAAGTATACACTGCAGTACCAATAGCTTCTCTCCAATGAACATGTGATATATTTCCTTCTAGCAACATAGTTCTAGCAGCGTCTAATATTGTTATGTTTCTTTGCTCTGCTATCCCATTTTTTTGTGGTGTCCTAGGAGAAGATGTCTTCATGTATATTCCATGCTCTTCGAAGTAGGTATTGAAAAAATCTGAATTAAACTCTCAACCTCTATCTAATTTCAAATTTTTTATCTTTAAGCCTAATTCATTCTCAACGTTTTCTTTGAATATCTTGAATTTTTCAAACGCCTTTGATTTCTCTCTTAAATATGTAACCCTCGTCATCCTAGAAAAGTCATCAACAAAATTATAAAATACCTTTTACCGTAGTAATATCTTGTTCTTTTAGGACCACACAGATCTATATGCACTAGATCCAACTTCCCTTTCGCAGAGTAAGATTTTTTTTTAAAACTGCTTCTAGTCTATTTCCCCATTACACATTCTCTACACATGGTGTTAGATGGTTTCACAATGTTTGGTAGATCTCTAACTGCATTATTCATACTTGCCTTCACAATATTATCAAAATTCACATGAAAAAATATTCTATGCCATAACCAACTATCATCTACCTTCGCAACAAAAAAATAAGCCTCAGATGTATTTAATTCAAATACTTTACCTCTAGATTTAGTACTAGATGTGATCAAGTCTCCTGACTTACTTTTTATACAACATTTCCCATCAATGAAATTTAATTGATAACCTTTGTCCACTAGTTGTCCAAGACTCAACAAATTATTCTTAAGTCCATGAACACGTAGTACATTGTCAATATTGGTCTTTCCATCCAGAGAAATAGATCCAACTCCAATGATAAGCTTAGGAGTATTGTCACAATATCTCACAACACCACCATCATACTTGGTTTGTTTAACAAATTTATTTCTCTCTCCAATCATATGGTGTGAACAACCACTGTGTATGATACATTTGATTTTCTTCTCAACATGTGACACTAGAGCTCTTTCTTCATGAATAGGTTTATCATCCTTGATAGAAATAAACCCTGAAGACATTTTTTTCCATTAGTATGCAAAAGGAAAATAGTTTATGAACCTTCGGTAAACCTACACTGAAAGATAGACTTTTAGGAACACCGAAAGTACATATATCAGAGATCACCGAATGTGTAAAGTTCAAGAGACACCTGATGAGAACAATCTCAAGAAAAACCAAAAGAGAAGAAAGAGAGGAACCCGACAGAGCAAGGTAACTTGACAGACAGTTCAATCAAAGGAACACCGAAAGACAGACAAACTGATTCTAGAGCAAACTGAGCACCAGACACCGAAAATCAGTTACATCCAGAAAAACGTGGATCTAACTTCCAAGTCAGATAAAACACTCATATTCTATTTATATATTTTTGTTTTGTTTTAAAACCATTACTTAAGGGAAAAGAAACATTATTGTAATTTTTTTAATCAGTCTAACTGATTGAAAACATGCTGACTAGGAGATCAAGGTCAAGTTGTAAACCTGTGATCATAGAGTAAAGTTTTTTTTACGTGAAACTTAATTAGGTCAATCTATCTTATAAATAGATGTTGTAATCATTCAATAAAATAGATTAGAGGATGAATGTATCCAACAAGCACATCTATGGATCAGGCTGAGAGTTTCAAGAACCAAAACAACAAAAGATGAAATTGGTTATCAAGAACCAAGAACAGAGGCTACCGAGAAACAAATGTATTATAAAATAACAATAGGTGATACATATATACATGTAATCTTGAATGGATCTGTAATTAGAAATAGTAGATTTCATACACTCAGGTCAATGATTAATTTTCTTACATTCTAACAAGTGAAGCAAAGTGTAAAAATCCTTTCAAGGAAGGTGAATTTAACAATCCTATTGTAAATCTCTTAACCGTGTGCACACTAAACAATGTTGCTAAAGCTCTTAATAGAGTATACTTTAATAGGTCTCCACATGATACTCCTAATAGGGTAGATCATCAAAAGTGATCAAATTGTAAGCCTTAACTGACCCCTTCCAATCTGTAGATAGTGAATATTTTGTGGGTGTCATCCCCACCGCAATTTTTACCTTCTTACAAAGGTTTTTTGTGACATCATATCATGTTTTATGAGTCAATTACTTTCATGATTATTTCTATGAATTTTTACATGCTTGATTAAGTCAGAGAATTGATATGTCTTACATAAACATAGTATATAACAAATGGTTTGATAAACAATTGATTACATAAAGGTTAAAGGATAAAAGAGATAAAAGTTTTAGAAGTATTGATTCAGCCCTCCCCTCTCAGTACACACTTCCCATTATTTCCAAAATTTGGTATCAGAGCTAAAACTCTTATTTTGAAAAGCTTAAAGACTTAAGATAAAATATCATACAATGGAGAAGTACATGACAAAATTATTGATAATTAGAAGCTAGAAATTCAGATCTTGTATGAGCAGTATAAAGAAGCTAGAATCAAGATGAGACAAATGTTAGATGAAAGAAAGATTATGGCATCTCATTGTGATGAGACAGATTACCAAGAAGAAGAGATACCAGATCTATTTGAGTCTTTAGGATCTACTACAAGAATAGCATTGGATACATCAGAAGGAAGCATCACGAGCTTAAATGAAATCAATCAACATCTGGCTAGACAAGTGAAATCTCTGCAAATTGGTCAAGATACACAGATGGTAAGAATGATTGATGTTATGAAAAATGGTAGACAAGCTGATCAAGAGAGAACACTAGCTATTGATGATAGAAGAAATATTACTAAAAAGATACAAGAAAAAAGAGTCTGAAATATAGAGACTTACAGAACATCATCATCAGATTACAAATCAGATTATTCTTATGAGTCAAGAGGAAAATAGAATGAATTTTGAACTCATTGAAAGAATAGAAGATATCATTGAGCTAAGGGAATAAAATGAAAAGCCAAAACAATAAATAAGAATTCAGCAACAACATAATGAGATAATCAAGAGAGCTGAAGAAAGCAATAAAAGAATGGATGATTTTCTTGATGGACAAAGGAGAGCCAAGAACAACACTAGACTAGGCTATACAAGGAATGAAGAATAACCTAATCAAGTTGATCAAAAGAATGTCTATACAAATCCAAAACCAAGAAAGTTGACATGTAATCACTGTGGAAAGCAAGGCCACACATAAAATGTATGCAAGAGAAAAATGAGAGGTATTCCTAACCCCACATCTTCATTCATAGGATTCTGTTATAAATGTAACAAGAAAGGACATAAAGCATATGAATGTAAGTCTAAGATGAAACAACCAAAGAAGGAAACCTACATGGAAAAATACTTTCCTACTTAAAAAATGCAAGGGCACACTACTCTTGAATGCTAGAAGAAGAAGAAAAAAGCATGGAAGCATAAAGGTCAAGAATCTTCCTATTAACCAAAAAGAGTCGGTAACCAGTATGTATGGGATTACAACACATGGAAAAATTGTACAACATGTGGAAGATTTGGTCATATTTCTCAAAACTATAAGACAATGGTCAAGAAATCCTAGAGGATGGACTAACCCTAGAATGGCATGTTTACATTGTCATAAAGTCGGTCATCTCAAGAAAGACTACAGAGACTGAATGACAGAGACCAACACCTTTTCCAATGGAAACACCATTGAAGACATCAGGAAGATGAGAAAAAAAATGTGGAGGAAAGATACAAACAATGATGAAGATGGAATGAGCAATGCAATTGATGACACCCTATCCAATGGATCTGGTGACATCACCACCCCCACCTAAGTAGAACAAGTAAGTATGGAACTACATTACACCAAGTTATATTTTGCATCAGTTCCAATCATACATAGTTGAAATGCCAAATTAGCATGATTATAGATGCACTATGGTATTTCGTGTTAAATTATATGAAAACTATTTCATTGGTTAATACATACTGAAATACATTGGTATACATTCAAAGCTGAATTGTCTGCACTTATCTAGAATCATCGATTAACATGTAAAAGATAAAATTGCTAGTGTAAACTGAGATCTGTTGGTAATCATGTGAGCTGACAAAGTTGTCTTCGCCATATACCAAAACATGTTGGTGAAAGTAACAAGTTAGATGACTACCCCAAAGCATCGCGTTGTCACCAAGAGGGAAGTTAGTGTGTCAACTGATGACTTTGTCTTCACACACCGAGGAGTGGTTGAGCATTAATGACTTGACCTAGGGAAAAGTCTATAAATAGACGATGGAAGGATTCCATTTCTCACCTATGATTTGAGTGAAGCAGCCAGAGAGAAAATAGAGCTAGAAGTGACAGCATTGTAGAGAGACTCCAACCTGTTACAAAGCACTCCAAGAAGATCAGTTAAAACTACAGAGGATGAATTAATTACCAAGAATAACTGAGAACTATGTTTATCTTTTACAGAAAAACCTAAATTTTAGAAATAATGGCCATGACATCAAGAACTGCTAAGTTGAAGAGCATCAAGAAGGATAAGGTCAATCTTGTCAAGAACTCTACCTATGTAGAACCACATTACAATATATACTCAGAGGTTGCATCACAACCTGACAATATTGGAGCATTCTCACGAATACCAACTAGGGTTTTTCTCGTTAAAGACGTGCGAGCATACATACACTGCAAGATTGTAGAAATTGGTGACCTAGAGGTTGAACAAGCTTTCAAGAAGCTATGAAAATATGATGGAACTATTAAAGATGAGCACAAATACATCGAAGTGAAAGGGCTCACAAATTCCCTTTTGTTCCCAAAAGAGTTTTAGACTGAGTGGATTTAGTTAGTATTGAGAAGGATACACAACCATAAATTATGGATGGGTGAGCCTAAACCAATAACCCAAGATGGTACGCATGCATTCGCTGGTTATCCAATAACTGATAAGGTAAAGGCATTGAAGCACCTACCAAAGGTTGAAATTGAAAATAATACAGGAGCTACATGGGATGGAAGAGGACTAAGAGTATCCACCATCACCGATGATGAAATGAGATTTGGAGCATGTGTCCTAGGATACAAGTTCTTTCAAGCTAGTAGGATGAACAACATAGCATTCAGAGCAGTGGATACAACATATAATATTGTAAAGAAAGGAACTCAACTAGATCTATCATAACTTCTACTCAAGTAGCTAGAAGAGAACCTAAAGATAATCAGGAATGCGAAATAAAATTCATATAAGTTTGGTTCACTTATCATGTGCATATTCTTTTACTTCCAAGAATCCTTTCCATCAATAGGAGATGTAAAATGGGATACAACAAGACCAGTCACCATACAGATCAGTGAGTTTATAAAATCATTGGGAGACAATTTTGAGTCAGTTATGGATGTGTACTTTACTAGATTCAAGGAGAGAATGTAGAAAAGAGTAAGGATCCCTGAGAAATTAATTGAGAAATTCAAGAATGAAATATGTTTCATGGTAGACACAAACTTTACATACATCAAGCCTGTTGTACCAAGAACAACATGGCTACAACCACTTGACTATGAAGTGAATATAGATCAAGCATCCAATGCAATTGATGCATTAATAAATGAGCCATTAGATAAAACACAACCCAAGTTCATCACTTATGAAGAAGCTAAAGATAGAATCAAAACTAGCTCGGTTGTAAAGAAGATAGACAAGAAAAAGGATAAAATGGTCAAGAACTTGAAGAAAAGGTTGTCGAATACTAGAGAAGAAACCAAACAAATAGAAGAAACTAAGGTATAGTCACCCATTGGTGAAGCTAAAAAGGAAAGTGAATCTAATTCTATAGAGTTAGATACTCCATTACCTACACCAGCTAAGAAGCCTAGAACTACAGCTGCTACAAGGACAAGAAGTCAAACAGCTAAGGACACAAGTCCTTCACCATTGAAGAAAGGTCAAGTAAGGACCTATAAGAGGAAAACCGAAACACAGAAATGAGGGCCAACAAAAAGAAGAAAGTTCATTAGAACTAAGGAGGACATTGATGACACTAAACAGGATGAAGGTGTTCAAGAGGAAAAGAATAAGATACCTGAAACGGTTGATGAGGTGTGTGCCTCAATTGTCAAATCAGGTTCAGTAAATAGTAGGAAGGTCAAGAAATGGTTAACATTAGATCCCTTGGATCAAAATAAGATTTAGGAGGCAATCATCAAGATGATGTGCATATTCAAATACCTCCCAATACAACTGGAAGATACTATGCCCAAAGAACTGCAAGATAGAATATCGGCAAGATGGACATTTTCCTTGCACTCTGGAAAAGAAATCAAGGAAAGAGCCCTAGTATAATTCATGCCTCCCAAATCAAAAATGGAGGAGATCAAAGAAATGATGATGGTTCATTCCAAAAGGTTTTCACCAAAGTTGAGAGCCAACCAAGTACTTAAAGGTCATCTACTGGACCTAGATAGAAAGAGTGAAGCCGAATGGAGAAAATACTTGATATTCCTGAAAAGGATACAAGTCCCAAAGAATAGAGAGCTCTTACTGAGAATCAAGAGACCAAGGATGATCAAGATATTGAGAGAACCAAACCAATTACCATCACAGATGTAGAATTGGACAAAGAGGAAATGGACACCAAAGGAAACAAAAATATGGATGTTGCAGATGAGACATGGCCAGACACCATGATGGACAACATTGTGGACAATACAATCATTGACATCACCGATGATCCTGCAGATGAAATTTAGAAAGATGAAGATGTCACTATTGGCAAGGACTAGACCAACGAACAGGACACTACAATTGATGCTACACAAGTGAACATATCGGGAAACATGCCAATATTGATGGAAGCCATAAATATACTCCAAGAAAAGGAGAAATCACTTACCAAAGATGAAAGCATACCCAAAGAAAAAGGGTGATGCAGAACAAAAAGATGCATCTAAAGAAGAAAAAGACACATCTGAAGAACCAAAAGATGATATTGATGAACAAAAATACAAATATACTGATCAAAAAAGTGAAGAAGAGCAGCAAGCAAAAGGTGGAGATAAAAAAGAGAAAAGTGAAGAAGAGAAGAAAGATGATACACCAGCGAATATAGAAGAAAAATCTGAAGATACACCCAAGGTTAATGAGGAGATGTCTTCACCTAACCAACAGGTTGACACCGAGTAGAAGGAAAAATAAAATACATCTACCAAGCCTTCATCGAGAACTTCAGAGAAGAAAAATAAACTAGCACTAGTAGTTCACACATCTGCATCCACACAAATCTCAAAAAAGAAGAAGAAAAAGAATAAGAATCCAGTTACTTTGGATGAAATTATTGAGATTCCAGTATGTGATCCTAGAACATTGGATCAAACTAAACTAACAAAGTATGCAATACTTTGTGAGAGAAAAGTTATCCAAGATAAGCTTAGGAAGGAAACAACAGAAACAAAGGTACTCAAAACTACAAAAGACATACTACACCAGATAGTACCTGACACTAACATTGATCAAGATACTCCTATACTTGATCAATTGGTCATTCTCACATAATATATCACATCTCAGAATGTAGATGCTAAAAAGGAAATTGAAGAATGAGCAGAGAAAAAATTCCAATTCAAACTAGCAAAGAAAATAAGCCAAGAAGTGGCAGAGAACAAGGTGAAGCTATCTAAAATTTTAAGTAGATTGGTCCCCATTATTTCAGAAGCTATAACCTTAATCCAAATTTTATACACTTTAGATCAACTCACTAAGGAGTATAGTGAGAAGATAGCACAAATTGATGCTTATCTACAAGCAAGTGCACAAGGTCTCACTAAAAGTGAAGATGCAATCAAATTGCACTATGAATAGATAAAGCAAGCAAGAAAGTTGAGACAAGACATTCAAAATGTAGAATCAAAGTTTAGAAATGAGGTAACCGAGCTCCAAGCTCTAATACATACCTTGCCAAAGAATTCTACATTATAGTCACTTGGTTATAGCGACAAAGGTGCAATTTGAGACATTGCCAAAAAAAGGAAATGGCAATCAAAAGTGGAGGTTGCCTATTGAAGAACATAATTATTTTTTTGAGACAATAAAAGGTAGAGAGGATCCAGACTATATGTATTAGAAGCTTTAGGATAAATTTGTTTTAGTAGCTCGTACTTTATATTTGAACTAGAGTTTGAACTCGTATATAATTTGAACTAGGACTCGATATATATTTTTTATCATATTTATGCTTTTATGTTTTTATCGTTCAATAATTTTCTTATATATATATAT
>MU226881.1:119196-142747 GCA_018584345.1 Thuja plicata | reverse complement strand
TATATGTATATATATATATGGCAGATGTACGGATCATAAAATGGATCCAAGGGATCAACAATAGGGCTGGTACAAAATCATAGCATGTACCTTCCCACGCGATCAGATGAAAAATCATCATACTGAGTCACAATGGAGGCAATGCTAGGGTACATGTCAAGGCGGGCATCCTCAGCTACAAACTCTCTAGCTCCAGTGTGGGCCTCCAAACCTTTTGGAAGAAAAAAAAGGTTTTGACCCACCAATGATTTCTTACTAGGGGTTTGTGGTAGATTGGGTCATCTGAACTTATCTGCAAATCTACCTTGCCCATGACCAGCATGTCGTGGATAGTCTGTGTAATAAACATCATAACCTAAATGGAATTCTACAAATAATTGTTTGCAGAAATATAGTGGCACCTCATTCTTTTTGGCCACATATGATGGGCCACCAACCATCTAGGATATATGAAAGGGCCACAAGGCCATCTCTACACTACATCACTCTATATTCTCTGACAACATTCTTCTATAAGTAATCTGGAAACATGGCCTTAACATTGGACACATAAACATCCATGTCAATTGTCCTCCACCTATCTGTCCCAGAGACTGTGCAAGATAAATTCTAATAAAATGTGTCAATATATGTGTCATCATAGGAGTTGTATGATTCAACCTTCTGAATCATACTCATAAGCTCAATGTGAATAGATGTAAGCTTCTCCCTATTAGGGAGGACAGTGGTATTTTGCAACGTCCACTCTAGCTAAGCTAGAGAGGCTTGCAATATAAATATAGTCTCTTATCTAGGATTGTCCCTACCCTAGGGAGTACTGTGATATGAGGAGCATGAGGCATGATCACTATCAGGATGAACACTAGGCTCTAAACCACTGGATGCCATGATGTATGATCTAATGTAAATATATAAAAATTGCAAGTGTGCATACATTAAATAGAATTAACAAAATAGTTCATATATACGTGTACATGTAAGAAATACACTCAAATCAAATTAAACATTAACCATAAATATTTCACATATAGAGTCATAAAAAATTAAACATTCAGCAAATTAAACATTAAAAACATTGTCTATAAACATTAAAAACCTTGTAAATTAAAAACAAACAATTTCATTTCCCTAAGACATTCAAATCATTACATATTACATTCCCTTAAGACACTCAAATCATTACATATTACATCCCCTTAAGATATTCAAATCATTACATATTACATCCCCTTAAGACATTCAAATCATCAAATGTACACTTAAATTATGTGACTACCTATACCATCTCATCTACCTATATTTGTACACAAGCATATATATGTTTTTGAAAAAATGAGACACATGGTTTTAAAGGTTTCCTTTATAATTTTAGGGTTTCACATAAGATTCAAAGAAGAGGATATAATTATTTAGGAATATACAAGTGTCAGAGAATTATGTGCATGCAATATATGGTCAAATAAGAATCTGGTTTTAAATGATTACCTAATAGTGTAAAGGGGTACATGGATGTATAAAGGGAAGTAGAAAAGGTATTATGTGAGGGTTAATATTTTAAGTGGTTTAAAATTTGTTTTACGTTTAATAGTTTAATGGTTTAAGTTTTGTTTTAGGTTTAATAGTTTGAAGGTTTAAGTTTTGTTATAGGTTTAATAGTTTAAGGTTTAAGCTTTAGGTCAAATTTCAATTTTATGGTTTAAGTCATATTTCAATATAATGATTTAAGTTACACATTTACATCTATTCTAAGCACTAAAAAATAAATTAACTTTACAAAAAACATTTCAAAATAAACATTTTTTCACAATAAAATATTAAAACTATATTTTTTATACATATCATTATAAAACAACATGAAAAATATACATTTTATACTAATAAAACATTAAAAAAGACATTTTTTAAGCATGTAATTACTAAAAAATTTAAAAAAATAAAATAAAATACAAAAATGTGGGATCCCTACCTCACACTTGGTCGAGTACCCCTTAAGCCCCATTCTACGCTCTGCAAGCCACTCAATGTGCAAATGAGGGGTTAAACAGGCTTTTGGGGTATATATAGTTGTCGATACCACTTGACCAAGTCCTACTCGACCGAGTAATACATGCCATGTAGGCACCACGCAACACTTACATGGACTCGGATGAGTAGCACTCGGCTAAGTTTTCTAGGTTAGCCAAAAGTGCGACACCCGACCATGTCTTTACCCTAATCAGATTTGCCTTGTCAGGGTTTGTATTCCAATGTATGTAGGACTTGGTAGGTAATTTACATCTTAGCATTTCTTACCATTCTATTATACATTTTTGTGAGCCTGAATCATTACATTTCCTTTCTAATTTTGGTTTTAGATCTCCTTCGTATGCATTTCATTCTTGTAATTTATACATTTAGTTTTATTTTTGCATTCATTGATAAAAAGAGAAAGACATAAAAATTGCATATTCATTCTTGCATTCACATGTTCAATACAATAAATATCCAAAAATATTTCCTTTTCATGCATTGTTAGATCCTTTTTTGCTTTATTCCATAGCATTAGCTTGTTTTATTATAAAAAAATTGATTTCCTTATCCAAACTTTTACTACCTTTGATGAGAAATTCAATAGAGAAGATTTTGATATGTTAGATGAAGCCCTTGATGACTTCATCTCTACTCAATATTCCTCTATTCCTTCTAAACCCTCCTTTTTATCAAAAGTTCATTAATGTGATACAAGGATTTAGGGTTTACAATAATACCTTTTGTAAACCAATCAATGTTTCACCTCCCAAATATTCTCTCCCTCATGAGGATATATTGATGAAAGAACCTACTTTTAAGCCTTCTCTCAATGATATCCCTCTTTGGGATTAACCATTAGAGAATGATGTTTATTATTATCTTGATATGTACCTTCCCCATGAGACTACTTGTATACACCTAAAATGTGTCAATGAAAGTCAAAATGGTCAAATCAAGTCAAAGCTAGTAATTAATTATCAAAATTATTAATTAATTAAATTCAAGCCAATGGATTAATTAAATTCACAAAATCAAATAACTATAATTAATTTAATCAATTTGATTATCTAGTTTATTTAAATAATTAAATCCAACCCATCTAATTCACATACATGGCTAATTTAATTAATTTTTTCAATTAAATAAATCCTAAATTCTCTCAACAACCACATGTGGACAAAATTCAATTAACCAATAAGATATGAGGATTGGAGCACACATATCACTCCAACAATTTTGTATATTGACCCTTTAATTTAAATGGACCAATCTTGTCCTTCCATTTGAGACACCTCAACAAACACAACTCAACCTTGTCCCTAACCTTGGGTTAACTAAGCTCACATTAATCTCCTCCCCTGCCCTTGGTAAATCTTATAAATAGGGTGGACTCTTAGAGAAAATAATCCATTATCATTTGCATCCACACTAGAGTTAAATTTCATTCTTGTTTTAGCATAATTAAATCCATCTTAGCATTGTAATGGGAAATTTGCATCCATTTGAGCATGTAGATTAGATCATTTAGCTTAATTCATTATTCTCATTCTAAGGATTTTCACTTTAACTTAATTCATTATCCTTAGAATGAGAATGACAAATTAAGCTAAATGATCTAATCCACATTCTCAAATGGATGCAAATTTTCCATTACAATGCTAAGATGAATTCAATTATGCTAACACATGAATGAAATTTAACTCTAGTGTGGATGAAAATAATAATGGATGATTTTCTCTAAGGGTCCATCCTATTTATAGGATTTACCAAGGGTGGGGGGGGAGTTTGATGTGAGTTTAGTTAACCCAAGGTTAGAGACAAGGTTGAGTTGTGTTTCTTGAGGTGTCTCAAATGGAAGGACAAGATTGGTCCATTTAAATTGAAGGGTCAATATAGAAAATCCTTGGAGTGATTTGTGTGCTCCAAATTCTCATCTCTTATTGGTTAATTGAATTTTGTCCACATGTGGTTGTTGAGAGAATTTAGGATTTATTTAATTAAAACAATTAATTAAACTAGCCATGTATGTGAATTAGATGGGTTGGATTTAATTATTTAAATGAACTATTTAAATAAATCGTTTAAATCAATTACATAGTTATTTGATTTTGTGAATTTAATTAATCCACTGGCTTGAATTTAATTAATTAATTATTTTGATAATTAATTACTAGCTTTGACTTGATTTGACCACTTTGAATTTTGTTGACCAATTTTAGGTGCATACACTACCTTTGTATAAGAGGATGATTTTGTGATGGAAGAGGGTGATATGATTGACAATTCGCTTAATGACACTTCTCCTCTCTACTCCACTCATCTTCCCTCTAGAGATGAAGAAAAAATAAGTTATGATTTTTCCTCTTCTAAAACTACCTTAAAAGTAGAGGATGATATCCTTGATGCTCTTCCTTTTCCAAATGAATCTTTTTAAAATGAAGAACCTAAAGTTAATACCATTCAAGATATCCCTAAAAGAAACTAGTGATTATTTTAAAAGGTGTTATGCAATCTGATTATCACGTGGTACCATATAAATATATGTATATAACAACAATCCTAAAGAGGATAATATTGTTAGA
Source organism: Thuja plicata (assembly GCA_018584345.1). NCBI lineage: Eukaryota > Viridiplantae > Streptophyta > Pinopsida > Cupressales > Cupressaceae > Thuja > Thuja plicata. Next base: position 138,155 of record MU226881.1, on the reverse strand, counting down.
TAACTGGGAGGGGGGGTGAATCAGTTAGTTCCAATTATCCTACAGTTCCAAATACTCCCAAATGTATATAAAAACAATTTCAAACATATAAATCAACTTGGTGAAATATAAAATGTGATCTCAAACTCATTTACAAACTCATCTACTGAGTAGCAGTAAAACAAATACTATGATTATCGATCAATGCAGATAAAGTAATGTGTAAAGAAAAATAATAATCCAACACATCTATACATATTAACACAGATTTTTAACATGGAAACCCTGCTAAGGGAAAAACCACCTGGGACCGATAACCCAAAATAATTCACTCTTCTAAAGTGAGCTCGGTTAAGAGCCAACCCTGTTAAAGATTACAATGCACATTGCTAGGTGTGACCTGGTTAGTGGATTTATCACTAACAGTTCTCCCTTGACCAATCATTCACTATGGGGTCAACAAGAAAATAATCAACATTCATTGAATGTCATAAGAAAAAGACTATTATGTCCCACTCGGTTAAGAGATTTATCTGTAACAATGGTTAAACTAATTCAGTAATGATCTGACTCAAATACAACTCTATTTGCATATTTTCAGATCTATGCTAAGCACAATAATACCTCTGACCAGTATTCAGTTTCGTTCCTTTGATTCATCATACTTTGTTTTGCTTGGTAAATGCTCTTTCTCTATCGCTCTATGAAGTTTGTAGAAATGCTTGGTTTTGTCTTCAACCAGTTTGATCAGTCATGCATGAATTTAATCTCTTCATCAATATGCATGTGTGTGCATCTTGATTCATAATGAATCTCTTCTCTCTTATATAGACATCATAAATCGTTTAATCTCCATCCTTAGATTTTGCCTCTTAATCTTCATTGTTGATTTTTTTGCTTCAACCTTCCTTAGCAATTGTGTCAAAAACACGTTTCAATCTCCTTCGTCTGATCATCTTGAATTTTCATAATCATTTGATCAACATAAAAAACCTTATCAATTACCCCAAAATCATAAATAATATTCCAACTCATCATTTTAGTTAGCCTTCAGTTTATATTACTCATTCAATATTGTGATGCATCGGTGATACCTAGCTCAATTAACACTAAACTCGGTATACATTGTAATTGCTCGGTATCCACTATTCTGACTCGGTGTATACATAATTCTTCAATTATCGGTTGCATAAACTTTGTTTATTCCAGATCTACAATCCATAATAGATGTTTGTAACCAGGATGATAATCAAAACAAGTTGACATCAATGACAATACATTAACTGATTAATGCCTATCATCACATTTTTAACTCAATTGATCATCAACTCATTGACTTCAAACATACAATCAGTTGTATTTCATCAATCTCTCCCTTTGGCATTGATGGCAACACAATATGAAATATGCAATATGAAAATTTCATAGAATACCAAACTTCAGTTCTACAACTATATGCAAAATGTTGTAGCTCTCCCTAGCTTGTACATATAATATGTTTAATCACTACACATCATTAAAACTCACCATGCAGACTCTCCCTACAAATTTGACTCCCTACAGATTTGACTCTTTTGTTCCATTATCTATAGAATCTTCTCTCCCTTTAATGTATAGATATCATTTCTCTCCCTTTCTCTTTTCTCCTTTTATCCCTTGCAATGGATAGATATTTCATTTAATCTTCTCTCCCTTTGACAACAATGCCAAAAAAAATATACAGCACTTCAGTAGCCAAAAACATCTCTAGTTTGCCATTCAGATCAGGTACATTGATTGTACTGATATGCAATGTCGGTCCAGTTCTCAGATTGCATCAACATAATTGATATTCTGATAAAATTTAGGTTGATCAAACCTCCTAGTCATCTTAGTGAATGATAGACAAGGGGCAGACCCCTAGTCTATTTCTCAAGTACTCAAATATATCCTTTGGTAAGGGTTTAGTGAATATGTCAGCTTGTTCTTTTGATTGTACGTATTCTAGTGTCACTTGTTTTTCTTGTACTTGCTCCCTCAAGTAGTAATACTTTATAGATATATGCTTTGTTTTTTCATGCATCACAGGGTTCTTAGAAATATTAATTGCACTAGTATTATCACAATAAATTATCACTGGGTCAGTGATCTCTTCATTCATACCTTTCAAAATTTGTTTTATCCATGTAATGTTCAAACCGTTTATAGTAGCAGCAACATATTTTGCTTCTGCAGTTGACTGAGATGTGCATCCTTGCTTCTTACTGATCCAAGTAACTAATCTTTCTCCCACAAAGAATGCTCCACCAATAGTGCTCTTTCTATAATCAATGTTCCTAGCCCAATCAGCATCTGTGTAAACTTTCAATTCAAACTTGCCTTCTTTCTTGTACCACAATCCATAATCTTCATCGTTCTTCAAGTATCTAAAAAATCTTTTTACAACAGTCATATGTGATTGTTTTAAAGGATTGGCAGATAATCTTGCTACAATTCCAACTGGGTGTGCAATATATGGTCTTGTGTGTATAACATACATCAATTTTCCAATCATTGATCTATACAATGTCTTATTTACCTCAGTTGTCTTATCTTCTTTTGTCAATTTGCATCCTGTGACCATAAGTGTACCGACTGGTTTTGAATCTTCCATTTTGAATGCCTTCAGTACTTATTTGAAGTACTTTGATTGAGTAATGTATATGTCTTCATCCTGTTGTAAAATTTGCAAGCCAAGAAAAAAATTGATCTCTCCAAACATTTACATTTCAAATTATTTTCTCATTTCATCAGTGAATGATTTGCATAAGTTATCATTTCCTCCAAATATAATATCATCAACAAAAATTTCACCAATTAGAATCTTATCATCAATTCCTCCTTTCAAGTAAAAGTTTTTGTTATCACTTGTTCTAACAATCTAATACTAATAAGATAGGAGTGTAATCTTTCATACCATGCTCTTGGTGTTTGTTTTAGTCCATACAAAGCTCTGTGCAACTTGCATACCATGTTTGTTTGATTAGGATAAAAAAAACTTTAGGTTGTTCAATATATACCTCTTCTTCAAATATCCCATTCAGAAATGCAGATTTAACATCCATTTGATAAACTTTAAATCCTTTATAAGCAGCATAAGCAAGCAATATTCTAACTCCTTCAAGTCTAGCAACGAGTGAAATAGTTTCTCCATAAGCAACACCTTCTTCTTGTGCATACCATTTGCATACTAGCCTTGCCTTATTTCTTGTAACATCTCCATTCTCATTCAATTTGTTTCTAAATATCCATTTGGTTCTAATTACATTCTTATCACTCGGTCTTAGTACCAATGCCCATGTTTTGTTCTTCTTGTTATGTATGTGGAGCCTAATTAGACTTAGTTTCTTTTGGCGTGGTTTCCCCCGAGACATATCTATTTGGGCCACATGCTCGGGGTCAAGGGGCAGAGCCCCTTGTGGGGTCCTGGGGCAGTGCCCCAGGCGGGGTCAAGGGGAAGATCCCCTAATGGGGTCAAGGGGCAGCGCCCCTTGCGGGGGCCCTGTGGGGCAGCGCCCCAGAGCGAGGTCGAGGGGCAGCGCCCCTCAACGCCAACAATGATTTAATAATATTGTAAAGGGTCGACCATTGATTTTCTATTAGTCAGATTATTTTTTGCCCTAATTAGGTTAGGTCAAATATGCTTGTGAAAAGGGCTTAGGGTTTCGAGATTTCATTGTATGAGGGATTTTTCGTAGCTTCCTATGACGGTATTGAGTTGCAGGTTTCAGATTGTAATCGCTGGATAATAATAAAAATATTGGACTCGCTGTTGGTGGACGTAGCCCATAGATTGGGTAAACCATGTTAAATCTCTGTGTCATTTGTGTTCTCTTCTGTGTTTATATTTGCATTATTCTGCTTATTATTCTATCACTTTTGTATCTGCTCAATTTTTTCATTCTTTGCCTTAATCCATTCATCATTTGCAAGTGCATATCTAACAATTTTAGGTTCAAATTCACAAATCAAACATGTGTTATCATTCAACTTACTTCGTGTCATCATGCCAGCTCTCTTGTCTCCAATAATTTGATTTTTTGGATGATGTCTTCTTACATATTTTGCAAGTACAGGTTCAGTTGTATGTTGTTCATTGTGTTCTCCAGTTGGTGTATGATTATGATCTCCAGTTGCAACATCTTCTTGATTCTTGGTTAGTGCATCTTGATGCTTGGTAACATTTCCCTGTTTCTCAGTAATGTTAGGCAGTTTCTCAGTCAAAGTGTTAGGATCTTCAATGTTAACAAATTTATTGTAGTCTTCTGGTTCTGTTTTTCTTTCGGCATCATTCTTCTCAGCAAATTCATCAACTCTTACATTTTCACTCTCAATGATCTTGTTACAAGACTTGTTCAAACATTTATAAGCTTTTCTCTTAGTAGAATATCCTAGAAATATTCCTTCATCGCCTTTTGAATCAAATTTATCATTTCTATCATCTTTCAGAATATAGCATCGACTTCCAAATATTCTAAAATAACTCACATTAGGTGTGTAACCGTACCATAATTTATAAGGTGTTTTGTTTTAATATTTCTTTAGTTATATTCGGTTCAATATGTATACAACAGTACTAACAACTTCCCTCTAGTATACTTGTGTAACACTCTTTTCTATCATCAGCGTTCTAGCACAATCCACAATGGATCTATTTCTCCTTTTAGCAATCTCATTCTGTTATGGTGTCCTTGGTACAGAAACATGTCTCTTGATTCCATGCTCATTATAAAAGTTAGTGAAATCATCATAAATAAATTCTCCTCTGTCTGATCTTAAACATTTTAGTTCTTTACCACTTTATTTTTTCACTTTAGCTTTGTACCATTTGAACATCTTAAATGCTTCAGATTTTTCTTTTAAGAACATGACAATCATCAGTCTAGAGTAGTCATCAACAAATAAAATAAAGAATCTTTCACCATAATAACTATGTGTTCTCATAGGTCCACATAATTCAGTATGAAACAGTTCCAAAATAACATTAGATGAAAAAGTTTTGCTCTTAAAACTAGATTTTGACATTTTTTCCATTTGACAATTTTTGCACATGACATGGTTAGGTTTAGATATGCTCGGTAAGTCTCTTACTTTCCTTTTCTTACTGATCTTAACCATGTTGTCAAAATTCACATGACATAACCTCGTATGCCACAACCACACATCTTTATTTCTAGCCATCAAACTAGAAGTTTCATTAGTGTCAAGATAGAATAGATTACCTTTTGATTGTTCTCTAGTGTCGATCGACTTTCCTATTTCATCATAGATTTTAGCTTTCATGTTATCAAATGCAACTCGGTGACCTATGTTATTTAACTTTGAAACACTCAAAATATTATAATTAAGTCCTTTCACCCAATATGCATTCTCACATTTGATCATATTGTTCATCAATATAATCCCTTTTCCTTTCATTGGACAAGGTGTATCATTTCCCATTCTAATAGATCCACCATTATAATGCTCAAGAAATTCAAATTTTTCTTTATCTCCAGTCATATGATGAGTACAACCACAATCAATAACCCAAATATCATCCTTTCTAACTTTAGAAATAATTGTTGTTTCAACATACCTTTCATCTTCTTCAGAATCTTCTTTCAAAGCTACAAACATTGTCTCAATATCTTCTTCAATGCTAGTGTCAGTGTCTTTATCTTCATCTTCAACAAGGTAACATGTCTTCTTGCCTGTCTTTGTAATCTCGGTTACCCCTTCTGTAATACTACCGGTTTCTTCTATATTCTTGATCATCCTTTCTGTCATTAGATCTTTCATTTTCTTTTATCATTTTTCCTATTAGGGGATCTGGCAGCAAAGTGTCCAATTTCTTTACAGTTAAAGCATACCAAAGGTAGTTTTCCTTTATATCTTCCTTTACCTTTATGCAATCTTCTAGCCATCAGAGCTTCAAGTTCATCAAGTTCTCTCTCATCGTTGTCACTATCACTGTCATTTCTTATCATCTTTTTTTTACCAGATTTACTAATTTTCAGAGACGACATAAATGCAGACTCAACAGTAGGAACAACATTGTTGTCAAAAAATTTTAGCTCAAATGAAATCCGTCTATCGACTAGACTATCAATTGTAATATCATTTCCAGGTGTTTCTCTCATTTCATGTATTACAGAGACTCTAATAGAATAAATAGGCAATAAATTTCTGAGAACATTACTTACAATAGTGTCTTCATTAATAACTCCACCTGCTCCACGAATAGAATTCACAACCTCCTTAATTGGGTTACTATATTTTGATAATTTTTCTCCATCTTTCATTCTCCTGTCATCAAAATTTCCTCTGAGACTTTCATCTTTAGCTCTTTGCACATTTACATCTCCTCCACAAACTAGTGTAAGTCAGTCCCACATCTGCTTGGTTGATGTACATGTCTTGACATCCTTGAATTCAGCATCAGATAGTGAAGAAGAAAGCTCTATCATCATAGTATTGTGTTCATTTATTTCTGTCAGTTGATCAACAGTCAAAGGTCCAATAGGTAAGGTGAACTCAGTATCCAAGTATTGTGCTATATCATTTCCAATTCCTGACAGATATAGTCTCATTCTTCTCTTCCATGTTGAGAAGTTTTCCTTGTTCAGCTTAGGCACATCTTTCTTATACATTTTGTGATCTTTAGCTTAAGTCCTTTAAAACTTTCCTTCTAAGCACTCTATGCTCTTATACAAATTGTTAGATAACTGAGAGGGGGGTGAATCAGTTAGTTCCAATTATCCTACAATCCCAAATACTCCCAGATGTATATAAAAACAATTTCAAACATATAAATCAACTTCGTAAAATATAAACTGTGATTTCAAACTCATTTACAAACTCATCTTCAAACTCATCTACCAAGTAGTAGTAAAACTAATACTATGATTACCGATTAGTGCAGATAAAGTAATGTGTAAAGAAAAATAACAATCCAACACATCCATACACATTAAAACCTAGATTTTTAACATGGAAACCCTGCTAAGGGAAAAACCACATGGGACCAGTAACCCAAAATAATTCACTCTTCTAAAGTGAGCTTGGTTAAGAGCCAACCCTGTTAAAGGTTACAGTGCACATTGTTAGGTGTGACATAGTTAGAGGATTTATCACGAACAGTTCTCCCTTGACCAATCATTCACTATGGGGTCAACAAGAAAACAATCAACATTCATTGAATGTCATAAGAAAAAGACTGTTAAGTCCCACTTGGTTAATGGATTTATCTGTAACAATGGTTAAATTGATACAGTAATGATCTGACTCAAATACAACTCTTTTTGCTGATTTTCATATCTATGCTAAGCACAATAATACCTCTGATAAATATTCACTTCAATTCCTCTGATTCATCATACTTTGTTATGCTCTTTCTCTGTTGCACGATGATGTCTGCAGAAATGCTCGATTTTGTCTTCAACCAATTTGATCAGTCATGCATGAAGTTAATCTCTTCATCAATATGCATGTGTGTGCATCTTGATTCATAATGAATCTCTTGTCTCTTATATAGAAATTATAAACCATTTAATCTTCATCCTTAGATTTTTTTGCTTAATCTTCATTGTTGATTTTGTCGATTCAACCTTCCTAGACAGTTGTGTCAAAAACACGTTTCAATCTCCTTCGTCTGATCATCTTGAATTTTCAGTCATTTGATCAACATAACAAACCTTATCAATTACCTCAAAATCATAAATAATATGCCAGCTCATCATTTTAGTCGCCCTTCAGTTTATATTACTTGGTCAATATTGTGATGCGTCGGTGATACCTAGCTTGGTTGACACTAAACTTGATATACACTGTGATTGCTCGGTGTCCAGCGTTCTGACTCTGTGTATACATAATTCTTTAATTACCGACCACATAAACTTTGTTTATTCCAGATCTTCAATCCATAATAGATGTTTGTAACCACGATGATAATCAAAACAAGTTGACATCAATGACAATACATTAACTGATTAATGTCTATCATCACATTTGTAACTCGGTTGATCATCAACTCAATGACTTCAAACATACAATCAGTTATAGTTCATCAAATATCCTTGATGTTCTCCCTTATACAAATAAAATCTTAGAAAATAAGTATCCTAATAAAGTCAATCCTATTAAATTTCCATTTCCTTATTCAATTCTTCCTCCAATACAAATAGGTAAGTCATCAACTTTTTAAGGTGATGGTTGGGGAACTTTAGACTTCACACTAATTTTCTATAACAAAGACAAAATCCCTTATTCTAACACATGTATAGATATTGACTGGACCTCTTTAAATTTCAACCCAATTCCACCTAAAAGAGACCCTTATCTTTTTTATACATAAAACCTTCCTGAAGGACATGGCTATGTGCAGCAAAGCATTGAAAAGAATGAAAAATCCACATCACATTTTTCAAGACAAACTGTAGATTTCCATCTTTTCCATTTGTCCAATGAGTCTGTAAATTTCTCTCCTATTTTTTCATCACAACAAGAGAATATTTTGTGTGAGCTTTTTGAAGTCAACTTAATTACTCTTCCTTTGAAAAAAAATGAAAAAATAAAAAACATAAGATAAATAATTCTTCCATTTGTATGTATCATCAAATTCATGCTTATAAGACTAATGAATGTTATGATTTGAAGTGTAGAATTCAAGAACTCGGTGATTGTGGTATGATTCAAATGACATGTAACAATGAATGACACCTTTTTCATGATCATTCTAAATAACACCTAGGTTCCTATTATTTTGCTCCTCAATATGTGACATTGCTAGCATATCCTTTTAGGGCTCATTGTCATTTATGGTGGTGCAATTTTAAGGTGCAATCATACTTTGTGAGAAATATAATAGTCCTTAGTCCTTGTCTCCTCACTTGGGGGGAAAGGGAACTATTCCACTCTCCTATTTATCTCAAGGACCCATATTTTCCCTTTGTTGACTCGTTTCTTTTATAACATGATATCCTTTCTTGCATGCATTTGTTGTTTTGCATAATGATCTTCTCATTTTCAGGAGATTTACATCATGAGTTGCAACCTTATGCTTGATTGAAAGAACGTATATACTATAAATAAAATTTCACTTAGGGGGGCATAATGTGTTGTCCTTTGTCAAGTATCCCCTTACCTAGCAATGGGGAAGGTGTGCATGTGTGATCCTCCTTCCTCTTTTTCTCTTCCTTTCCAATAGATCTGATATCTCTTGTGCACTTGCTTCTTCTATAACATGATGTCCTTTCTTTCATGGATTTGTTGTTTTATGCAAGGATATTCTCTTTTTTAGGAGATTTACATCCTGAGTTGCAACCTTCTGCTTGCTTGAAAGTGCATGACTTTTATAAAAGATCTATCACATAAGGTATATAATGGGTTATCTTTTCCCTTGTCTACACTCTTGGGGGGAAAGGTTTCATTTCTCAATCTATTTCTAAGGATTCACTTTCTCTAGGTTATGTGGTATTTTTTTATCATATGACATCCTTTTTGGCATGGAGTCATTTGTTTACATAAGGATCTTCTCTTTTTCAGGATATTTACATCCTGAGTAAAAATATTTTCCTTGCTTACAAAGCGCATGTCTATCCTAAACAAATACCCTTACTTGGGGGCTTAAAGAGTGTTATCCTTCAACAATTTCACGTAGCAATAGAGGGGCTAAAAGGGCGCATTCTTGTTCTCCTTCCCTCTTCGTCTTGAAGATGTTATCTTTGTTCAAGAACTCCTCTTGAAGGTAGATGTTTTGTAACCAAGATCTCTTCCTTTCAAGGGTCTCTTCTCACTTGTAGATATCCTTTCACAACTATCTATTTCCTAGACCAACAAGAGTTTTCACTCTTTGTTAAGGGTATAAGCATACATTGTTTTTAAGGATATTTCGTTGTTGTTGAAAGTAGGTATTATTGTTCTATTTTCCTTATGATTCCACCATTGCCCTATGTCGCCATCATAAGGAGGGGGCATATATACGGCCTCCTTTGTATATTATGAAACTTTTTTTTATTATTGATCCCTAAGGAGACAACGCTTTCCTTGGGATTCATTACCTTTTGGATCCCTATGGAGATGATGATTTTTGTAGGAATGATCCCCATAAGCTACCCCTGAGCGCAATTTTTTTCAAGCCACTCTTGAGCGCAAAGTTTTTCAAGCTGCCCTTGAGCACAAAAGTTTTCAGGGTAGAAATGACTAGCATAACGCAGCTTGCTAGACCATCGATTCTCCTTCCCTCTTTCTTTGGGATAAGTGGAACTAGCATAACCCAACTTGCTATCATTTCCTTCCCCTCTTCTTCTTCTCCCATTAATCACCTAGAATAACACAACTTGCTAGCCTCTTGGATTTATGGTCTCTTTCTCTTTCCCTCCATGCTCTCATAGCTATGCTAGTGGGTTAGATCATGGAGTCTTGTCTTATATTTGATGTGTTCTCTTTCTCTTTTCAGGTGACCACTTGTGCTTTTGCAATAGCTTTCTGAGCATGATGCTATTAGTTGAGACATTTTCTTTAGAGAGTTCTTGTTGAGCGTTGTTTTGACACAAACCAACTTGCTAGGATCTCGAGATTTGATTTCCTCTCTTAAAAGAATAACAAAGTTATTCCCAAGGTTCTTCGGGGTCGGGTCACAACCTGCTTGGTTACTCAATTGAAGATAAATGTGAATATTCATAAGGAGGCCTTTGTTGGTGCGTTCAAGACATCAAACTGCAAAATAATTTAGGTATTTTTTTTTATTTTCCACTTTAACATATATGGGTGTTTTAAACAAAATGCAATTTTGTATTTTCAAGATGTGGATTTTTAGAATTAAAGACAAAATTTGAAGAGATTAGAGTAACGAAGAATAAAACAAAGTGCTGAAAATGAAGTCCTACGGACATAAACCGTTGTAAACCCTTCCTTGCAAATTGAATGATGAAGAGATTTGGAACAAACCCACGAAGCATAAATCAGACCAAGTCACAATTCAATACCCCACGGATGCAAGTGTTTGGAGAGAGGATGAATTCACTCGTGCAAGATATTAAAAACCTATCAAATCGTGAAGCCACCAAGGTGTGCACACACACAAGACGGATTTATCATAAAGCCCAAAGATGATCTCTTCCACGCATTCGTCACAGCAAGGTAAATAAACAACAACAAACTCCAACTAAAAGGAACGCAAATCCAAAGCACAATAAACAAGAGGCTCTTTGAAAATAATCAATAATGCAAGCATACATCCAATAATTTCACATAGGTAGCAGCAATTCACACACCACGAATGAAGCACCAAATGTAGATTTTTATTGTATTCAGAATTTGACCCTTTTACATTGATTTGTGATTACAATATATAGAGTTTTGGATCGACAACTCTGAATGTCGAAATTAGGGCATCAAAGAGTCTAAATTAATAAACATAAACTGGAATTAGAACTTTGCTGAAGGGAAACTACTGCTAACTGATACTAGAAAGCTTGCATGGATTCTTCAATCCATTTACAATCATCTTGCCGATGCAAGAAGGGTCAAACTCGCCAGAAGAGAAAGAGAAAAGGAAGGTTTCTTCTGATAACTTGGAGTATTCTTCTCGATTCTTGGAGTTTTCCTTGGATTCTTCATCTGGAGGCTCTTCTAGCAGTGGAGACTGGTAAGAGACCCTTAGTCCCTTCAAAACGAACTCAAGTTAACCATCAATCTCTGGAGTTCAACTGGTGTGCAAAAATGTGATCTCGCTGGAAACACCCAGATTTTCGGACCTCGACCTCAACTCTGAAACTCTTAATGCCCCAAAATTTCTTAAGTGTTAAACAACAAAATTTTGGTCTGAAGTTCGGACTTGTCGGAAACCAAAAAGGCCAAAATATTTGGAAGGCCAAAAAAACTGGAGGGCCGAAAGGCCGAAGATCTTGGAAGGCCAAAAGGTCGAAACGTTGTCTTTCTTGCGGGGCCGAAAGGACAAAAGGCTGAAAGGCCGAAACACCGAAACTTGCCTTAGGGAATTTTGTTAAGTGTTGGAGATTGCTTCTTCAAAATGCTCAATGGTCCAAGGGGTCAGTTTGGGAATACTTCTGGGTGTGCATCCTGGAGCCTCTGTATGACCTCCTGAACTTCCTTGTAGTTTATCTTCTTTATTTTCACCTTGTTGACCTTTCGTTCTTGCTTTTCTTTGAAGGTAGTTAGCTCGAAAGCAAAGAACTAGATCTCATCTTCATGGTTTGTCATCTTTGTCATCTCTTATTTAGAATAAAATAATTGTTGCAAGGCTTCCTTGGTCTCTACGCTTGCCATAATGTCCCTGAATTGTTGGACCACTTCTTTAGATGGCCGTAAGATATGCTTAGCTTTATCCCAGTACAAATCAAGGTCGATCCCTGCGAAGAAAACATCTATTTCTTCCACCCATTCCAAGACTTCTTTCTGCTTCTCCAATATGGAGGCTTGACATTTTTCATAAATGCTAATTATCTTGATTATGCGTTTGATCCAAGTCTCAAAATTGTCTATCTCCTCACCCTCATATGTCTTTACCAGAATTTGGAAGCGTTGTTTCTTAATGATCTATAAATCTTGGAGGGTGGCTCACCATTTGCTTATCTCAAACTCCAAACCACCCTCATTTTTCATCAAATCAATCAAATTTTTAGCTTCTATTAGAATAACCCTATACGGTTTGAATACTCATTTGATGGCACATTCCCTGTACTACTCAAAATCTTCCTTCCAATCTGCACTTTCTTTGATGAAGGATGGTGTTAACCCTGCTGGCAGGTTTGGGGTGTTTCTCTTATCTAACATTGCCTGTAATGAGGCCTCTGGGCAGTTGGGGTCAATAGGACCAACCATTTTGTGAATGAGCTTCTTCAAGGCTTCATTATGTTTTGTCAAGGTTTTTATGGTCTCCTCATCCTTACTCATGAAACCCAGAGCATGTTTAAGCCCTAAGGCTGCTAATGTCTTGCTTCCTTCCCTGGTGGGTTCCCGCAAATCTACCTCCTCAAATGTATAGTCTTCTGGAGTTGCTTGCATTTGAGAGGTGCTTGTGGATGGGACTGCATCCTGTGCCTTCCAGCACCCCCTAGTGTCTTGAGTGACATAGGACATTGTCCGCGCTGGAAATATGATCTTTGTCTGATGAAAAAACTGTCCTAAGGATGCTATATTTGTATTTTCCCCTTCATCCTCATCTGTATAAGTTCTTCTCCTTAACTGGATTTATTTAGTAAACCATGTGGGCTTACTAGATGCGGTGACCAGCTCATATGGGGTATCCTGAAGAACTGAATCCAAATTTTGGGACCCTGGAGCCACCTCTTTATCTGGCCCTTCTTGTTCCTGTCTCTATTCCCCTTCATTCATTTCTCCTTGTTGCTCTTCTTCCTTTTCCCTTTCCTCTTTTGCCTTGTCTTCTTCTTCCATTGCCTCATCTTGTTTTTACTGGCCTTTGTCTTCATCTCCTAAGGAGCTAACCAACATTTCGGTATTGAGACCAGTCATGACCTTTAATGTGGTCTCGAAAGGTGACACGACCTCTACAGTTAGTGATCCTCCGAGGGTCGAGATGTGGCAAGGCAAAGGGCTTGATGATGGTGGAGTAGGTGTTGGGAGATTTGGAATTAGAAGTGGAAGACTATTTGGAGTTGGGAGAAATGGTGGTGGAGTAGGAATAAGAGGTGGAAGAGTAGTTGGTGGAGCAGGAATGTGAGGGGGCGTTGTAACAACAATGGTTTCTATTGCGGGCTCATTTCTAGTCACCTCTTGGGCAATTGGGGACTCTTGATTCCCGAGCCCTTGATCTTCTTTAGAGATCTTTCCCACAATAGGTATATTTGGCTTTGGATTGGTAAATTGAGTGGGAGGTGGAGTTAGGGTTACCTGTGGTTGGAAAAGAGAAGGACCACCTTCCTCATACCCAATTGCATAACCTAGTGTGTCCTGGCCTAGGTCTGAAAAACCTTCTAGACCCTCAAAGTATGACATCTGGAACTCATTCGATCCCAGAGCATCCAAGGGATTATCTTTCTCTCTAGGATCCTCTTGGTGTTTCCTACTAGTCTCCTGTTCTCTCCTTTTTTGAGACCTTGTCCTTTTGACTAGAGGGATCTCTCCCTCTTCCTCCTCTTGTGGGTCCTCCTGTACGGTTTCTAATTGCGAAGACACGGAAGCTATCTTCCTCTTATATGTTTTCTTTCCCTTTCTGGTGGCAGGAGAAGATTGTCTAGAAGTGGGGGGTCCTTCATCCAGTGAAACCTGTGCTGGCCCCGTGGGAGGATCTATTTGCCCAATCATTCTTGTCTTAGGATCCTTGTGCCTTGGGTTTGACCCATACTCCACTCCACGTTCATGGCCATATACCATGCTTGGCTCCTGTGGTGGTGCCTTCTTGTATTGTGGCACTGTACTTTTCACTTCGCGTTGTTTATTAGCCTTCTTGGGTGGATCCATCAATGTTTTCATAGGTATTGGGCTCATCTTGTAGGGCCTCTTAATCCATTCCTCTGTTGTTCTCATCACATGCCTTGCCCAAAAATCAATATCATCATTTTCATCCTTATCAACCTCTGTGTTCATGATGGGCCTAACATATATCTTGTCATCTGTATAAATGGCATCCAAGACCTCATCTGAATCATAATCTTAAACTTTTGGGGGAATAGGAGTCTTTATGACTACCTTTGCCAAGGTAAGAGTCATTCTACAATAATCTTGGATTCTGACCTCATGATCATCTACACAGTTCATCCAATGATCCTCCAAGTGTGGTTCATGAATGTAGAACTTGCCAATAATGTGGTTGTAAGTGCCTATAGGGTCAAAATGAGGCCGCACTATCTTGTAACGATGTAGGGGACAATCATCCCATTCAAACACCAAAGATTTACAGACCTTCATATCATGTAGGGTATATGGTCCCAGTGAGATGGGAAAATCTCAATAGTGCTTCTTCTTGTTCTTTATGTGTTCATATGCATCTGCGAGTTGCCTGGCCATCTCCAAAATGATTATCCGGTCGGATAGATACCTGGGCAACTTGTTTGGTTTCAAGGTTGATCCCGCTATCCGAATATAAGTGAAGGTTCTGAATTGTATGTAATATGCCCCTATGATCCTTACCTTGGTGGCTGCTTCTTCTGACATCCTTTTTGCAAAATCACCCTCAATGGATCGGATGATTGCAAAAATGAAGGCGTCATTGACTATCCTGTAGTCTGGGTTGTCCTCTGACATTTTTTCCCTTTTCTGTAACTCGGGGTACACGATGTGAGGCCATGCATTGGGATCATTTAGGTTTCCCCTCTTGATGAGTCCTGGATAGTTCACCCGTGTTGCCAATAGGTACACCATGTAGGTACTCATATAAAACTTGGGGTTGTGTTTCACTGCCACCAGCTATTCATCCAACTTGTCACTGATGATGGTCCCCCGATCGAACCTAGACTTGCGGCCTCTGAGTCTTTCTATCAGGAGAATCATCCAATTCTCCAGTTGGGAGGATTGTGGTAATCCATATACTCAGCTTAGCATTGTTATGGTTTCTTTGATATCATCCTTCATGTACCCCCTCCTTAAGTCTATCTTGTCCAGCTTATTTTTGGGGAGAGGTTGCTCGAGGTAATTGCTATTGACTATATCATAGGCCTCTTCCCCTTTGTTTCTGAACCACAAGTTTCCCTTCTCTATGAAAAATTCATAGAACTTGTCTATGCCTTTGTGGAGGTGGAAGACATCCTCTATGACGTATGGCCTAATATCCAATACTACTTGACCCTTTGTATACTGAACCACCCTTTTGTTAGAGTCATAATGGTTCGCCAAGGTCATGATTAGTTCAGGTGAGGTCACGACCACTGGGTGGGCTGTTGCGTTGACCAATCCTGCTAATACTAGTGAGGTACAATCCTCTGATCTCCCGACTGGTTCGGCACACCTTGTCAAGAAGTCATCCCAATCTACATTCCCGATATCAGTATTGGTGATTTCAATGTGCTTGTTGCCAATTTTGGAAGGGGGAGTGTTCCCCTTGTACTGGTACTTCATGGGTGATGCAGTCTTTTTTCTCAGGCATTCCAGCAATGAAACATGCAAGTATCAGTATTTTATTTGAAGAAAAAACTGAAAGAAAGCTGACTAATCTAAGAAAATAGAGGTAAAAGCTCTAAGTAGCCAGGAATACAGATTTTCGCACTTTTGGCCCTTTCGGGGTTTCGAGCGCCGAAAACAGGTTTGGTGGCCAAAAAGGCCGAAAGTGCGAAAAAACCACTGTTGACGAGAAAGCTTCGTCGGACTTTTCGACATCCGAAAGTCCGAAGGTTTCTATGGATGCCGAAAATTCGAACTAGTTTGTAGACTCCGCAAGTCTGAAATCTCGATGAGGGAGACAGGGCTTTCGAAGATTCAAATTTGTCGGCATTTTGGACCTTTCAGAGGTTCGAAAGGCCAAAAAGGGTGAATCTCCAAAATGGCACAGACTACAAACTGACCTGGTTTTCGGCCTTTCGGGGGTTGAAAACCTGCGACAAAGGCCACAACCAAAAAACAGAAAAAACCCTAACCTAAAAAAATCTAGAAAGACCAAACCCGACAAGGAGGGACTTCCCTGCCAGACACGAAGGCGCAAAAAGGCCCGAAAGGGACACGGGGAGGAGGAAACAGACGTGCCCTAGGCTGGACAAGCGCCAGGCACGAAAAAACCCCAAACCTAGACTAAAAAAAGAGAGAAAAAACTACTTAACAACGAAGAGAGATCCTACCTCGAAGGAGCTAGGAGCAAAGGAGGACGACACGACGAACCTTGAAGACGCGGGGCGAGCAGGCACAATGAGCGAGAGCAAGAATCCCGAAGTCGCGAGCTCTCGAAATGCCGGAGATCAAAAAAAAAAGTGAAGTGATCAGATCAGGGCTTTTTAGCCTATTTATAACCCGCGGTGTACGTCAGCACTTTCAGTGTTTCGGTGTCCGAAACACCGAAAACCCGAAGCTAAACACCTTCAACCTTTCGATGTTTTCGGAGGTCGAAACACCGAAAGGGCCGAGTTTCGACCTTTCGGTCATTTCGGTATTTTGGGGGACCTTTGGTCTTTCGAAAGGCCGAAAAAAGGTGTCTTCTTCTCTCTGAATCCTGACAACACTTTTTCGAGACTGACCTAGTGGGAACTGGAGGGGGGGCAGACATGAAAAAGGCAAAAGACCAAAAAAGGGGGGTCCCCATGGTCAAAGGACCAAAAATGGGGTGTGTGTTGTGGACCTGCAACAGTTCTTTTCAATTAGTTGACTTGAAATCTTAGTGAGATTTAGGATTTTGTTGTTATATTTCCTTGCATATGGATGTATGAGTTAAGATCCTTGGTTTGGGGGCTTGTGTTCTTAAACTTAGCAATATCTTATCTCTTTGCAGTTTTCCCATGATCTTCATCTTTCTTTCTCTTTCTTCTACTTTACCGTGAGCATGACGTGGACTCATACTCCCACTAAAGTGGGAGCTAAATGTATCATACTAAATAGTAAGCACTCTTAATTAGGTGCTCAATTTAGCCCAAATTTAGTATGTATGGGTCCTACATTGATTTCATGTTCTTCTAGCACTTATTGGACCTTCAAATTAACATTATTTGTTCAAAACTCAAAGTTGGCGCTTATTTCTAAGTGTGCTCCTCCTTTTTACCTCCAATCAAATAATGTATTTCGTCACATAGGACCTATTCATTTATTTTCGGCTTTCGGGATCCTTTTTTACCTCACAACAACCTGCACTTTCTTCATATTTTCTTCCCTCACTTATTTTCACCTTCCCCAACATCCCTGTGAAATTTGAGCTCATTTTGCCTAGGACAAGTCGACTGACCAACTTGTCCCTAGGCTTTTAGGCCCAAATTTTGCTCGAAGCCCGATGGTAGGGTTTTCCTCCAAGATTTAGATTTGCAATTGGCCTGGATTAGATTTGAACCTAAAAAATGGAGGGAGTTTAGTATAAAAGGACATCCTCTCCACTCATTTGTGAAACATGATATCTCATCCAAGGGCAAACTATACACAATCATACATGATTACAAACAAGCAATCAAACCAATCCTCAAGATCTCCAAGGCATTTTTCTTCCTATTCATCAAGCATTTGTGGCAAACTACAACATCCATCATTCCAGGCTTTGGTTTCATGATTTCCTTTTAGGTTTTTGTGGAGTTCAAGCTATTACATCAACACTTGTGATCACATGAGGCATTGCATCATCAAGGTATAAGATTATTTATGTTTTAGATCTAAGTTCCAGTTCATCTTTCCTTGTGCAATTTCAATTCAATTTCAAGGTTGATTCCTAAACAGGGGTTTGGTCAAGGAAAACCCCTTTCTACAACCTTTTCCCCTATTTTTCTATGAGTAGGAACAAGTTGTAGAGCTATGATTTTGGATCTGAGAAGTACAAGTGTAGTTGCAGGATCTAAGAAAGTTTTATTAGTTTTTGCCAAGAACAAGTCGACTAGATGACTTGTCCCCAAAAAGTTGACGTGCTCCCAGAAAGTTGACTCGTCTCTATCATTTTTTAGTGAAAATTTTAGGACGGAAAGATTCAGGTCCTTGCCTTCCAGATCTAAAGTTACTGCAGGATCTGAGATTCCAACAACAGTCAAATTCTGATTTAAAGTCCTACCTTATCCATCTTGTTTGCAGGTGCACTTATTCTTCCTTCTTTTCCTTTGCACTTACTTTATCAGATCAAATCTCTTAAGGAATCAAATCCCTATTGAGCATAGATCTTGCATTAGCTCTCGTCCTCCTTTTGGTTGTGTTAATCTGATTTGCTTTGTGAGTGTTTGTATTCCAATGTATGTAGGACTTGGTATGTAATCTACATTTTAGCATGTAAGGAAACTCAGGTGCGGAAACAGCTTCCTACACTAATCTCTAAAGGAAAGTATTGTGCAAATTCTTTTAAATCCTTACAATTTCAGATTCGTTAACTACTTTAACAATGATATTGCAGCCAT
>MU226881.1:88634-118866 GCA_018584345.1 Thuja plicata | reverse complement strand
GATGCCCCAAACCCCACGATTGTGGAAGAGTGTACAGTACTCAACTTTATCAGTTGCCACATGTCATTGCATGTCTTCACCCATCATTGAATCTTCTAGAAATAGCTCTTACGTGTCATAGGAATCCGTCATAATCGTTTCAGCCATGATCTCCTTACACACAATTCAAGATGCTGACACATCAAGTGGAGTGACACATCAACGTGCCAACTAGACATGTACACTCACACTTAATTACATTATTAGCAAGAAATACATTTTACAAAACAAATAATAAGAATAGGAATTATCCAAGATTGAGACACCTTATTCCTAACATAGCATTGCTTACCATTTTATATTACACACTCACTTAATACAAACTAGTTGTTTACGGGCCTTTCATGATACATAAAGTTTTTAATGTGCCAATATTAAACTCCATTGTGCAAAAAAAGATCACAACCACCTTATTAGCCTTGAGACACATAACTATTGAACTCTACTGTACTAGCCCTTTAGCACAAGTGATCATTGTCCACATCTTAACTTGAAGCTCATTATGCCATAAGATCAAAGATTATCATACATCATCCTTCTCACTTCTCTGTAGCACACAAGGTCACAAGATCACATTATAAGCATCCATGGCTACAACATGAAGCTTGACAAACACATGGTCAAACATAAAGATTAAAGGATATTGTAGTGAAAAGAAGAAGAATACAAACGCACAAAAGGGATTTAATGGGACACATTAAATTGAACTTCTCGTATTGGTTAGCAATGATGGCCACATAGAGTTCAAGCTAGCAATTATGAAAACATAGATTTACTATCGTTAGGCACAAACCACCACTACAAACTTTACTTACATGATTTGCAATCAATTTTTCTTCCCTCTACCCAAGGCACCTTGATTTATTCTATGTTTCTTGGCACCTGCAAGGGTTGGCAAAATTTACAAAAACCTTTACTAGGTTCTCATATAACCAATTCATGCAGGCTATTTACCTTGATCAATCCTTTAAATAAACAAAATAGAGGACAACACACTTCAATCATTCAAGTTATTCTAAAATGATTGTGCAATGCTAGATTATTTATAAAGCACCAATTGAAGCATGTAAATGTGAGTGATTTCAAAATATATGTTGGATTTCTCAATTATTGACTGATGTGAACAAATGCATGCCTTTAAATACACGTGTATATCAATATATCATGTAAATTTTGTGTTTAGTTTGTCCTAGATGGGAAGAATAAAGGTGGGAAGTGTTAATAATTTTTGGTTCATATTTAATAAATTAGTAGTTAGATTAATTACTTTAGTAAAAAGTTATTAGAAAATAATGGCTTTATAAAACCAATACATTGGATGTCATAGTGTAGTAAAAATATAATAATAATAATAATAATAAAATTTAATTTTGTTTATAAGGCGAAACTTTTTCTATTGTAATTTTATTATTTAAGAGGGAAGAGTATTAATTTAAATTGGAAAATTAGAGAGCGGACAAATGTATATAAACTTACAAGTATGGAAAAGGAGGTGGGCAATAGATGCATGAAAAGATGTATAATAAAATTAGCATTAAACCACAGTTGAATCCTATAGAAATATCAGGTGCTATCATAATTTGACTTAATGTAAAAAAAAATCTCCTACTTATCAATAAAACAAGAAATTAAACAAATTTATATCCTTCATTTGTAGATCTATACACCACAACACTCTCCATAAAAGAAACAAAAATAACATAAGCATACAAATTGGGCTGTTACAGCAATTTATTTATTGGAAAATTTTGCAACTTCATGTTTCTGTTGAATTGAAGAGGCCCTAAAAAACAGATGCAGAATTAAGTGCACCAGAAAATAAAAGGAAAATTTGTTTGCATGCACGTCATGGGCATAAGTCAGGTTAATTCAAAATTCATCTTTTCAGATTTCCGTTTAAATATTTACAGAAAATATTACATCAAAAAAAGGGCAAATTTCTTCCATGCCTGTTCTGCAAAATTGCCCTAACCATTCCGATCATCATCAGAGACAGAAATATTGAGGTCACTCATCGCTGCAATCACACTCTCCACGCTTACCAGATCTTTCAAATCCAGGGCATCAACTGAAGTTTGGCTGCTGGAGAAACCTCGGTTCCCGTCATCCGACGGAGTGTCCTTCAGAGAAGACGTGAAAATGTCCGTCAGGGTTCCCTTCTCCAGTTCAGGATCCGTGTTTATTTCCCACACGCGAAAAATATCTGCAATGTTTTCTTCAACATCTTCTGCTTTGTCAGAGAAAGCGTCAGAACTAGGGTTTTCGCAGTCCCCGAGGTCCGCAGTTCGAAACTCATCCGCGCTCTTGTGGAGAATAGGATCCGCCTCTATTTCTAGGGTTTGGTTGTCCTCCGGCTCCTCCTGTAGGTCCAGTAAAAAGCTGGGAAGCGATGGGGTCCATCGTGTCTCCGGTGGTCGCGGGTTTGAGTCCACGGAGGCAGCGGCGTCATCGTCTTCTTCCGCTGTGCCGACCAGCCATGAATCTACCTCCTGTTCGTCCTTATCAGAAGACATTCTGTCGGGGTTCGGATTCGATCCTTTGCCCTACAGGAATTGAAAATCGGGAAACTAGAAGCTTATGAGTTACAGAAGCCGGGGATTGTTTTGCAGGGTGAGGTTTTGTAGGGAATTTCACGCCCTAATGGGAAAATAATCTCTTTGGGCCGAACTTCACATTTACTCAGCGAACTACTTTACTTTACTTTTGTAACCGAAGTTTTAAGCGGTCTGTGCTACTTATTGATTTTTATTGTCTACTACTTACTCATTTTTACTCTGTTATCTACTTATTTTTACTTTGTTAGTGCTAAAACATCCTGATGAAGGATGACAAAGTGTGGTATTAAATGTTCATGTAAAAATTAACACACAATCATAACTTAGAAGTAGTCATCCAAATTTGAAATTTCTTTAATTTGTTGCAATGGGTTTCTCTTTTTCATCTCATCAATTTCAACAGATTTCAAAATGAAAGCTAAAAAAGTATAAAGAAATACTTTTTTGTTTGTTCTGTTTTGTTAGGGTTTAGGTTTGGGTAGAGACTAAACAAGTACTTGTTCATATTATTTTTTAGTCTAGACATCTTTGTTGCACTCTACTTTTTGGTGGACCTCTTTGTATTTATTATGGGTTGTCATTAGTTTCCATTGTCTTTGGGTGATTCTTTTCTATTTAATGGTCACAAGTCAGAGTGACCCACCATTTGAGATTGGATTGCTAGATTGAAAGTGCAAGAAAATGGCTCTATAATACCCTCACAAGTTCATCTAAAAAATGGTTTACAAGTTAACTCTTATGTATTCGTTATTGTTTTGCCTATTCATAATGTTGACAATAGGTGTAAATGTATTAGAAACTCCATCCTTGTGAGTATTTTGTTACTAGAATTCCATCTAAAAGCATGCTAAGGAGTTGGATCAATTCACGGGGTTTGTGTGGAGGCCCTACAAAATATTACCAAGGTTTTTTTTTCATTTTCGATTGGCTGAAATTAAGTTTGCTATGACCATTTTAAGCATTTGTCCCTAGTACATCTACACTCCCTTTCTTGTTTTCTTATCATGGGCTCCAAACATTGTTATCTTTTAGACACACTTCGTCGAAGTTCCTATTTGGATCAAATCCCCTAATCTCTCGTTATTGGTGCGGCATTGTCTATACTACATTGCAGACTTGCTAGGGCGTACTATTCACATTGAACAAGAATGTTATTTTTCTTGCTCATCCTTAAAATAGAGTTTATATCAAGGTTGACCTATCCAAAGACCTTAAGGAGTCGATTGACATATAGATTGTAGCTCAAAGTCTCACCCAAAGGGCGATGTATCTTAGCATGCTATTTAAAACCTCTTCAGAGTATAAAATATAATATTTCATTTGGTTACTCAACACCCCAAGCCTCAAATTATACAACTGGATGAGGATAAATGGACTTTGATAAATAGTAGAAGGAATTCTCTTAATCTTAGAGCCAAAGCTGCTAGTCTTAGCCTATAATTTTATGGCTTCAAAGCCTAATAAGGTAAAGGAAATTATTACTTCACAACTAATAGGGCAGTCTTCGTAGGTAGGGAATCAACCTCAAATTAATAGAATTTATCTCCCTACTAGGATTTTCTCCTCCTAAAATTGACTAATTTACCACATTCTTCTCTAGCCTCCCACCACTCCCATAGCATATCTTAAGACGTTGATGAGAGGGGATGTGTATCTAATCAAAATGAGACCTTTGTGGTATTAGAATCTACAATATGTGTGCTACTTATTGAGTACTTTTCAAAGAGAAAAAAAGAGCTCTTGAATAGATATATCATTGTAATCACCTGAAAATGGTTTGATAAACTCAGAAGCCCTAATCTGAAATCAAGTCCTCCAGTTCCTAATTGAGACTATCAATTCAAAAATCACAATTATATAATTAAACTAGAACGGTTTAAATATATAATTCATCAAAAATCAACAATCCAAGATCACTCACCAAGAAGCATTCATCAAAAAGTATTAATTCTTCAATTAACCCTTGGAGAATTAAATCAAATCAAAGTTTTAAATACATGGCTAAGGAAATTAATTAAAAGGAATTAATTAATTCAATTTATTAATATTCCTTCAACATGCCTCAAAAGTCAAACCTCTAACCAATGAGAGTTGATCACATGGATCAAGCAAGCTTACATCTCGGCCATCCATCATGGATGCATCTCAACCATCAAATTCAAATTCAAATTTGGAGCCTTTTCCCTCCAAGAAAACTCTATAAAATGAAGCCTTTCTAAGCTCATTTCATAGATAGGAGCATAGAGAATTTAAGCATATAAATAATGTCAATTTCATTCTAGCTAATCTAGTTCATCTTTTAGCAAGCTAATCTAGTTCAATTTATAGTATTAGATCTAAATAATGCATAATTGAACATGTTCTTGAGCATTTTAGACATTTTATCTTGAATCTTCCATTTCATGATTCTCAATTGTATGATCTAATGTGCTTAATCTGAGAGCGAAATTCAAATTAGATTACAATCTTCATGTCTAGGAAGCAATAATCCGATTTCATGTGGTTTTATGTTGATTTCATTGAAATGATTTTACTAACCAATGATATAATGAGTTATTGAGTGTTTGTGTGCAGCATTCTTGCATTTACAGATTTACAAATCACATTTTGGCACCCACCGTGGGGTAGATTGCTCCATTTTCACAAAATTATGCTCTTTGTTCTTCACATTCATCAACTTTGCAGGCAGTTTATCGTTTCCGAAAGTCCTTTTATCATTTTCAGGAGTCTTTTATCCGTGTCTCTGATCATTCTTTCATCATTTTCAGGGAATTTCAAATTGTCTATTGTTGTCCTTGTATCATCTGTGGGAGGTATAATTTTGGCTTTAATGTGTTTCTGGTAAAAGAGTTATCGTTTTCAGTGTTGTTTATCATTTTTGGTAAAAGAGTTATCGTTTCCGGTGTCTTTCATCATTTTCAGTAAAAGCTTTATCATTTTGGGATAATATCATTCTAGGTCTCTGTTTTATCATCTAAAAACCAAAGAGAAAAATCACAAATTCTTTTCTTTGATGAATTTGTCTTCTAATCTGCTAACATGTTTGTGTTTGTGATTTTTGATCATTTTAAGACAGCCTAACATGTTTTGCAGGTCGTTTGTGAAAGAATTCTATGGGGAAAAACTACTAATGAAGTGTTTGTAGGTTGTCAATCGAAAAGGATCAAACAATTGCTATCACACTTAATACAATTTATTGCATTTCGTAATACAGATAGAGGATTGTGCTCTTTTCCCTTTGGGAAAATCAAAAACTCAAACTCTGAATTAAGTCTTTTGGAGAAATTAGAAGGAATGACAATTTCTTGCATTTTGTAATCCGGATAGAGGATTATGCTCTTTTCCCTTTAGGAAAATCATAAACTCAAACCCCGAATTAAGTCTTATGGATAAATTGGAAGGAATTCAAATCATTTAATTTCAAAGCAAAGTGTTTGATTAATAATCTTGTTAGGCACTTTAATATCAAATTTTAGAGTTAATTTTTGGTTTCATTAGAGGATTATGCTCTTTTCCCTTTGGGAAAATCAGACACTCAACCATGAAATTGAAGATTGATTTTGGATTTGAGGGAATGAACACTTGTTTGGATTTCCTGATAGGAGAAAATGTTATCGAGTAGGAGAGTATGCTCTTTTCCCTTTGGGAAAATTAGAAATCTAGATCTCTTTTCAACTCCAATCCTCTTTTATTGTTTTATCCTTTAGTTGAGCATGCTGGTGAGGAAAAAATCTCCCAGGATGACCCACGTGAGAACGAGGTGTGAGTCACACCACTCCAACTTACGTTAATCAAATTTACTCTTTTGGTCCAAAGCCTGGGGAGTCGGTTGGCATTTGATCTTATACTTGGCTCACACCTAACTTAAGTGTGGCCCAACGGTCTTAATCACGTTTACGTGACCACTTTTGTCAAGACGCTCTATGGGGCAATACATCTAAATCGTGCTTGCACAGACATAGAGGATACAATTGAACGGAGAACCTTACTAGACACTCTAAGATTAGAAGCTACCCAGATCACCCCCGAAAGGTGATAATCCTTGTGCAAGGCAAAAAGTAATTGCCTCAAGATACTTGTTATATCGTGCCCCCATTTGCATTTGGAATCAGATAATACGACGTCATAACTGGAGCCATTGTGTGCTTGGTGATGACTCTATTCTGATTAGCATTTGGGTGTGTAACTAAGTTTACGAGCAAGGATTTTCATGTTATGCCAACTTTGTAGGGATAGTGTGTGTATGTACCCTAATAATCACAAAATTCTAAAAAACAAAGAACCCCTATCAAGACATGATCAAATCACTTTGTTTTTCATGTGTGTTACTAATTACATATTCCAAAAACACATTGCAAGTATTTCAAAAATGGGTGAGTCCTTACAAATGGTGGTTAGTCCTTTGCACACAAGTTCTCACAAAATCACTCAAAAAATTTGTTAAAAAACACGAGTCCTAAAACATTGTCCTTATTTCTTGTATTCTTGTGGTCAAAACAAAGGTCATTTATGTGCTATTCACATCAAAATCACTTCAATAGTGCAGGTTCTAAACATCTATTTCTAGTCCAAACATCACAAGTGCTCAAAATCAAACCTTGGTTCCTAGGAGATCAAACTATTTACTCTTGGTTTCAATAAATTAACACTACTTTAAAATTGGTCATATCAACCTTCTTTGTGTTTAGAGATCACTATCAAGTTTAATCTAACCTTCATAAATATCTCAAACATTATCAAAACTACATCAACAAATTTTCACCAAACTTTGACCAATTGTAAAGCTAGTATATCAAACATTGAAACTCTAAGTGATAGATTGCTCATCTTTGCAAATCAAGAATCATCTAATCCTACATGGTGTGGAAAAGAAGTGGTCATGTTGAATGCATAGACACTATGCACTATCCTCAGATACACATTACACAATAAGAACAAGATCAAGATCCTTTTTTGACTTCTCGAGCTAGTGATTAAAAAATGGAGACTAACAACAACAACAACAACAACAACATGGCTGCAATTGAGAATGAATGGGCTAATCATGCCAACAATGATGAAGATATAACTGATGCGTACATCCAAAAATTCCAACAAGACCCAAGGTTCCAAAAGATCATGGACAAAATCCTAATGGCTGATAAGGAAAAATACTTCATGCATCTAGCTTCAACGAGAATCAAACTACCTCAAGATTTTGATATAGAACAACTTAAGACACAAGAAGAGAAAAATCCTATGACTCTCCTTGTTAAACAGGTGGAAGCATTGCAAATTCAACTTCATGATATGAAGAAAGAAAATGACACCATACCAAAGAAATACTCTATGAGTGCATTTTGTCCTATGCCTTTTGATCGAAGTATACACATGCCAGCATTTCCACCCAATGTGGATATACCTAAATACGACAAGTATACGTGAGTCACCGACCCTCAATATCACATATAGGATTTCTATACCCTAAGCATGGAGTTCGTTCATGAACAAACATATCTCATGAGATTATTTCCTCGCAGTTTGAGTGGACAAGCAACAAAGTGGTTCTCTAAATTACCTCATGGAATAAAAAATTTTGAAGAACTTGTGGAACAGTTCATGCAACATTACTCATACAATATTAAACATATTTTTACTATGATTGACTTGTGTAACACAAAAAAATGATTTTGTGAACCATTTATATCCTTCTTACAAAGGTGGAGAGTAATGTTTGCACGATATCCTCTCGAGTGATTTCGGAAACAGAAAAGATGGACATTTTTGTGAATAACTTGGTTACATAAATGAATCATTACATACAACTACAATGCATTCCAACATTTGAGAAATTTATTGAGATGGGAATCTAAATCAAAGATACCTTGGTAAGGAAAGGTGAACTCAAAATCTACAAAGAAACTAAAGGATCTTTCAATAATAATGGCAACCAAGACAAAGCAAAGTATTGGAACAAGAATCAAAATGTTGTCAATGATGGAGTAATAGATGCTCACAATGTAAAACCAAAGCAACCCACATTTAATCAATCTACTACTACTCCTCCTAAGAGTCCCACTGTTGCATCTAATGTACGAGTTCATCAAGACAACAATCAACAAAAACCACCTTTTGCATATACTCCTAAATGAATATTTACACCTCTTAGGGGGTCTTTGGAATCAACATTACGAAAACTTGTCTCTCACAAGGTTATCAAACTACCACAATCAAGACCATGTGAACCACCAGTTAAGCCTAAATGGTAGAATTATGCACATTATTATGAGTACCATCAAAACAAAGGACGTAGAATGAATGAGTGCATGAAATTGAAACACTTATTACAAGACTTGATTGAAAGTGAAGTCATTACAGTGGATGGTCACAAAACAAATGAAGATCACACAAATTTTAAGTCACCTTTGCCTAACTATGAGAAAGGATAATCATCCAATACAAAAGGCAATCAGGTGAACTACGCATATTCTCATGACAATACTATCAACATGTTAGAAGATTCAGATTAGAGGATCAATGTGATCATCATAAAGGAAAATCAAAAGGTTGAATCTTCTAATGTAGTAACAAGAGGACAAGCCAAAGTGGTCCTAAAAGGAGATTCTTCAAAAATTCCTACATCATCAAAACCCACAACAACCAAACCAAATACATCATATCTCTCATCTAACTATAGTTTGGTTGATGAATTGCAAAGAACTCCTGCACAAATCTCAATTCTTGAACTACACAAACTTTCCCCATCACATAAAGAGATTTTGGAAAAATCCTTGGTTGAAACAAATGTTCATAACAATTTGGACATAGATAAATTCTAAACCATGGTTGGACACTTCACTACACCTCACTATTTATCCTTTTCTGAAGAGGATGACAAGGCTTTGAGTCACCCTCATAACATGTCACTGCATATAGAAGTGCTAATTCATAGACATCGAGTGAAATGAGTCTTGATAGATGGAGGAGCAGGTCTCAACATTTGCACTCTAGGTTTGATCAAGGAATTGGGATTCTCAGATGGAGACATTGATCCTAAGAAGAGGATAACCATAAAAGTATATGATTATGAATAAAAATCATCCAAAGGGCTAGTCATGTTTTCAATCAGAGTGGGACCTATGGAAATAAATGTAGTGTTCCAGGTGCTTGATTTAATCTATCTTACAACATTCTCTTGGGAAGACCTTGGATACACGAAATGCAAGTTGTCCCTTCTACCTTTCATCAATGCTTAAAATTCCCATGTAAAGGAGAAGAGATTACTATTCCAACTGACACAAGTTACTTCCAATCTTGTAACAATGTTCATCAATTAAACGAAAGGATGGTTCCACATAACATAGACGCTACTAAAGAACAACCCCCCAAAATTTCAAACTCCCCATTACTGTGAGACTTTGAAAATAAATTGAAACTACATGATAATGGAATGGGGGGATACAAGATTGATCAATTAATCTTTGTAATAGCATTAACTTTGTCACCAAGATCACAAGGGAGACCATCATCATCTACAATGTCAGCAAAACCTAAAATGCAAACAATGTACAATGACACTTTTGTGAAAGGCAAATCAGTGGCAGAAGAAAAAGAGGACACAGAGGTGTTAAGTTGGCTATTTAAAGACAAAGATGAATCTCATCATGATGTTAAACATGTCCAAATCATAACTCAAGAGTATGGACATGGTCTACCTATCATGCAAAAAATGGGATATCAAGGACAAGGACCCCTAGGAAACAATAGGGAGGGTCTTGTTGAACCAATCTTGACACAATTTAGAGATCCCAAAGACAAAACAACCAAAGGGTATTCTGAAGAATCTGAGATGGAACAATCTTTGATGAAGAACGAGAAGAATCAGAAAATGAAGTTGAATTCACACCTCAGTCATATGAATGGTTATTTCATATTCATGATGAAAATCCTCATTATCAAGGTGAAAGATACATTCCTTCATTTTGGGGAACTCAAGAAACAAAAGAGGGTGAAGAAACAAACATGCCATTACTAGAGAATCAAAGCCTTGATGGTATTCAAAATGAGATTCAAGAACATCAGTCCGATGAGGAAGCTAATGTGGAAGAAAAATGTCATCCCAACTGGGGAGAAAGGGTAACACCTACTCATGTTCTAGACCTTTTTCAGTCCATGGAAACAGGTTCTAATGAGTATGAATGGGACTCATTCTCTGATGCCACTATGGATATAGAGATAGATGTGATCCATCAATATGCACCTCATCTTGAGAGAGGAGAAAGTTCCAGTACTACTAATCATCCTAACATAGCTACAGAATTACAAGATATCGTGAGACCCAACATTATTGATGCCAACATAGGACTATTGATATATTATAAAGAGTTCCAACACATCCTATTAAGTTCATATCTTAATAGAAAAAGATGTGAAGAGGGACAAAGCTCAGGTATTCAACCATTCAAATTTGGTTCCCATAATATTGACGATGACTGGAGTGAGAATAGTGAGGAGCTTCTTGATCTTAAAAATCTTCTGAAAGGTAAGGTTATAAACCTCGTTGATACATTTGAATGTGATGATCACAATTAGATCTTCAATCTTGAAATTAGTGAAACTAATCCAAACAATTATCTTCAACTCGTTTATCCTGACCTAATTGACTGGACCTTGTCTGAACCCATGGATATGCCTATGTTTCCTAATGACCATGCTATAGCTTGTTATCTCAATGTGATAGAACCTGTAACATCTTCCCCTAGGAATTCTAACGCTAGGGAGGATATCAAGTTTTCCAGTCGCAAAAATAAAGAAAAAATCAATCAAAGATCTGAGGGTGAAAATCATTCTGTGGCAGTCGTAGATCATAAAAAAAGGAAAAATAAAGGATGTATCTGATAGTGAAAACCTCACTGAGGCACTAGAAGATGGGAAACTTGATATACTCCCTAATCACTCTCAAGAACGATCTGCAATGCTCATAGAACCTACTCAACTAATCAATCTTGATACAAAGGAGAAACCACAAATCATACACATTACTCAATCTTTATCTGAAGAGGAAAAGGAAGCATTTACACAGTTTTTCAAAGCAAAGAAGATTAATTTTGCATGGTCTTATTCTAACATGTCGGTGCTTGATCCTGATTTAATTATGCATCATTTATCTATGGCTCCTAAAATAAAACATGTTAAGCAAAAAATAAGGAAGATGCATCCACACATTGCTCTTTTGGTAAAAGAAGAACTAGAAAAACTATTAAAAGCGGGATTTATAAGAGCTATTGCATATGCGGAATGGATATCTAACATTATTCCAGTATCAAAACATGACAATTCTATTAGGGTGTGTACTAATTTTGAGATGTTAATAAAGTGTACCTAAAAGATGACTTTCCTTTGCTAAGCATAGATGTCATTGTAGATCTTACAGCAGGGTATGAGATGTTGTCATTAATGGATGGATTCTCCAGATATAATCAGATAAAAATTTCTCTAGAAGACCAAGATAGAACAACTTTTACTTGTCCATGGGGAACTTTCTATTGGAATGTCATGTCATTTGGACTAAAAAATGCGAGAGCAACATATCAAAGAGCAATGACAAAAATTTTCCATGATATGATGGAAAATAACATAAAATATTATGTGGACGACACTTTAGGGAAATCCCATCATCACAAGGATCATCTACAAGATTTAGCCAAAATCTTATACATAATGGAGCAATTCAAACTTCGATTGAACCCAAAAATGTGTGCATTTGGGGTTACCTCGGGAAAACTGCTACGATACATAGTTTCAGCTAAAAGAATTGAAGTTGATCCAAAAAAATTGAGATTCCTCCACCTAAGAATATCAGTCAAGTATGATCACTACAAGGAAAACTACAATCGACTTAGAGATTCATTGCTCAATTGGTTGATAAAGCTCAACCATTAACCAAGCTTATGCACAAAGGTATCACACATAAGTGGGATGAAGCATGTGAGACATCATTTAATCAACTGAAGCAATATCTAGTAAATCCACCTATCCCGATGGCTCCAATCACAGGAAAACCATTTCTATTGTATATTTCAGCAACTAATACCTCACTGGGGGCACTATTGGCACAACACAATGAAACTAGAAAAGAACGTGCAATCTATTACATTAATAAAATGTTGGTGCAATATGAGATTAACTACAAACCAATTGAAAAATTAGTTCTTGCAGTAATATTTGCATCTCAAAAAATTTGGCATTACATGATTTCACATTCAATCAAGTTGGTGGCAAAGATTGACCTGCTGAAATATCTCCTCAATAAAGAAACCTTAACTAGTAAATTAGCCAAGTGGGTGATGATACTAAGTGAGTTTGATATCGAATATGTTGAAAGGAAAGCTATTAAAGGACAAGTCATTGTGGATCAACTAGCAGATGCACCACTATCAGGGGATATTCCTTTAACTATTGATTTCCCAGATGAATCAATCCTAATGATTACAGAGCACTCTTGGAAGATGTATTTTGATGGATCATTCACACAACATGGATCTGGAGCAGGTATTGTGTTCATATCTCCTCAAGGATACACTATACCTAAGGCCTACAATATTTTTTTCCCATGTACTAACAATATCACGGAATATGAAGCCTTGGTAAATGGACTAAAGATGGCACTAGAATGGAAGATAACAATGCTACATGTCTATGGTGATTCTCAGCTTGTCATAAATCAAATTACTAGTGAATATCATACTAAGGATGATAAGATTATACCATATAAGAAAATAGTGGATGATTTGAAGCAGTACTTTATCGACATAACATTTGAGCAAATTCCCAGATTAAACAATCAAGTGGCTGAAGCAATGGATAATCTCATGTCTCTCATAGAATTATCAGATAATCAAGTGCAGTATGAATTCCTAGTGGATAAGTTACCTTATCCTTCTTATAAATGTCCTGAATCCAAGCTAGTTTGCCAATTTGTAGGTTGTGACTCCCCTCTTTATGGACCTATATGTACTTATCTTGAAACTAATGCTTTACCTGAGGGTTATATCCAAGAACCAAAAACACAATCTTATTCATCAAGCTTCCAAACATGTGATCATCACAGATGATTTATATCGAAGAGGTTTTGATGGTACCTTACTAAGATGTTTAGATCTTGAAGAATCAAACAACACTTTACATGAAGTTCACGAAGGTATTTGTGGATCACATTCGAATGGTATTACCTTGGCTATGAAACTCTTGTGTATTGGATACTATTGTCCTTAATGACCTATAACTGATTGAATGTTTGAAGATGTTAAGTTGATGATCACCAAACTGCAGAAAGTTAATGCAATACATTAAATCAGTTAATGTATTATATTTTCATTGATGTTAACTTGATATAATTTGATTGGTTATATACAAAGTGTCAAAGACTTTAGAGTACCAGATAGATAAAGGCTATGATTTCAGTAATGCATAAGATCAGTATTCACTAAGTGACTACAAACACTGACGTGTAGTGCACCCCAACAAACAAAGAAACTTGAGAGGAAGTCACAGTGTTTCCCGAGCAAGAAACCCAACAATAATTACTGATGAGCAGAATCACAAGCATTATCAACGAGAAGAACTTCACAGTGATTCCTGACAGAGATTCCCGAGAAAAACTAAAGTGTTGACCGAAGCTAACAGAGAATTAAAACACTGAAAAAGAACTGAAGTTCAGAAATGATAAAAGAATTAGCTGGCAAGAGCTAAAGAAGGATTTAACTAGTTGTTAATATTGTGTTTATTGACAATTTAAATCCAAAGATAAGTAAAATATTTAAAGCTATTTTATTCTAGTTGTTAAAGAGAAATCTACGGGATAAAATTGAAGTAAAGCTTTAAATAAAGATTGGCTAGAACTACGGATCATGCCAAGAACAAGAAAGTCAAGAACTGAGAAATGGTGAAATCATGTCTATAATTAAGAGACAATATAATTCATTATGAATTAGGGGTGAATAGAGAAGAAGGATGTTGAAGAGAAACTGGTGAAGAACAACTTCATACAGTCCTAATCAATCAAGATTAAAAACAGAGCTAATTCTACGGACACCGAACAATAGAGAAGCACAAAATCATCGAGCAGATAGAAGTGGAGCAAAGGTATTGAAAAGATACATTGATCAGAAAGGTATTATGAGCTTACAATAGATCTGAAAATATGCAAAGTATAGTTGTATATGTGAATAGATCATTTACTATTTCAATTTAACCATTGGATCAAAAAGTCTCTTAACCAAGTAGGACTTAACAATCCTTTCTATATTGAGATACATCCTAATGAGTATCAAAAATTTTGGTCATAAAGATAGCATGAGATGCCAGATACCATTTGACAAACTACACTGGGTTTGGTCATAAAAGATAGCATAGAGATGCCAGATATCAAGTGACAAACTATTCTATTTAAATCCTCTAACAAGGTCACACCTAACAGTGTGTATGTAACCTTTAACAAGGTTGGCTCTTCACCAAGCTCACTTCAGAAGAGTGAAAAATTTGGGTTACCAATCCCTAGTGGTTTTTCCCTTAATAGGGTTTCCATGTTAAAAATACATGTATGTGTTTATGATTCATTACTTTAGTGTTTTACATTACACATAACTAATCTAGATTGATCAGTATACACTAAGCAATTTACTGCATTTTGGTAAATGAAAGACTGCTAATCGGTAAATAATAAAAATAAGCTTTAACAGTGAACTCTGAGCAGTAGTTATTTGTTGAGATTATTTCAAGGCATTCATCTTGTAGAACTGAAGACAACTAGAGGCTTAATATTGTGGTACTAATTTTTTGGGTTAATTTATTGGATTATTTTTTAGGTCATTGATTCACCCCGCTCCCTCTCAGTTATTCTGACAATTGGTATCAAAGCTTGTGTGCTTAGAAAGGGAGTTTAATAGCTCAAGAAAAAGATCACAAGATGAGGAAGAGAGATGTTCCCAAGTTGAACAAGGACACCTTTGCATCATGGCAAAGAAGGATAAGACTCCACCTATCAAGTATTGGAAATGATGTTGTTCAATACTTAGATACCAAATTTGTGTTACCTACAGGACCTCACACACTTGAGAAATTAAGAGAAAAGAATGATCATAATTGCATGATGATAGAGCTTTCTTCCTCACTCTCCCATGCTGAGTTTGAAGATGTCAAAACCTGCACCTCTGCAAAGCAAATATGGGATAAATTGAAGCTGGTACATGGAGCAGATGCTAATGTACTAAGAGCAAAGGCAGAAAGCCTGAGAGGTAAATTTGATGACCTAAGAATGAGAGAAGGAGAAAATATCACTCAGTATAGCTGTAGAATAAAAGAGGTAGTCAATGCTATCTAAGGAATTGGAGGCATACTTGAAGAAGAGACAGTGGTAAGTAAAGAACCTTACTGCATGTATATGCTATTAGAGTATCTTCTATACAAGAAATGAGAGCAGTAGCACACAATAATGTCACTCTAGATAGTTTGGTTGGTAGACTGATTTCATTTGAGATGAACAACTTTTATAATAGTGTCTTACCATCTATTGAGTCTGCATTCAAATCTTCTTTGAAAACAAGTAAGTCAAGTCATAAACACACTATTAGAAATGATAGTGAAAGTGATAGTGATGACCAAGATCTTCATGATGAGATTGGAGCACTAATGGATAGAAGATTGCAGAGAGACAAAAGTAGATATAAAGGTAAATTACCACTTGTATGTTTTAATTGTAAAGAGATTGGACACTTTGTTGCTAGATATCCTAACAGAAGAAAAGATAACAAAAGTAATGACAGATCATGTGAAAAGAAGTTTGATAGAAGTGACAACAAAGATTACCGAAGCAATCGACAATATGATAGAAGAGATACCCAAGACTACAAGGACAAAGGGAAGAAATCTTGTTACCTAGGTGAGAACAAAGATGAAGATACTGACACTGAGTCTGATGAAGACATTGAGATGGTATTTGTAGCCATGAAGGATGATTCAAACAAAG
The DNA here is from genome assembly GCA_018584345.1 of Thuja plicata. Lineage (NCBI taxonomy): Eukaryota > Viridiplantae > Streptophyta > Pinopsida > Cupressales > Cupressaceae > Thuja > Thuja plicata. The sequence goes on along the minus strand of MU226881.1, from coordinate 102,267 downwards.
AAGAAAGGTATGTAGAGACTGCACTCATATCTAAGGTTAGTAAGAATGATGTTTGGATTATAGATAGTGGTTGCATTCACCACATGACCGATGATAAACAAAAGTTTGAAACTTTTTAGTACTATAATGGTGGATCAGTAAGAATGGGTAATGACACACCTTGTCCAGTTGAAGGTAAAGGAACTATAATGTTGAATAACCTTATCAAATTTGAAAATTCATACTAGGTAAAAGGACTTAACTATAATCTATTGAGTGTTTTACAGCTGAATAACATAGGTCACCAAGTAGCATTTGAGAATAAGAAAGCAAAGATCTTTAATGAATCAGGAAGGTTGATCAGAACTGGTGAACAGACAAAAGGTAATCTTTTCTATCTTGATAATATTAACACCAGTTGTTTAATGGATAGAAACGAAGACATATGGTTATGGCATAAGAGATTATGTCATGTGAATTTTGACAACATGATTAAGATAAGCAATAAAAGGAAAGTAAGAGGCTTACAAAGCATGTCAAAGCCTGAGCATATCATGTGTAAGAATCATAAAAAAGGTAAGATGACAAAGTCTAATTTAAAGAGAAAATCCCATACATCTAATGCTATTCTAGAATTAATCAAAACTGATCTATGTGGACCCATGAGAACAAAGAGTTACTATGGTGATAGAAATTTCATTCTCTTTGTAGATGATTATTCTAGAATAATGGCAGTTATGTTCTTAAAAGAAAAAATCAGAAGCATTCAAGATGTTTAAATGGTATAAAGCTATGGTAGAAAAACAAAGTGGTAAGGAATTGAAATGCTTTAGATCAGATTGAGGAGGAGACTTTGTTTATGATGAATTCACTAACTATTGCAATGAGCATGGAATTAAAAGACAGGTTTCTGCACCAAGAACACCACAGCAAAATGGGATTGCTGAAAGGAGAAACATATCCATTGTTGATTGTGAAAGAACACTGATGATAGAGAAAAGCATCACTCAAAAATTCTGGAGGGAAGCTGTCAGTATTGTTGTCTACACATTAAACATAATAAAATTGAAGAAAGACACCAAGAAGACATCCTATGAGCTTTGGTATGGTTACACACCCAATGTAGGTTACTTCAAAATTTTTGGTAGTCAATGCTATATTTTGAAAGATGATAGAAATGGAAAGCTTGACTCCAGAAGTGATGAAGGTATATTTCTATGGTATTCTACCAAGAGCAAGGCTTATAAATGTCTTAACAAATCCTCTAACAAAAGCATTGAAAGTGCAAATATCAAAATAGATGAATATGTAGAGAAAAATGACAAGGAAAGAAAAAGAGAACTAGAAGACTACAAAAGGTTTGTTTACACTGAAGAACCTGACACTCTACTCGAGCAACAGTGTATATCTCCTGAGAAACAAAACATTGCACCTGACCATCAGGCTGCAATTACTGAAAAATCAGGAAAATGATGTTCCAAACGATGGAGATCAGAATGAAGGTCAAGATGATGATCAGAATGATGAACAAAGAGTTGAACCGATATTTTCCAAGTATGTCAGAAGACACCATCCATTGAATCAAATCATAGGAGACAAGAAGGATGGAATGAGAACAAGAAGTAAGTCACTGAACACTAGATGTTTAATTTGTGATTTTGAGCCTAAATTTGTTAATATTACACTTGATAATAAAAAATGGGTCAATGCCATGAATGAAGAAATAGAACAGATTCAGAAGAACAAAACATGGACATTAGTACCAAGACCAGATGACAAGAATATCATTGGTACCAAATAGATATTCAGAAACAAGCTGAATGAGAATGGAGAAGTCACAAGAAACAAAGCAAGATTAGTATGCAAGGGGTATGCACAAGAAGAAGGTATTGATTATGGAGAAACCTTTGCACCCGTTGCTAGACTAGAAGGACTAATAATTTTACTTGCTTATGTTGAATTCAAAGGATTCAAGGTATAACAGATGGATATCAAATATGCATTCCTAAATGGAATGCTGGAAGAAGAAGTATACATTGAACAACCAGAAGGGTTTGTTTATCCAGACAAGAGAAATATGGTATATAGACTACACAAAGCCTTGTATGGATTGAAACAAGCACCTAGAGCCTAGTATGAAATACTTCACTCCTATCTCATAAGTATTGAATTTGTAAGAACAAGTGAAAATAACAATTTGTACTTAAAAGAAGATAGTGATGGTAATATTCTGATTGCTGAAATATTTGTTAATGATATCATATTTGGGGGTACTGATATATTATGTAAATCTTTTACTAATGAAATGAGAAAATAATTTGAGATGTCGATGTTTGGGGAGATCAAGTTCTTTCTTGGTCTACAGATTCTTCAACAAGATGCAGGCATATATATAACGCAATCCAAATACATCAGGGAAGTGCTAAAGATATTCAAGATGGAAGATTCCTAACCAGTTGGAACACCTATGGAAACCGGATGTAAGATGACAAAAGAAGACAAATCAAATGAGGTAAATCAGACCTTGTATAGATCAATGATTGGAAAACTAATGTATGTTGTTCATACTAGACCAGATATAGCACATGTAGTTGGAATAGTTGCAAGATTCTCTACTAATCCCAAAGAATCACACATGACTATTGTCAAGAGAATTCTAAGATATCTAAAGAACACCGAGGACTATGGCTTATGGTATAAAAGAGAAGGAAAATTTGAGCTTCAAGTCTATACAAATGTTGATTGGGATGGAAACTTAGATGACCAAAAGATCACAACTAGAGGAGCATTCTTCATGGGTAACAGACTTGTAACATGGATCAACAAGAAGCAAGGATGCATCTCACAATCTACTATAGAAGTAGAATATGTGGCTGCTGCTGCAAACTTCTCTAACATTACATGGATCAAATAGTTGCTGGAAGGTATGAATATGAAGATTCTTGAACCAGTAATTATCTATTGTGATAATACTAGTGAAATTAACATTTCTAAGAATCCAGTCATGCATGCTAAGAAAAAGCATATAGCTATCAAGTATCATTACTTAAGAGAACAAGTACAAGAGAAAGAGGTGATACTAGAATATGTTCAATCAAAGGAACAATTAGCTGATATATTCACAAATCCATTGCCTAAAGATAAATTTGAGTACCTGAGAAATAGACTAGGGGTCTGACCCTTGTCTATTGGTCAGTAAGCTGACTAGGAGGCTGCATCAGCCTACAAATCATCATAAGATCATTCATGTTGATGCAAGAAAAGAGATGGACTGCAAAGCTACATCTGTACATAGCAAGGTACATATCTACACCAAAAAATAGTCACTGTATTGCTGATGGATAGGGAAATTCAAGGAGTATATTATAAAAAGGTGAAAAGATATAACTTTGGCATGATCAAAGCTTACTTTGGCATTGTTGTCAAAGGGAGAGAAGTTCCTAATTATCCAAAGGGAGAGAATATCTGGAATATCCAAAGGGAGATATTACATATGAAATATCCATCATGACTATCATAAGGGAGAGTTGTAACCTGTAAGGAAGTGAAGTATCATGAAGGAAAAGATGAGTTATTGCTGTCAAAGAAAAAAGAGATGATCAAGGAGAGGAACTGTCAAAGGGAGAAAAAACATAAGAGAAAGGATCAGAAGCTGCTACATCTATCCACTGAAGGGATTGAATATTAAAGAAAACACTCTGCAAGAAACAAATCTAAGCTATATGAGCTTACCGAGAGCCAAACATTTGTATTGGTTATAGAACAATAAGATTGGTAGATTGATGAACTACAACTGATATATTTCATATTGTATTAGTAATAATATAGTGTGATAATGTAGTGTTTTTTCATCAATGCCAAAGGGAGAGATTGATGACCTATAATTGATTGAATGTTTGAAGATGTTAAGTTGATGATCACCAAACCGCAGAAAGTTAATGCAAGACATAAATCAGTTAATGTATTGTATTGTCATTGATGTCAAGTTGATATAATATGATTGGTAATATACAAAGTGCCAAAGACTTCAGAGAACTAGATAGATAAAGGTTATGCTTTTAGTAATGCATAAAAGATCAGTATTCACTAAGTGACTACAAACACTCACGGGCAGTGCACCCCGATGGACAGAGAAACCTGAGAGGAAAGTCACAGTGTTGCCCGAGCAAGAAACTCGATAAGCATTATCGATGAGAAGAATCAAAAGCATTACCAGAGATAAGAACTTCATAGTGATTCCCAATGGACAGACAACCCCAATGGAGATGCCCGATGAAAATTGAAGTGTTGACCGAAGCTAACAGAGAGTTAAAACATCGAAAAGAACTGAAGTTTAGAAATGACAAAAGACTTAGCTCACAAGAGCTAAAGAAGTAATTAACTATTTTTTAATATTGTTTTTATCGACAAGTTAAATCCCAAGATAAGTAAAAGATTTAAAGCTATTTTATTCTAGTTGTCAAAGAGAAATCTACGGGATAAAACTGAAGTAAAGCTTTAAAGAAAGACTGGCTAGAATTGAGGATCATGCCAAGAAAAAGAAAGTCAAGAACTGAGAAATGGTGAAATCATGTCTATAAAGAGACAAGATAATTCATTATGAATTAGGGGAGAATTGAGAAGAAGGATGTTGAAGAGAAACTGGTGAAGAACAACTTCATATAGTCCTGATCAATCAAGATGAAGAAAAAAGCTAATTATGTGGACACCTTACAACAGAGAAGCACAACATCACTGAGCAGAAAGAATTAGAGCAAAGGTATTGAAAATATACATTGATCATAAAGGTATTATGATCTTACAATAGATCTGAAAATTTGCAAAGTATAGTTCTATATGTGAATAGATCATTTACTGTTTCAATTTAACCATTGGATCATAAAGTATCTTAACCGAGCAGGACATAACAATCCTTTCTATATTGAGATACATCCTAAGGAGTATCAAAAAGTTTGGCCATGAAGATATCATGAGATGCCAGATACCATTTGACAAACTACACTGGGTTTGGTCATAAAAGGTAGCATAGAGATGCCAGATATCAAGTGACAAACTATTCTATTTAAATCCTCTAACAAGGTCACACCTAACAGTGTGTGTGTAACCTTTAAAAGGGTTGGCTCTTCACCGAGCTCACTTCAAAAGAGTGAAAATTTTGGGTTACCGGTCCCAAGTGTTTTTTCCCTTAACAGCGTTTGCACGTTAAAAATCCACATGTCAATGTGTTTATGAGTCATTACTTTAGTCTTTTTCATTACACATAACTAATCTATATTGATCGGTATACACTAAGAAATTTACTGCATTTCGGTAAATGAAAGACTTCTAATCGGTAAACAGTAAGAATAAGGGTTAACAGTGAACTCCGAGCAGTAGTTATTTGTTGAGATTATTTCAAGGCATTCATCTTGTAGGATAGAAGATAACTAGAGGCTTAATATTGTGGTACTAAGTTTTAGGGTTAATTTATTGGAATATTTTTTAGGCACCCCCTCTCATATTCTAACAGTCCTACAATGGAGAAAGATGTTGTCAAATTCTCAAAAATGTGCAAAAAGTGTCAGATACATGGAAATCTTATACATGCACCACTAAGGGAATTGTTACCCTTTATCACACACTGGCCTTTTCAACAGTGGGCCTTTGATCTCATTGGTCAGATTTACCCATCATCTTCTAATGGTCACAAGTTTATCATTACAGCTACTGAATATTTTACCAAATGGGTTGAGGCTATACCCTTAATCACAACAACATGAAAAAAAATCTCATTGTTTATTCTCAACTACATCATTTGCTGGTAGGGTCTTCCCTCGTCAATTATGACAGACAATGGTAAACAATTCAAAAACAAGGATGTGACAAAACTTTGCAACAAGCTCCAAATCACTCAACATTTCTCCTCTATTTATTATCCTCATGGAAATGCACAGGCAAAGGATAACAATAAGAACATACTCAAGATTCTAATCCAAATTGTCAATGATTTTGGTAGGGATTGGCATGTTCAAATCAATCCAACTTTGTGGGCCTATCAAACAAGTATCAGAACCCCAACCGGAGCTACTCCTTATTCTTTGGTTTATGGTGTTGAAGAAGTTATTCATGTTGAGATATAACTTCCATCCTTGAGAGTATTTTTAAATGGATTAATCACAGATGATGACTACAGGGTCTATGGTTACAAAATCTAGAACTGTTGGCTGAAAGACGCCAAGATGTTTTTGAACATCTACAAGGATATCAGAAGAGAATGGAAAAAGACTACAATAAGAAGGTCAAACCTAGTAAGTTCCAAGTGAGAGATCTAGTGCTGCGAGAAAATACTAAGAATCAACAACACAAAGAAAAGAAGGGAAAGTTTGAAACTAACTAGTTAGGGCCTTTCATAATCATAGCAGTATTTGGATGTGGGGCTTATCAATTAGCTACCATAGAAGGAGACGCACTTCCTAATCCAATCAACACCAATCATCTAAAGTGGGTCTATGCCTAAGCTTTCATCTATAGCTATGTATAGTGGAAAAGATTTTGAAAAATTCAAAAATAGTGGAAAAGATTCTAAAAAATCCTAAAAAGAAGAAAATAAGATGAAAAAATGGTTGTCCTAGTGAAAAGCTGGCAAACAGACATTTAGACAATATCAAAAAAATCAAAAATCTCAAAAATACAAAAAAAAGAGGAAAAGAGAAAAGAACCAAAAAATTAAAAAAAATTAAAAAATCGTGCCCTAGTGAAAAACTGGTAAACAGGCGTCTTGGTAGCAAAAATAGCATTCCTACAAGTGGTGAAGACCTGGTAAATATGTGCCATTTTGTCAGCTCGATGCTCCATCTATCAAAGCTTGGATACCTCTTTAGCAAGCACTTCAAGACCTTTGAGCCAACACAAGCAAGAATGCATTCCTAGTTGATTGTTATACCCCTTTCCTATCATCACCATGGTTTGGGATTCAATCTTATCTTTATTGTGAATAAACACAATCTCACAACTGCTTCAAGGCAATCAATTCACCAACCATATTTCTCAATACCACACCATTCAATCAAAGGTGTTTCTCAACACCACCTCAACTGAACAACCAAGCAAAGGTATTTCTCAATACCACTGATCAAGTCATATCTCATATCAACAAATAGAACAGTGTTTCCTCAACACTCATCCTGTTATCAAAATGATCCTATTGAATGTATCAATCAACAACACAAGTATAGAAATGATCAGTCCTGTCCTATGCTTGCATGAATTCTGACTTCTAAGTGACTCTATGATGTAGCCATACTAGAGAAACAATGAAGGAGTTGGGGTACTTTTTTTTAATGACTGTTTGTTCTTTATTAGATTTTCACTTATCATATCTTTCTCAAGTGTTTTGATGATGATCTACAAGGCTAGAAACATAAAGGATGGGTGGCATGATATTTCCTTTGATTTATGCTTGTGATCTACATTGGTTGATGTAAAGGTCTATGATGACAAAGCTTAAGCTACATGAAAGGTTTTGATTATGAGACCAAAGCAAACACCTATGTTAGATTGGGTTTCTATATTTAACAATTGTTGATTATCATATTTCTTGAGATATTCCATGAGTCTTTGTACTAGAACATCAAGGAAGGTATATGGTATTTTCTTTGTTTGTTGTGCATTTGTTAACACAATTTATACTCATGACATCATGACCTGTTATATCTTGATGCTTATGTTAAAATGCAATATCAAAAATAAACTCATTAGTATTCATATCATCAGAATAAATCAATTATTTGTGGTGGTTGTACTAAATCAAACATTTTACATAATTTGTATTCATATTATCATAGTCACTTAAGCACTAGTGATGATTGTATGTACTTGTATCTGAGAACGGTGATATTCATACTAGCATGATAACTTGCCTATCAATGTTGGTTGTATCAAAAATGGGGTCCGCAAAAAATATCAATGATGAAACAAAAGCACAAAATGAATAACATGAAAATGGAAGCTCCATTTGCATTTTAGAGTTGCATTGCATTCTAGGAGTTGCATAGCTTTTATAAGAAATAAAGTTGTGAAAGGCTATAATAACATACATCTATATAGAGGGAAAATAAAACTTCAAACATTCAACAAGATATCATTTCTCGTATGATTGAGTATTTTAATCACAGAAATAAAAATCATCATTTGCCTCATCCTTGCATTTCATTAACTATCATTAAAATCCATACGTATGCATCCATAACATTAATCTAACATCATATCTATGCATCAAAAACATACAAAAACAAATGCATCCATACATTTATATCCATAGCATAAGGAAATCAAAGAACATGCTCATAACATAATCATAATCACTTCATAATGCATGAAATATCAGTGACAAAGATACAATGAAAATCAAAACATGAGAATGTCATCATATATCGAATAATGTCCATGAGATACACCATCCAAAAACTAAGCAAAAATGGTGCTAGATTATAGAAATATCAATACATCATCATCAAAAATTCTAATAATAGCTCAAATCAATCAAGACTAACTGGTTTTATCATCCCCTGGTGGTCCCCGGGGAGGAGCATCTGATCTACTAGGTTCAAAACCCTCTGACTGTGCCACTCCCTGTGAAAAAGGTGTAACTCTCGCAGTAGGATCTGATACCACTGAAAAATATGCGGCCTGATAGTAAGATGCTCTGTTGCATTGTGCAGCAACATCTCTCTGTGCAATATCTAAGGATCTATCTATGTCAGCCAACTGTGTCTGTAATATGACTATGCTCATCTACAACTGACCCCTCTCTTTTCAGAGGTGTGTAATCAATGTTGCATCACCTGTACAATGTACTAATACACCTATAAGTATAGGCCCTGGTACATGTACACTAGTGGGAACTGTATACCATGAACTTGGCTGAGGAGGAGGGGTACATATCTGAGATCCAATCTGAACACCTAGATGAATCCCTGTGCTCATCGATCTCATCACCCTCACCCGGGGTAGAACCTGAGATGTAGTCACACAAGTAGAAGCAAACACCTGTTATGAAGTTGGTACCTGTGTAGAAGGGACCTATGTGGATAGAACATGTGTGGATAGAACCTGTGTGGATGGAATCTAAGAAGAAGATGAAACCTATGTGGATGGAATCTAAGTAGAAGAAGGAACCTGTGTCAAAGGAACCTATACGACAGCTAGAATCTGTGTAGTAGATGGTGCCTATGTAGCCACTAGTTGTGTCGGTCCTGTAACCCACACTCTAACCTATCTAGGCTGGCCACCATGACCTTTTCCACCACTCTCATCACTGTTGCTCGAGCATCTCTAAGATGTAGTCCTGATGGCCCCACCACCTGTGTCATCATCACCCCCATCATCACCCTCCTCTACTATAGCTGGAACTGCCTCATCAGGAGAGGTAAATTGAGGAAATAGATGTTGTGAAAAGTATGCTGAGAAATCTGGAATCATCCCATCATCCATAATATCTAGAGCCAGATCTCATAGAACAAGTACTAACCACCGATGCTCAATGAAAGTGGTCTCATATCTCAATCTAGGCCCCCACTGTGCCTCCTCATCCCAGGACTGAGCATAAGCTACCATGCCCTGGGGCATCAGCTGTGCCATACCATACTGGCATAAGACACGTGTAACCATGAATCTCTCAACAATATAGATGCTACATCCAATCAGGTATTGCTCTGTGCAAACAAAAATCATCTCTCACCTATCTCTACTCCACTCCTCATAGTCTAAGTATGGATGCTAGATCACAACTGTCAGATCATCCAGTTCTCGCTTCTAGTACTCCAAGTTGCCTAGGCAGGGCTGCACCATATCTCCATCGTACATATACACATAGGGAGAGCCTGGATGATGAGATAGAGCCACTACAGGACATGTAACTAGGATATGCTCCCATGCCCATATCTGTAAAAGTATCAACCCAATGGAAAATGATCTATCATGTCGATAGACCACCTGATGCAAATCATGGTATAGGTGAGGCAGGAGACAGGTACCCCTAGCTAACTAATGTAGACTCTATAATAAATCCTCAAGAAGTCTAGCCCATCCAATAGATAAACCCTGTGCACTCCTATCTGGAATGAGGAAACCACCAATCAATCCTGCAAGCACACCTCGCAATGTGAGACCCTGTCTCTCTAGTCGCTCCCATGTGATATGGTGCTCTACTACCAATGGATTCTGGAAAACTCTCACACAAGAATCTATATATTCTCACCCATTCAAATCATAATAGGAAAGCTCTCCCATAACAGGTGCATCATCTTAAAATGGAAGCACTTCCATTTTGGGTATGTTTAGCACCTTCATTTAATGTGCTTGCATATTAGATTTGCATTTAGGATGCATTTGTGTTGATTCTTCATGATTAGGTGAAATTAGGGTTAGGATCTTATGGATTCTCCTTGGTTTCCCTCTCCATGACTCTATTTTATAGGAAGGACCTATATGTGGGCCCTCCTATACCTCATCATACTCTCTCTAGGCCTCTAGGCCTTCTTCCTAGCACTCTGGAATGTTCCATCACCTTCCTAGGTTCATGGCTGACCTGGAAATCTCACAGACATCACTGGGTGACCTACCTAGAACCTCAAGTTAGGGTCAATTTTGACCCTGACCTAGGTCTGGGTCAAGTTCGACCTTGACCTAGGTCAAGGGTGAGGTTGACATAGACCTCTGTCGGGTGTTGGTCCCCGCTTTCAATTCTGGAGCTTATCGGGGTTCTAAAATTAAAATAGGTCCCCGGGTTCAGATGCGAAAGTGTTTTCTCCGATATCTAATTTAATTCATTCCCTCCTTGGTTTTTGATTGTGATTGAACCATAATTCAAGGTGAAATTTTAATTTGGGTCCCTCACATTGCCCTAGGAGACCTATATTGAGATCTCTATATAAACACTCTCTTTTGCCTTCATTTGGTCATGAATCAAAATTGAGAGATTACATGATGCAATGATGATGCAAATAAGCAAGAGGATGATATAGAAGGACAATTCTATGAGGACATGTTGATACATTCAATCATCTTTGTGGACAAACTATTGTAGATCTTTATTGAAGCAAGAAGGTGCTCTTTTCCATTAGATCTACCACTCTCAACATTCAAGCACTCAAAAGGACATTATCATGGGGTAGAAATTATAGATTATGAATTGGTAGGAGTACTTTAGCCTTGGGGGCTTGGTATGCTTTCTTTATCATAGTCAAATCTATGCATTGCTTTTCATTTCCTTGTTATGTTAGGATTATTAATCTAGAAGATTAGATCTTGATATTGCATGTTCAAAGACTCTTTTCAAAGAGCAAACACACACATACATACATTCTATATTTGGCTATTCATGGAGGTGGAGATCACCAAAACGGGGGTTTGACTAAGGAAAAACCCTATATATCCACCCCAAAACCCTCTTTTCAGATATTTGCTGGTGCTATTTTTGGGAGTTACAGGTATAGGACAGGGGATCTGAGACTAGATTTGGATACCCTTTTCAGCGAACTATCAGGATCTAAAAATAGATTTTCTGTCGAGGCAGCACAGGTCAGGGTCGAGATTATTGGGTCAGGGGTGAGATTAGTTGATCAAGGTTGACCTTTTTCATAAGACAGTGTCAGAATGGAAAAATATTTTTGGGTTTTGTTCGTCTCTACATTTCGGTTCCAGATCATACTTCAGATTTTCCAGAAATAGAGTACAGACCCTAGAAAACAACATTCTTCAGATCTTCTATGATATGAGGTAGGAATTTTACTCCTTATTTCTTTACAATTATTCTCAATTCTTTATCATAATAATTAAGTGTATTAGACTAAAATTGGACTTAGGGTCTCTTTACATGTGCAATTCCTATCATCTAGAAGACCCCATGTTCAACACCAATTTTAGATCTTACATTTTGGTCAACCCGAGATAGACAACTCTTTCTTTTTGGTGTTAGATTTACATTTCACATTAGATATTGCATGCATATAGATGTAAGTTTTCTTTTATTCTATTGCATTTATATTTCAAAATTCATAAAAATCATAAAATTTCTTTAAGAAAACACAAAAATATTAACATGCTTGTTATTTTATTTTTGTTCTCAACATGTATAATTCTTGTTTAGAATACTTCGATGAGGATTTTATTGTACAAGAGGATAGATCCCTTAATGAGGTACATGGAAGTGAGTGTGCAAATGGTTCGAATGGGACCACCATGGATCCCATTTCCACTTCATCCTCCTCCACAACCTCTCCAATTGAATTTTACCATAGAGTGTATGCATGGTTACCTTCATACCCCTCTATTTGCAACATTGAGATACCTAGAATGGCATTCCCTAAACCTTTGATGATGGTGAAAGGATGTCCTCAAATAAATGTTAAGGGTAAAACTAGAGATCCTTTAGATTTCTTTGATAACATGTATTCCATTTTGCATGCTTATCACACCCGAAATAATCCTCAACCTACTGTCCCAGCTACTTTACCTCCTTCTCAACCTGTGATTCCTCTAGCACCTAGGTTACCTTCTTCCTTTAAGGAATATTATTTAGTTGAGAAGTTACACACTGCTCCAACTAAGATCTCTTTATGGGAATTACTTCAAACTTCTCCTACATATCATGAGGCATTGCAAAAAGATTTATCCACTCTTCCCGCTCCACCTCCTAACCAAGAGAACATTAATTCAATTTTGGAGTGCATGCATACTATGCCTTTTGTACCTCCTATTGTGTTTTCTAATAATGATTTACCTTTTGTTGAGGTGCAGAATCAATATGATGCTCTTATGGTTGCTATCTCTATTAATCAAAGTATCATTCGTAGAACACTAATTGACAATGGATTTGGGCTTAATGTTTGTAGCATGGATATGCTTAGGGAAATTAAAGTCGATCTCACAACTACTCAACCAGATAATATTCCTATTCATGGCTTTGATAACATTGCAAAGAAAACTTTGGGTATTATCATGCTACCTATCAAAGTTGGTCCTGTTCTCCTCTACACTCCTATCCATGTTATGCCAAGACCGCTCAACTAAAATATTTTATTAGGAAGACCTTGGTTACATACTATGCATGCAGTTCCTTCTACTCTTCATCATAAGGTGAGGTTCATTTATAAAAATCTGATGTACACATTACATGTGGATGATGCGCCAAATCCTTGCCTGAATGTGGAATATGCTAAGGTTCTTGAGCCCATACAACCCAGTGAAAAGCCTGAGAAACCACTTGAAGATAAAAAAGCTGAGATTCCATCTTCTTCTTTGATGGAAGATGATTGGGGAACATTGGATTTCAATCCTTCTTTTATAGGGGAATACAAAGTCTCAGATTTAGCATTTATGAAAGAACAAAGTCAATTTGAAAAACAAGTGTTTATCCCTTCTCCATTATTTGAGGAACTAAAAAGCAACTTTGTTGCTGCTTCAGGTAATGAAATAGTTGAGACAATCAAACCAGATTGCTATGTCATTGTGACATATGTTGCTCCTTTAACTCAATTTGATATGGCCGACAGATATGGTTCTGGTTATCATTTACTCAAGAAATCAGGATTTAATGGAAAAGGTTGTGGTAAATATGAGCAAGGTATACAAGTACCCTTGGACAATGACGGTTGTGATTATACTTATGGGTTAG